>JAYEPQ010000013.1:35007232-35419732 GCA_036321105.1 Dracaena cambodiana
TCTCTCTCTCTCTCTCTCTCTCTCTCTCTCCCCCCTCCCCTCTCTTTCTCAGTCACTCACGCCCCCACTCCCTCTCTTAATCCCGCCCCCCTCTTCATCCCGTACCCCTCTTCTCCTTCAACATAATAACACAAATAACCTTAAGGTTTGAGTGTGGGATTCTATTTTTTTTAGGTTTTTTTGTGCTTGATTTTCCTTATTAATATTGCTCTTTGATCGTACAATATTTTTGTCCTTTAATTTCAAGTTTGATCGAGGATGACGTCGAGTTCATCTTCTTCTTCATCACAAAAAACTCGATATGTAGATAGGAAGATTGTGGAAATAAGGTTTGCTCGATCACTTGAAATGGAGATTCTAAAGTGCAAATGTGATGTCAAGATGAAGGTGAAGACCTTATGGACAGTGAAAAATCATTGCCGGCATTTTGGATCATGCCCGTTCCGAACATGCAATGATTGAATATGGTTTGACAAAGAATGAGCACTCCCGTATGTAAAAGAGGTTTTGAGTATACTCATAGATATGTATATATGGATGAGGTAATTTTGAAGGGAGCCGAACATTAGAGACTTCGAATAAAACGGTTCACGAGAGAACATTGTTGATTGGTGTATTGGTTGAGTTTTCTTTGTCGTGTTGTCTTGTGCTACTAGCGAAATGACACTTTTATTGTGTGAGTGACATAAAATTTCAGTAATATGTATGTTCAAATAATATTAGAACAAGTATTCTCCTTGAGTTAAAAGTTTGCAGATGTTTGTCAATACTGATGATATGTTTACTACACTGATAAACTCCCAGATAACAAACTAATACATAGCAGCAGCAGTCCCTGTTGCTTTTTTTCTCCTTGTTGCTGAGCAGCAGTTGCAGCAGCAAGCACAGCTGCTGCTGCAGCTGCTGCTCAGTAATAAAGAGTTGCTACTGCTTCTTGGTTTACCTGGTGCACATAATATCATATATCAACAATAAAAATATCAGTTATCATTTACATATCAACAATAAAATATCAACACAAGATGTTCAAAGACAGGTATCATTAGCCGTGCATTTGCATATCAACACAATAGGTTCAAAATAGCATCTAATATTCCTTTCATTAACCGTGTATTATATCTCATATACATAATAACAACCAAAGTCCAAAAGCCTACTACAAAAATTCATTACATTGACCACACATGACCAAAAGTTCATTGCATCTGCGCCGGCTTTGTTAATATGCCAACCTACATGAAAAATCATAATGTCAGAAAAGTAAAATAAAAACATCAATATGTGTTGTAAGAAAATTAATGCATTACTTCTCTTTTGTTGTAGTCAAGCAAAATTTCCATCCTCATGCATTAATTTTTTTTTCCATGCCCTATCTCGAACTTTGACCTCTCTGCAATGACAATGGGATATATGATTGAGGTTCTTTAAAAAGAATAAGATAATTGTTGCTCTACTTACCCGGGATACAAACCGTCCCACATAGTCCGCTACTTCAATTGCGAGTTCACTTTTAGGAGAAATAACCATTGTTCCGCCAAAATACCTACCTGTTCCTGAAAGAAAAGTAATCTTTATTTTTGGTCTTTGGTTAGGAGCTCCACATTTGTCTCACTGATCTAGCACTAAATGAGTTTGACTTTGTACTTACTCTTTATTCTCTTGTTCTTTCGTTTGTCATCATTTCCTACTTTCCAACTGTTGACTTCCCCTTTCTTGAAACTGCAATCTTCGTAGTGGGCTTTCTTCCTCTCTTCCTACTAGACTCCTCATCTACTTGTTGAATTTTTGAGGAGTCATCCCATTGAATTCCTGGCCCTACATCACCCGCGCCCCGTATGTCAGCCACATGTATTTCGTTTTGTGATTGGCTTGCTTGTTCAGAGTATGTCTTCATCTTATCAACTCCATCACTCCTTGCATTTATGAATGTCCTTGCGTTATGGTCTAACCCCTTGCATACTGTGCATCTCATTTTTCGCTATTTTCGCCGAATCGATTTTGTCATTCTTTTCTCCTCCTTTTCATCTTCCTTTTTCTTTCTTAGTCTCCTTGGTCTTTCAGGTTTTTTGTGCAGTTTCGGTGACATAACATACTCTTCTTCTGAAATTTCAAACCGCTGTGACGGATTAGGAATCGGTTGCACCGCTCCGTCATGAGCTAGCTCGTATCTCTCCACTAAGAAATATGGGGAGATATAGTCCTCAATATTCTATTTCTGCTTGTTGATAGTTACATCCACATGCACACATGGGTTCATGCTCACGTCCCAACGTCGACATCCACAAGTGCGTTTGTCCAAGTCAACTAATTTTGTTAGCTTCATTATTGGGGGCGTCCGCTACAACTAGGGGTGAACGTCCTCGCCGACTCCGAAGGATCCGACCGACTCCGACCAGTGTCGGTCGGAGTTCGATCGGAGAAAAAATATGCAAATCGGTCGGAGTCATTCACATCATTTTTGCGGTGGTCGGATCGGTCGGGACGACTTCAAATCCGACGGATTTCGACTCCGACCGACTTGAATTTTTTTTTTTTTGGGGAAATTAGGGGAATTCGAACCGTTCATTTGAATGTTGGAATTCGAACGGTCTCCTTGGAAATTCCATATGGTTGGACTGAATTATTTTCCAGCGACCTCCTTCTTCTTCATTTTCCTCCAATTTGCATCTTCTTCTTTTAGTGGTGGGCAACGTCGAACGAGCTGCTGCTGTCCACGGAGGAGACGGCGACTGCAACGGCGACGGCAAGGGCAGCGACTTGGCATCCACGGAGGCGACTGCAACGGCGACGGCAAGGGCAGCGACTTGGCATACAGGTATTATTTGAATAAGGGTTTTGAATGGTAAATTTAATTGTGTGATTTAAACAGTGCTTTAATTTAGGCTTAATTGAAGGATTTGAATGGTTTATTTGAGGGATTTAGGCAAAAGTAACGTGCTAATTGAGGGATTAGGCAACGGAAATTTATTTAATTGATATTTATTACCGCAAATGGTATCAATTTCCTCAAATTCTTGGACGATAATTGAGGGATTTAAATGGTAATTTTAATTGAGGGATTTAAGCTAATGTACTCAAATTCTTGGACGATAATTGAGGGATTTAAATGGTAATTTTAATTGAGAGATTTAGGCTAATATGCTCAAATTCTTTTACGATAATTGAGGGATTTAAATGGTAATTTTAATTGAGGAATTTAGGCTATTCGGAAGGATACTGTAAAGATTTTGACATAGAACTGGCCATGAGGATTTTTTTTTTCTTGCTCTTATGTCTTTTTTCACAAGTAGTTTAGAAAGCAAGCAAAATTAATGGCTTCTCTGTCCGTCGGAGTCCAGGTAAGCTTCAATTTTTTTTTTTTGACATTTTTTTTTCTGTTGTTGATGTTGAAGAAAGAGGAAGAGGTTAACTGACTCCGTCCGACTCCGAGAAAATCCGACCGCCTCCGTCCGGCCGGAGATCGGTCGGAGTAACTAACCAGCGGCGGTCGGAGGATTACTTCATCGGATCCGATCAGCCGCCACCGAACTCCGACCGTCCGTCCGCCTGTTCATCCCTAGCTACAACTACCTCATCAACTAAATGCTCCACATATACGTGAATATCTCTAGAAGTTTATTGCACCCTAATAAGTTCCAAAACACAACTTTCATTATCGAGAACTTTCCATTGGTTTGGGACTTTATAATGCAATAAGAACCCGCCCCCATATTGCAATCTTCTAACAATATCCTCCAAATCAAACTACCCAAAAAAATCTTCATCAATATTCCCAACCACATCCACTGTATCTCCTTGATACTCTATCGTGCGACTATTCACAAATTTGCCCCCATGGTGAACATGTAGATCAAATACAGTACTTGTCATAACTCTACTGCATATAACATAACAATCACACTCAAGATAAATAGACAATTAAAATCCAAAATAACAACTATAACCTAATTAGTCAAGATCAAGACTAAGCTTCAACACTAATACTAAATTTTGTTCTTATGATTTTTCTATGCAAAAATATATGATTTGCTACTTTGTTCAAACAAAATCCTAAGATTCTACATGGGAGAGTCAACCCTAAAATTCGCATTCCCACTTGTGGGACCTTGTCCACACAAATCTAAAAAACCCTAAAATTCCCACACATGTCCACCACTCTACAAATGAAAAAAATTTCCCTCCATTGTTTCACACAACACAGTTGATGGTCCCCCCTCCACCATGTCATTCGGTCCAATAAAAATCTAGAAATTCAATAACGACAGTAAACACGTCATCACACACAAATTTGTCGGTAATAATCTATAAAGGTAACAGCTTTGCGTTTATATAAATGCTTACCGGCACACAAATTTGAGAACGAATCTTGGCCTGAAGTTGCTTTGCTTCGCTGCCCTGTGCTCGAAACTTTGCTTCGTTGCCCTGTGTTCTAAAGTCGTCGTATTTTCTCTGCCCACGAGAGAGAGGAATCGATCACGAGAGAGCGAATCTTGGCATGGAGTCGCTTTGCTTCGCTGCCCTATGCCCGAAACTTTGCCCTAAACTTGTCGCGCCCTATGCCCTAGAGTCGGCCTATGCAGCAAAGGGTGCTTCGCTGCCCTTCGCTTTGCTTTGCTGCTTCTCTGCCCGGGAGAGAGAGAAGGGGGGGTGGTAGTGAGCGAGATGAAGAGGGAGGAGGGGATTAAGGGAGAGAGTGGTGGCGTGCCTTTGCTTTGCTTCGCTGCTTCTCGGCGGATTTGGGGATGCAATTCCCCTTTCTCATCTTCCTCGAGAGCATTTTAGACTTTTCATAATACGTGCACATAACGTGTCTCACTAACTCACGTTCAGTTCACACCGTTAGGATATCCAGGAATTTTTTAGAGTTTCAAATTTTAGAGATGTTAAGTTACAAACTCCAATACTCCAGGGGTCTGACTATATACTATATATAATTAACTATATATTTATTGATGTTAAAATGATAAGAAAACTCTCAATCACAACACGATGGTCACAATTGTTTTCCACTGTAAAATTTATGAAAAATTTCTCCTCCTCGGCAGATTTCTCAATTGCAACATATACTCAACGTACTAACTTCTCACATAACTGAACCACGTAAGTTAACTGAAAGAAGCGGATGGAAGTTACATGCAAGAACCATAGAAGTGGCTCATGCTTCCCTCTCTATCCTTCGCAATGAACAACAAAAACATGTAAAAAAGTAGAACTCAATTATACTGATAATACTCTCCTCACTCTATCCTCAGGCATTTGCCCTAGTCCTTGTGCTCCCAAGAGTGAGCTCGAGCTCGTCTGACCCACACTCCTCGTGAATCCTCTCCCCCTCCCAAGGCTTCACCAAACCTCCAGCTAGAAGATTGCCGTTGCTGCTACTTCCAAAAGCAAATTCGTCTGTCGCACAATCTGACATTTGAACGTCTCCAGGGCCTGGCCTGCCATGCATGACAGGTGAGGACATCCCACTCTGGCCTGGGGTCCATATCCTCGAAGACCCTTCACTAGCTATTCCTCCCTTGTAAAACCCAAACGGATTTGATGACACGAGGCTGAAGGTGGGGGATGAGGGCCTACTTGAAAGCTGGAGTCCTGCGAGCCATCCTGGCTCGGGAATGATCTGACGTCCAGGGCTTGCTGGAGTCGATGATGGAAGGAAGGAGTAGTGGCTCCCAGGAGGCCACGATGGCTGGGGATTAGGATCATCCCAGTCAGTCTTGATTCGTAGGCTCCGAGCAGTTGGTGAGCTCAAGGGAGGGGTCACTGGTGCACTTATGGAGCCAGTATGTATGAAGAGGTTGTGATGATGGAGAGGAGCCTTGGAAGAGGAGGCAGAGGATGACGATGCTGAGGAGAGATTCTTGAGCCAAGGGATAAGGGAGTTGGCATCGGGGTCACCATTGATAGGGTTGTTGCCATATGTGATATAAGACGAGGAAACAGGGCTAGGTAAAGAAGAGGAGGCAGGGCTCTGGTTGTATGACGCGCATGGGCTTGGTTGGTATGATGAACATGGACTTGCTGAAACCGAAGGTCCAGCTACATCCATAGGCTCCGCAGGCTTGCATCCCTGCATCACAAAGGCAAAAATTTAGATTGCAGCAGTTTTTAGCAATTAAACTTTAGGATGAGAGAGTGGTACCATTATTGACTGCATTGCTTTACTACAAACAACTAAGATATTCAACAGTTTTTGTTTGTGCCAAAGACCGGACAATTATCAATTGGTGGTAATGATGATAGTGTGAGAATCAACTAGTAGCCACCAAAATGACAGCAGTTAGATCAGTCTTCCAAGAAAAAACAGTCTCCCAATATAGATCCTTGGAGCGAATGGGATCGTTTACAAGCTATGCCTAGAACTAATTTATCATGTAATCTGCCCCTTTGAGATCATTTGTGTATTCTCTATCAGAATTAACCTACTCGTGATACATGTCAGTCAAGAGAACAAGATACAGGAGTACCTGGCGCACCAGGAGGTCCAGGACCAGGATATCCGGCCTGTGACCAAAAGACAAAGAAAATAATTTTAAAAAAAAAAAAATGGTACTTAGTGTGCAAAGAGGTTTCCAGATGTGTTTACAAGCGAGCATGATCACTTGTTCTCGTGACAATGCAAACATGGTAAGGGCTAGATATAGCAGGCACAATGAACATGCTCGCTTGTGCACCCTCTTACTCATTGAGAGGCTACATCTATATAGCTGGCATAGCAAACATTCTCTTGAACTCGAGGTCCAAGTTGTATTACAATAACTTAGTTGTGTAAAAGTATCCAAAACTTGTGTCACAACAGGGATCACGAAATTGACAAATTTGGGACAAGAGACTATTGTTAATTCTTTGCAACTACATTAGAATAAAATATAAAAGTACTGGATACCACTTCAAACTGTAGATAAACAGCTAGAGACATAGAAATTAGTGTTGATTAGCATCAATTCAAAAGCACAAATTATAATACCTTAACAAGGAGCTAAATAGAAGATGGAACTTCTTAGATTAATGAAAGCACATCCCATATTCATTTTTCTCCAGCATTGAAACAAGGACTTGGCTGACTAATCTAGCACTCACCAATAATGCTTGCTATTCAATATTCAGATACGAGTCATATGACACAATATACATGCTATTTGCCAATCATATGCGACACAAAATGACATAAAATCAAACACACACATACATGAAGACAAGTCTAAAACAAAAAAATGATATGCACACACATTCTATAACTTTAGATATATTCATATCCTTTATTTTCAATTAGACAATATATAATAGTTTCTCGGTTGTTTAATTTTTTTATAAAGTTGAACATAATGTTACTTAACCAACAGATATTCACTTTATTGTACTTGATTTTATTAAGATGAATACCTTAACCCTATTATATACTTTCCTGAAAATTAATATTGATATTTTTCGCATTAGATTATATAAAAGAACAGGAAAGAATATACAAGTTTGTTTAAGTGTAAATCAGATAAGTGTTGAGAATGTCTTGGAAAATCAAAATTTGAAGCATCTCTTCTATGGAGATCAAGAGTTTGTTAGGCTCCATCCCTCTTGATCAGATAACTATTTGAAGCACTAACTAAACTCTGATAGCTCATTCTTCAACATTCCACCCTATCGATAATAACTAATTGACATTACTAATAGTATTTAACTGACATTACTACTTGAGGATTGTGAAACTCAAACCCAATCCACAAAATCCATGTTGTATGTATTAGAGGAATTAATTTATTAATTAATTGTGTATTTCTATAGGTATTGTAAATATTTTGAATTGACAGCAAATCCCATAGATTAGGTAATTAGCTAAATCTAGAATATTTCTAATAGTATGAACTGCATACAGATACCGCGAGGATAGTTACTTGTAAAGAAAGCAAAGAACCACAGTGTTCCTTTCCATACTTCAAAAAAGACTCCTGCTTTTTTTAATACATTTTCTTTAGTTATTTCACACATAAATAAAAAATTAGGCATGCATTTGTGAAACAATTTTCAACTTCCATCACTATTCCCTCTTTCGAGTTAGGAATGTACGTATGCAATAAGCATTTTCGGTAGGAATAACCAACTTACCCACCAAAGAAAGCAGTGATCCAAGAACCCTTCTACGTTCAGGCATTTTTTGACTATGCCTTTCTTTGGTCACATTTGATGTAATACGATGCGAAAATTTAAGGCTCTGCTTGGTTTAAGGAAAAATGAAGGAAAAGAAAAGAAAACAAGAAAGAAAATATTTTCTGCCCTCTGGTTTGTAAGAAAATTTAAATGAGAAGAAAGTAGAAAGAAAACGTTTTCTTACTAAGTAAATATCAAAGAAAAACCAATTTCCATCTCCTTCCTTTATTTTCTCTTCGCTTCCTTTTCTTCCTTTTTCTTTAAAACCAAACACAACCTAATAGGCTAATAGACAGGTCCCACACTCCACTCAATATTTGGTTGTATTCTGGTATTTCCCATCTACCAACGACTTCAGATGACTGCTATCTTCATTGTAATTCCGTTAATTTACGACTTTTCACTCTTTAGAATTAAAACATATGCTGTAAGGATGATAATAGGTAAGTCTAAAGGTTAGTTTTTTACCCTCATATTCAAAATTTTAACTTGAATAAAAATTTTATTATTTAATTTAAAATTTTAAATAGTTTATGAACTAAAAATTTACCTATAACCCGTCTGTTTTCAATGATATAATAAGAGATGAGAATTCAGCCATCAAAGCACTTTAAGTACATGAAAAGCATCAATACCAGTAACAAAAATAGTAATCATACCTAGAACTTCGTGCGAGTGCGTAAAAGCTCCCTATTAGCTCTCAAGTCATAACGCCACATCACATCATGTGTGCCAAAAAGAAAAAGTGTTCTACTATTTGTTATATTCCTAAATTCACGATTGTCGACTCCTTCGTTAGCAAGCAACACTCCCTCCGTCCCTTAACACACAACTTCTCAAAGGAAAAATGGGAAGGAAAAAAAAAAAAAAGTGTCCAAATATCATTCTTTGTCGAGGTGGTAGATATACAAACCTGCTAGCGGGGCCCACACCACCCCATTTTACTGGGGAAATTCTAAATGCGCACTACATTTAACATCCTATAGTAAAGTGATTTACAACATAGGGGAAAATGGTGCTTGCTAAGTAAAGTGTGGTGCGCATTTAGAATTTCCCATTTTACAGCTAGGCATTGTGAGTGGCTTTAACAAAAGATGAAAAAACACCAGCCATAGATTTATACTTTCAGGGGGTGCCCTTCACGTGATACCCGCCTTTCAACCGTAGTACAACGAATAAAGCGGATGAGTCCACACAATCCATATTCTCCTCGCAAAAACCCAAAAAGAGAACCTAAAGCAGCCCAAAATGGGGTCTAAAGAGAAAATACGGTCCACTTCCAAGGGCAACTTCGTCAACGGAAGGGAAAAAAAAAACGACGTAACAATTATCCACCGGAAGGAAGCGCGTGGGCCGCGCGACCCACGGGAGACAAGCCCACGAGGTATCCAGCTACCGTGGGAGCTAGAATTTACGTAATTACCCTCGCCAGGCGGCAATCTCGTGAGGCCAGATTTGTAAAAGGCCGAATATTTTACCGGTAAAGATGGCTTAACGTGCACCGACCGCCGCAACAACCCAGCACCAGCCCTTTGGGTCGTCCCCATTGGAGACAAAATAAAATAATAGTATTATTTTTATTTAATTTAAACCAATCAATTATATTAATCCCTGCAATTTTGACTACGTCAGAGCTGGCGGGGTGCAAGATAGCAACTGCTATCGTGCGCCGGCAGCCGGCGTTTCCGTACACAGCACGCCGGGCAGTCCTAGAAAGCGGCTAACGTTGATCCCGCGGCTCGCTCCGTACGTTAGCCAATTAAAGGCCGCGTGCCAACATAGACAACGACGCGTTCGTTTTCATACCACGCCGGCGGCATGACAAACGAAAAAGTAACTGTAGGAATTAAAGAAAAGACAAACCCTCCGACTACTTCCAGCTCATGTTAGAAAAACTAAAGCATGGAATGCTACGATGCGCCTGCCTGGGTAAAAATTCAACTCGCAGCAGCCCAATATCAAGATCGGAATCGGGGGAGCTCGCCTAACGTACATCTCCCTAGCTAATCTAGAGGCCTATTCCAGCCAAGCTACTCAGCAAGTGCTATCTTGCGCATTCGTCCACCCTAATCGCGAACCCTCTAGAAAGTTAAAGAAGACAACTGAAATCTTAGGCGGTCAGGTTACCTTCCGGTATGTGGTGCCGTCGAGCTCGACGGCCCAGCCTGCCTCGTCGCAGAGGGCCTTGAGGACCTCGTTGTTGTCGCAGTGCTTCGGCAGCTTGTAATTTCCGTACATCCGTAGCCCTGCATAGATCTTGGCGGCGATCGCCCGCCGGCGCCGCTCCCTCCGCTTGTTGTTCTCCCTCTCCTTCCACGTCGGCATCCTAGCCCCCGACGTCATCGGGTCGTATAGTATGTGATCTGATCACGTGTCGCACTATCGGCAGCCACTCGAAGAGAGTTGGACGGAGATTTGAGATTTGTCGGCCAAGATGGGATTTTGGAAGGAGGAGGCAAAGGAAAATGTAATGAAAGAGAAGCAATGAGTGGAAGCCTCTTTAAATGAGGGGTTTGTTTACTAAATGCCCATAGGAATGAGAGGTATTTACGAGCGTGCCACTCAGGGTCCTCGTGAGTGAGGAGGAGGATGTGTTGGGGGGGCCCACGAGGAAGTGGGGACCACCAAGGGCAGCTAAAGAGCAGCAGTTTTCGGTTTCCGTTTCGGACAGGTTATGCTTTTCGAAGCAGTTTCCTGAATTGTTTGTTATTTCATTGGTATTTTTAAAGCAAATTTACAGATTAGCCATGACAGGTTATGCTTTGGGAAGCATTTTCCTTTAGGCTCTTTTACGTTTGAGTGGAAAGGAAGGAAAATAAAATAAAATATGAAGTATTTTCTATTAGTTGGTTTAAAATAAATTAAAATAAAAAAAAATATTTTCTTACTATCAAAAATAGACCAATTTCCAATTTCTTTTATCTTTTCTTTTCCCTTCTTTTTTTTTTTTCTTCTATTATCTTTTACACCAAATACACCGCTTAGTATAGTTTATTAGTTTGTGACACTATTTTTTGCATTAAAAGTGCAACAGGGCAATCCTTTTAGCTCTCTATATAATTTCTTAAATATAAATAAAGAAAGGGGTATTTACAAGTTTGTCCCTTATATCTTTATAAATGATAATTTAGTCCCCAAATTCTCTAAGTTACTACAATTTAGTCACTCCGTTAGTTTTTCCGTCCAAATAAAAGGCATAATTTAATTTTTACTTTTTTAAATAATGAAATAACTTAAATATCCATATGAAAAAAAAGGGGAAGAATAGAGAGATAGAAGAGAAGGGGGGAAGCCAATGAATCCAAGAAAGAAAAGAAGAAGAGAGGAGGAAGAGTAAAGGAAAAGAGAGGAGGAAGAGTGAAGAAAAGCAGAAGAGAGGAGGAAGAGGAAAGAAGAAGAGAAGAGAAAGAATGAAAAAAAAAAGGAGAAGAGAGAAGAAAGAGGGAAGAAAGAATTAAGAAGAGGTAAAATAAAAAAATCAGGTTAAAAAATAAAACTGGGCTAACGGAAGTTAGAGAGAGAACTAAATTGTAGTAACTTAGAGGATTTGGGGACTAAATCCTAAATATGAAGATTTGGGAGACTAAATTATAATTTATAAAGATTTAAAGGACAAATCTATAAATACCCCATAAAGAAAATGGTACCCAAGATATCTCTATAGAAAGTTGTTATGGAGGCGTTCATAAATCTCAAACATAGAGGACGTATGGGGATGATCCGAACAATTAGTTATGCTTAGATAAATATGTAATTATGAAATGATTTAAAAAAATAAAGTTTAAATATTTAAAATAAAGAGAGGAGAGTGATTTTAGAGAGTTTTTTTTAGAGTAAAACAGGGATCAGAAAGTTAGATTTATGGGAAAAATAGAGAGAACGGAGGGTACTTACAGAGTTTGCAAGAGTTTGCAAGGTATGAGAGTTGAAATATAAACAAAATTAAATGAATTATTAATGGCTGTTTTCTGCTCTAAAAAAGTCAAAATGCAAAACTTTATGCAAACAACACTTCGTTTAAGAGGTAGAGGTAAAAAAAAAAAGATATGTTTTGATCGGCAGAACTTTGAATCATTGGGAATTATTGATTAGGCTGAACTGTATTAGACGGCTGGGGCCAAGTGGATTTTCAAATACCAGTCTCAGATTAATGAACGAAATTAAAATAATATAAAAAAAAAACATTAATGTCCAACTAATAGTTGTTTTCTGTAATTTTTTGCTGCATAGATTCTAAAAAGAAAAAAGAAAAAAAATGGAAAATATAAAAAGAAAGCCATCACAAGTTAACCCGCAACCTGCAAGTTACCATTCACAACGTTAATGCAGCCGTAATCAACAATCCAAATAGAGGGGAATTTCCAAAGGAGCACACTATGTTCCTAATGAACTACTTTCCAACTGAAAGCTCGCACGAAAAAAAATTATCTGGTGGGCTCATTAGGAAAGGTGGTGTGCTACTTTGGAAACTCCCGAATAGAGTAATCTAGTTTCAAAATAGGGGCACTATTTGGAAAATGAAAATCAAATCCTGTCAGCAGAATTGAAAGAACTCTCAACTGCGAGTTTCTGATGCATCTGATGAGCCCGTAATACTCTTGGTGCAAGAGAACAGAGCACGAGAAATGGTCGGTAAAAAGAAATTTAACAGCGAGTCAAGGGAAAAGTTCCCCGGTCCGCAACGGTTCAGTCGGCCATAATTAGCGCACAGCCTCGCCGCGTCCGATGCGGTTATTATGTTCTCGTATTTGGGGAATCGTGCCAAAATCCCGTGAAGAGCGGCGCTACGCTTTTAAGTGAGCCGTTCGGGTCGGTTTTATTTTGGTCCGAACGAATCAGTACGGATCGGTCTTATTGGGACTGCAGATGGAATGAGAAATTGATGGGAGAGCACGCAAATTGATTTATCGCTCGTTTTCGCTTGATTGTTGTCAGTCCATCCATTGTTAGCTGGCACAAAATGCTGCTACGCGTGTCCCTTTCGAGCTTTGGAGCAGAAACAAAAATCTCATTGTTGATCATTGCTGCATTAGTAGAATTTTACTGCTCAACATTTGAAATTTTAAAATGCCAAAAAAGCTACCTGTTTGCGCACTGATCCGTCGTAACTGGTCGCGAAACTAAGGATGGTTTGGTTGGGGGAGGAGTTGATAATCGAAATAGAATTTAATTTCCAAACGATAACCAAAAAGACTTTTCTCGCTACAAACTATAGCATCAACAGCAAATGCAACAACTATTTGCTGCAAAGCGATAAAATTTGTCGTCGTTTTACAGCATTTATTACAATTTGTACTCCACCAAATAATAGATAAAACCCTGTAAGTCTCAATTAGAAAATTAGAATTGTTAATGCATAAATTAACCCGTCCATTTCGACAAGTACCGATAGTAAAAACCCAATAAAATTGTCAGACCAGGTCAAAAGAAGCGTAATTTAACAATTGTCAAGATCAAGGATTTCTCTTTATGGAAAGTAAGATATAGATGCCTTATCCCCATGAGATGTAGGATCCATAATCTGATCAAATTGTTACTAATCCGTTGAGAATAAAAAAGTTAAGTATTACAAAGAAATTGAAATCTATCTACAATAAAAAAACTAATAAACTCGAGTTCAACTATAATTTCTATTCTCCCATGAATACTTTACTTTAAATACTCCGCACTCTCCAACGAGAGAGAGAGGGAAACGATTCTCTACTAAAATAAAATCAATAATTTGCATTCGTGAGATATAAAAAAGAGATTCATTGAGAGATTATAACTTTGTTCTCCAATAAACCTCATACTGAATGACCAACTTTGCATCCAGGATAGGCCTGAGATATGTCTTGATCGATTTTATATATTGCCCGTAACTTATTCTTTGAATTATTGTCATTCTAACATTCTCTCTCCATGTTACTCATATGTAAATATTCGTTCGAGTTGCCTTAACAGTCCAAGTCTGACAAAAATAAATTTAGGCACAAATAAGAATTTACTATGCCAAATGAGGGAGAAGTAGGCGCAAAATACAAAGCAAGAGAGAAGTAGCTAGATGTGAAGTTATAACAACAAGTAGAGTCAAAGTTCCAATTTAGATCTAAACTTATAAAGAACTAGTATTCGAGTTCATTTACAAAATATTATTTTGTAGCATGATTTCTGGAAGGTCATTTTGTCCATTATTTTCTTCCTCTTTACAAACTATGATGGATTGTTTCCTCATGTATCATCTCTTTTCAAATCGCGAGATTTTACGAATTTAATTTTTAATATAGGTTCAATTCGGATAATATTAAAAAAAATACCAGAGCTACGAAAATATGTATGAAAAATGACATAATTGTTGTATTGTATTCTTGAGTAATGTTGAGTCTACTAAGAATAAGAATAGTCCACTCAATAAATTTTTTTTCCTAAAGTTTGGAATTTATAAACTGTTGTTTAGGCCACGTGTTTTTCATACTTAATGCTATGGCTTTAGCCACTTAGATTTTGATGTTTGGCCTATTTTTATTGGTTGTATATACAATCATAATACCATGCGTTTGGATAAATGCCATATGCCAAAAAAGTGTACAACAATTTCAATACCCAGCAGACGACCCGGTCAACAATTATGGGCTTGTTCGGGAAAAAAAAGAAAAAAAAAGAAAAAAAGAAAGTGAGGAAGTTGGAAATTGATTGCTGACGTGTAGAACTGCGGATGCATCATGTTTGCTGCATGATGCTACTCATGCAGCAGATCAACAGCCCACAATGGGCGTGGGCCCGAGAACCAGGCCTCAAGCAGCAGCAATCTCACGTGTACGGTCTAACTGGGGCCCACCGGAGCCCGTCGCCGACTGCCACCGGTCTGTCTGATGGGACGGTGAGGAGTGACGTCCCTCGGGGGCCCCACCCGCAACCCCCATCTCGCCCTCGTGATCTCGGGGGCCACACAGCTGACGTGAGATATTCGTATTACGAGAATGCCATTATTATTTTTAGGAATAATAATCCTTATTTTAACCCCTTTAATCACGTGCTTCCCTCCCGTTCCTCGGCTTTTTTCACGTGACCCCAACCGCAAGTCAAAGAAACAAAAATCGAATCCGAGGAATTTTTAGGTACTCGTATTCTCTTGTTGGTTTCGTTACGTAGAAGAAAATTGCGAATATATTGTTCTTGGTAATGATGAAAGCTGTGCTTTTACAAGAATTTTCCAAGTCAAAAAAGAAAAAGGAGAATAAATCGGACACTGGGTCTCGTGTTAGCTTACAGTTCTGTGTCTCTCTGCGACGATGATGATCATGATGATGATGACGCTGACTATGATCAGATGTTTTGTTAGGGTGTCGGAGGATTGGGTTCGTATTGTTTGGCTGGGTGCTTTGATGGCGATTGAGCCTCTGTAGCCATTCACAACATTGTCTCTTGGTCTCTTGACCAGTCGCAGTACCAATAGCAAGAGATTTTGAACATGGATTAATTAATATTAGTGTTTAATACTCCTTATAAAGGAACAAACAAAAAAAAACAGGACTAACAAACAAACATATATACATACATACAATTATTGCGACAGTATTGTAGTTACATGCTGTATTTGCATCACAATTTTATCAGAACTTGATCTTTTTCCCCCTTTTGTAAAGGGCAAACTTTTATTTGATAATATTGGAGTGTAAATTTAGTAAACGACGAATCATAAACTATAATACTGTAAAACTGGATAGGTAAGAGATACAAATGAGCAATCAATTTAGATATTTAGGTTCTGTAGATACTAAAAAAAAAAAATTCTAAAATAATAAAAAATAATAATATAATTAAAAAATTAAAAAAATAATAAATTAAATTACTGCAGGCCCCGCGGGAATCTCCCGCGGGTGCAACCCGCGGGAGAACCCCGCGGTTGCACCCACGGGAAACTCCCGCGGGTTGCACCCGCAGGAGAGCTCCCGCGGGTTGCACCTGCAGGAGAGCTCCTGCGGGTGCAACCCGCGGGAGCGCTCCCGCAGGTGCCAACCCGCGGGAGCTCTCCCGAATGTTGCACCCGCAGGAGAGCTTGTTTCCGTTATTTTCTGATTATTTATTTCCTATTTTGTTTCGCTGATATTCCGTGATCTGATTTTTCAGGAGGATTCGAGGCGGATTTCGAGCGGATTCAGTCTATAAAAGATAGAAATTTAGTCGGAGAAAGGACTTTTGGACTTTTGGGATTTTTGGGACGATTTCGGGTTAGCTCGTGAGATCAAGGAGCGAAGCAGAGCCTTTCTCTTCCCGGTCAGACGATCAACGGAGTGCACCAGCGAGACTCCATCGCCACCCGAACCCACATAAAAAAGGGAATAAATCAATAATCCCGTTCTTGTAATTCCTCAGATAATTTATAATCTCAATTTCGTTGTAACCAAACAATTTTTGCAATGAAAGGAGAAATCCAAATTTTGGGCAAACAAGAACTAGCGACCATTGTGGGAGCCCCTCTGTTCACAACAGAGAATATGGTGGCGCAGTCTGATTTGGTAGCGATCGGATCTGTCGTTGAAACGCTGGTCGTAAAAGTCGACTAGCAAAAATATGAGGAATTTCTTTCTTCCTCTGATTCGGAGCCTAGGCGTCATCGCCGGGCAACGATGAAAAAAGGTGAGGCGTCATCGCCCACCGGAAATTAAAAGGCGTCATCGCCTATGAAAACTTACGAGGCGTCATCGCCCGTTGGAACTGACAAGACGTCATCGTCTGTCAAGAACACTGCGTTATCGCCCGTTCCAAAGTCAAGCCAAAAGTCAAACCAGTCCCTGACCCGCTCCCAAAAGAAAAATTTAAGGTATAAAACTCAACGAGCACGCCTCAATCATACAGGAAAATTTGCAGAAAATTCCGGGACAGTGAAAAATTTCGGAGCAAACCCACGGATACAACAACGGGTTGAATCCCGCAAAAGCAACCCGGGTGGCAACCCGTGGTTGCCAACCGTGGGTGCCTTCCCGCGGGTGCCAATCTGCAGTTACAAGTGTGGGTTCCATCCCGCAGATGCCACCGATGGGTTACGTTCAATGAAAACAACCCTTATGTCTTTTCGAGCACGCCTATGGTGAGCACGCAACATGCACCAAGAATTTTAATCTCTCTATCAGAGGCGTGCGGGGCCCATACAACTACTCAGACTAGTGAGTACTCCAGAACAATCCGCAGAAGGGTTGGAGAACAATCTGATGCTGGAAAAGAGCTCAGCCCTGAAATATTACAAACTCTTCAGTATTATGAGCCAAATTTGCGACGCAAGAGGAGTCAAGATGCAAATAGAGAGGAGAAGATACCTCAAGATTTGAGAGAGTATCTCAATTGGAAGAAGAACTCCTTACAAAATGTTTCTCACTGCCAATGCGAACAGCTGATTTCAACTGTTCTATCAAACTCCAATGCAACTCAAAACGGTCCGTTTTTGAGTGGATCACCGAGCCCAAAAGAATACGGACGGTGAAAAAGGTGTACTTTGGAACCGATCTACCTGCTGCCTCATCACATATGGTTAATAAAGGCAAAAAGGTGGTCGGAAACAACCCTTCGGATAAGGAAATCACTCCAGGGTCAAAAAGAGTTTCTATTGAACCAGAAGGCGTGCGCCTAGAAGAAGTTTCTGAAAGGCTTGAGAGACAAGAAAAACGTCTCGAACAGCAAGAGGAGACTATAGGAGAAATGAAACAACTTTTGATTGAGTTGTTAGCTCAAACTAGAAAGAGCTAATCCTCGTCGTCTATTTCTGATCGATAGGAAAGAAAACGGCCTGTCCAGATAAATGAGTACAGCGAGGACGAGAATGAAGAAATTCCTCCTCATTCAAGAGAGGAAGAGGAAGTGAAGGTTATCATCAACCCTCACGTAGAAAAAATGGAGAAGATAGAGAATCAACTACAAGCTCTTCTTAATCGAAAGAAATTGTAAGAGGTGGGGGTAGTCCGTCCCTATCCCATAGAATGGGAGACCGTATCTTATCCTGCAAAATACAAACCGTTGAACCTTCAGTCATTCGACGGTAGAGATTCGCCGCAACAGCACATCTTCTACTTCCTATCGCAGACAGGACACTTCATAGGGAATGATCCGACTATGACTAAAATATTTGCGAGCACTTTATGGGGGCCCGCATTTATCTGGTTCATGCAGCTACCCCAGAGAACAATTAAATCTTGGGCTGATGTAGAACGTGAGTTCCTAGCTCGATTCTTTGAAGATGATACTGAAGTCTCTATACTATCTTTGCTAGCAGCGAAGTAAGAAGAAGACGAAACGGTCAAAACTTATGTCGAGCGGTTCCGAGAACTTTCTGTTCGATGCCCACATGGCATGACGCAGGACACGCTTGTGGAAACCTGCAGACACAACTTGTTGACCGATATCCTAGACAAGATGGGCTCGGTCGAATCCAAATCATGGAAGGATCTGCTTAAGTAGGGTGAACAGGTCGAAGAAATACTTCGACGCCTCGAAATGCAGCAGTCTGCAACCGGAGGCAGTACAAATGAATCTCCATTCCATTTTCCCCGTTCTAAAGGGAAATACATAATGGCAATGGCGGTAGAAAGCACACCAAAGTAGAAAACATGGCCAACTGTGAGTAACACAGCGAAGTCGCCCAGGCTTCAAAAGCAGTATTCGTTCAAGGATGAACATACTGCAACTATGTTCAATCTGCTCAGCAAACGCAAGATGCTCAAATTGCCGGAAAGCAAGAGGCCGGAAGAGATAGGGAAGACTAACGATCCCAATTACTGCCTGTATCACCGGATTGTAGGTCACCCTACAAAGAATTGTTTTATCTTAAAAGATAAAATTCAAGCGTTGATTGACGCTGGAGCAGTTCAGCTCAAAGCTGAACAAAAAAGGAGTTAGAGCTAACTCCGACACATTTAATGTGTGTGGTCTAAAAGTATCACTTGGGCTCACAACAATTCTCAAGACGAGCTCAGGGCGGTTAATTTAAACCCCCATAATAAAAAAAAATCAAAAAAAAAAAAATCAAATATATATATATATATATAAAAAAAAAAGAATCACCCAACGCCATCAAGGCAAAGGGAAGAGAATAAATTTCTCGTCAATCCCACCATGCTGGGGGTAAAAAACATGAATCACCCAATGTCGTCAAGGCAACGGGAAGAGAATTAATTTCTCGCCAACCCCATCATACTAGGGGTAAAAAAAAACTGTATGATTACCCAACGCCGACAAGGCTACGGGAAGAGAACAAATTTCTCGCTAATCCCACCATGCTGGGGGTAAGAAACATGAATTACCCAACGCCGACAAGGCTACGGGAAGAGAATAAATTTCTCGCCAACCCCATCATACTGGGGATAAAAGTATGAACTGCTCAATACCGTCAAAGCAACGAGAAGAGAATTAATTTCTCGCCAACCCCATCATACTGGGGGTAAAAAAAAAAAATATATATATATATATATAAAATAAAATAAAATAAAAAAATCCAAAGTGTTTCAAAATTCTGTACGACTCAATACAGAACTTCGAAAACTTTGGAGGGGGTTATGTAGATACTAACAAAAATACTAAAATAATAAAAAATAATAATATAATTAAAAAATTAAAAAAAATTAAATTACTGCGGGCCCCGCGGGAATCTCCCGCGGGAGCACTCCCGCAGGTGCCAACCCCGCGGGTTTGTTTCCGTTATTTTCCGATTATTTATTTCCTATTTTGTTTGGCTGATATTCCGTGATCCAATTTTTTAGGAGGATTCGAGGCGGATTTCGAGCGGATTCAGTCTTTAAAAGATAGAAATTTAGTCGGAGAAAGGACTTTTGGACTTTTGGAATTTTTTGGACGATTTCGGGCGAGCTCGTGAGATCAAGGAGCGAAGCAAAGCCTTTCTCTTCCCGGTCAGACGGTCAACGGAGTGCACCAGCGAGACTCTATCGCCACCCGAACCTACATAAAAAAGGGAATAAATCAATATTCCCGTTCTTGTAATTCCTCAGATATTTTGTAATCTCAATTTCGTTGTAATCAAACAATTTTTGTAATAAAAGGTGAAATCCAAATTTTGGGCAAACATGTTCTATTATTCAGAATGATGGAGAGATCGATAATGATGTTAACCATAGGATACAAACTAACTGGTTGAAATAGAGAAGGGCAACGAGAGTTTTATGCGACCGTAACATTCTGTTAACATTGAAAGGAAAATTTTATAGGACTGCTATTCGGCCAGTTTTATTATATGACATGGAATGTTGGACTATAAATAAACGTCATTCATAGAAGATAAGTATAGCAGAGATACGCATGCTCCGTTGGATGTGCGACAACACTAGGAGAGATAAAGTGAGAAATGAAAATATTCGTGCTAAGGTAGGTGTAGCTCCCATCGATGAGAAGATGCGAGAAACTCGCTTATGATGATTTGGTCATGTGCAACATAGGTTTATAAGTGCACCAGTTCGAAGAGGGGAGTTTGTCAATGTAGGATAAGTTAAAAGAACGAAGAGAAAATCAAAGAAAATATGGATGTAGGTGATACGCAAACATATGGAGTTTAGAAGTTTAAATAAGGATATATTACTTGATAGAAATGAATGGAAAAGGAATATCAAAGTGATAATCCGGCGTAATTCTGTTTTTTTGTTCATGTAGCCGACCCCAAATACTTGGGATAAAAGACTTAGTTGTTGTTGTTGTAAAGGGCAAATTTACTGTACACATATTATAACATATTAGATAGGTGTTTTAAAAGGTCTACTTGTTAACAAGGCCAAAAATGAATTAATACAGAAATCCTTAACTCAAAATTTAAAATGTACTGTAATAAATTGTTGTTTTCTCCATTCCCTTATCTAATAATCCTCTTCTGTTGCACTAGATCATTGACTAGAAGAATACTGAAGATACCAACTGGACATTTTGTATGTCCACGCCCAAAAATGGCTAAAAAGAAATAAGATATTCAATTTTCTTTTGTTAATAATTTTTCAAAAATATAAACAATATGGAGTGCTGAAGATTGCGTCAGAACTCGAAACGAGACTAATGCGAGAAATACTCGGGAGAGATTGACTGCTTGATCTGCTCAGCCTTATTCGGGTAATGGGCCCAAGTCAATAAATACCGAGCCTTATCTGCGAAAATAATGGGCTTATCCACTCTCTAAAAGCCCACATCAATTCAGCGTGGTCCACAAATCAACCTAGTCCACCGGATAATTTTAATTAGAAATCATTGGTCCCATATAATATGGATTAAATTGAGACCCACAAGGTGCAGTTAAACAACTAAAACATGTTTAAATACACTATATTCTCAAATTAGAGTGGTAATCTAGAGGAAGCATGGGCTAAATACTGCATAGATTTGTCTAGTACGAACGTATAAGATATGGCTCACCAGTAAAGCAGGGGAAATTCTAAATGTGCACCATAGTGAGCACCACATACTATATGGGAAAATGGGGCTCACTAATAAAATATGGTGCGCATTTAGAATTTCCCGTAAAGCAGGAGATTGGATACAAGACCACAAGTTTTAAGATTTTCTTTTTTTTTTTTTTTTTTTTTTTTTTTTTTTTTTGTGCAATTTCTGTTTTAGGCAATAGTTAACCTGGCTATTATTGATTATTTGCACGTGAAAAAAAAAAACAATGATAAAAACTTTGGCTAAAGCTTAGATAAATGCATGCAATTACATTTATGCGCCTCACCAAGAAAAGATTTAATACTGTTCGTTAACAAAATACCTAACACATGAGAAACAAAAACAATAACAAACAAGACAGAAAAAACTATGACAGTTGAGCTAGTTTAATTGATAATTAAGAAGTTTACTTTGTATAATGTAGGTCTCATGCATTTAATAATTAAGCTCATAATAAGCTTCCTTCTGAAATATTTACTAGGCAAATGCAGAGTTTCCAGGGCACAATAGAGTTAAAAAGTCTCCATCCTTTCAATAGGAGTCCCCATAATTACTTGCGAGTTCTAAAGTTTAAAAGCAAAAACTCTTATGAGCAAAACCTTAAAAGTATCACAAATAATAATGCACATGATCGTGTTGTTGCGAAAACAAATATCTTAGTCATACAAATAGACATCCAAAATAGTACCACATAAGAATTAATGACAGAAAATAAATAAATTAATACAAATAAGAAAAAAAACAAAATTGGAGGTGTCACACAAGAACAAATAATAGAGAATAAAGAAATTAATGTAAATAAGAGAAAACATAAAATTGAAAACTCCCCAAAAATAGGAGGCATCGATGACCTCTGACAAATTAGAAACTCCCAAAAAATATGGGAATTTTTCGAAAATCCAAAAAATCCAAAATTACAACTTGAATTTTTTTTTCAAATTGGAGAACTTTCTAAAATAAAACATGTTTTCTCATAACAGTTTTATAAAACAACTAATTTTTTTGAGATGCATAAAACCATAAACCCAAAACTATTTATAGAACTCATGGATGGTGTTTCCTTAGCTCCCAACCAGTGTGGGACTATTGGAGTCATACACAAATACAACACATGTTATATTGCAAGTAAAAGTATTGATATCAGTTAAAATTATCGAATGAAGCATTATTTTACTATTTTACAGTAATGACCAAGATTAGCAGAGGATTGGCTAAAATTAAATCTGAAGGTTGGTGACATGTAGGGATGATAATGGACGCATCTATAAGTCAATTTTTTGCTCGCTTTATACAATTTTTTGATTTTAAAATAAAATTTTCATATTTCTAATTTAAAATTTTATATATAGAGGGCCAAAAGTTGACATCATCTCTAGTGACATATCAAGATCAAATGGTTCGGCACTTTCATACCAATAGTAGCACTCTAAATGCAATGATGCAAGTCAATCTCTTCATATAGAAGTTTATCAAATGCATTACTAACAAGGATCTCTTACCAACACAGAAGAAGGATATCCCACCAAATGCGTACTGTAACAACCCTCCATTTTCTTTATAGCAATAAAAGATTAAATAAATAAATAAAATGTTAAATATGACTCTTCATCTTTAAATTTTTCATCTCTTATAACTCTCAAACTTTTCATATTCTCAACTCATTACTCATTCATTTCTCTAACTCTCATCTTTAATTCTAAAAATTAAACTCTCTAATTAAACTAAAACTTTTCATATTCTAAACCCTCCAAATCAGTCTAAAACCTTTCAAATTGCATAACCGCTCAAATTCTTGAAATTCCATAACACCTCAAACCCTTTAAATTCTATAACTCTCAAAACCCTTCACATTCTATAACTCCTAAATCCAACACTATACAAACCTAATCTCTTTTCTAAACTCAATCTACTCTCATTCTCTAAAATTTCTCTCTTCCTCTCATCACGCCGAAGCCACTTTCGAAGTCGCCAGAACCACTATAGGAGATACCATCGGAGCCGCCACTACTTCGCTGATGAAGAGCATCTTCTTCCTTTTCTTCACATTTTTGACTTCTCACCTTTTAACGAAGAGGTAAGAGATTATCTTTCTTTTTCTTCTTGAATTAAATTATTTTAATAAATTTTAAGTTAGCTCCTTTACTACTCAATAATCCTAATAACCCAAAAAACATCCATCATCTTATAAGCCCAATAAAATGGAGTCAAACCTATTCTCTAATTTCAGACCCGCTTAATACTAAAATCAATTTTGAGTATATTATAAATATTAAAAAAATCCCTAAAAATCATCTAAATTCATATTAATCTGTTTTTAATATTCTTAGAATATTTTTAATATGTAGATTACTCCATTGAGCGATATCGGGAAAAAAATCCAGGTGAGTTCATTTTTGGACTGACTAATCATGCTATTTTATATACCTGTTGTTTCAATCATGTTATTTATTTTGTGTAAATTGATTTGTTATTTTGTAGGAATTTATCAATTACTTATTATGTTTCATGTCATCAAAAATCTATTGTCAATTTTCATTAAATTTAAATTATATAGTATAGTTAGATTTTAGAATAATCATATATACAAATTTGATAAATCACATAAAAGTTATATTCACGGAAAAATACTGTTTGTGATATCATTTTGTATCGGTGTTTAGAAAAAAATTATCTTGTATGCTGGTTCTCTAATTAAGAAACGTGTAATGCACGGAAAACCTCCCAGCATCCATATAATTGCCTGGCCGATATCTCTATGATGTCTCAAATCAGTGACTCTTAAATATAGCTAATTGCAATTTATTGAATAAAATATAAACTGAAAAGACTCTATAAATCATGTTGTTAACAAATTAAGAAAAATCCAATTGAAATATTGTATATGATATAATCAATATACTGTACTATACCTAAATGACACTAGATGGGGGGAGAAACTGAATGATGGAAATATACTCTATTTCGGCTGTAAACTTGTTAAGTTGTACAACTGAATATTTCGCACACTATGAGTGTGTGATGATTTGCTGATCATACCTGACTATAATTCTTGTTTGCCTGACGGCAGGTCCGATTCAGCACCGGACAATCCTGTGACCATTTCCTGGGTCGGTACAGGAAACAATCGAAACAGTTGTATCCCATCAGTTAGTTTTTCCAATTACATGACATTTTAGACAAAAATATCCTTGTTATAGAGTTGACTTTACTAAAATGACATTAAGATAACATAAGTCAATTGACATTATTATTATAGACATTTTATTACATATTTTCTAAAACTTGTGTTATTATTATGTTTGGTATAACTGTTATATTTAACATTCTTTCTGCGTATTTTATTTTGGTCGCAATCTAACGACCTGGGTGTGCATGCCCAGAATTATCGATGGACACGCCAAAACTGACGCAGGATCTGGTGCACTTTAAAGATCAGATTGAAGCTCAATAACGGATTAGAGATTCCCTACTTCTTTTTGTTTAATTTTATTATATTTAGTTTTAATTGTATCTAAACTTCATTCTGATAAATGAAAAGTCAAACCTTTGTTGACTTTTTCTATCGTAATTACTAAGTATTATTGTGGTAAATTTATTGAGGTTTTAGCATATTCAAATTGAATATGTTGCCGGTACCTGTTACACGTGCACGTATACCGTATATCGGGAGCGGGGCGTGATACGTACCGAAAACACTATGAAATCGATGGCTTTCTTATCTTTCTCTAAAAAAAATAAAAAATAAAAAATAAATATACTGAAAACAGCAATACAATGACATCAAGCAAATATCCAGATCCCAAAACAATAACCTACACTAAAATTTGAATAGGGTGGCCGAAAAATTGGCTCGTGTGTAGGGATAGCAATAGATGTGTTTATGAGTTAATTTTTAGACTGTCCTATAAAAAGTCATGAATTAAAAATAAAAGTTTTATTTTTTAACTAATTTTTTATATAGCGTAGATAAAAAAATTGACCTGTAGACACGTCCATAAATATCATCCTTACCGGAGTGCATGTCCATTATCATCCCTTATGTCAGAGTCAACTGCAGAGAATACAACTCCTTTACCTAATTCTATTTGCAGAACAAAGATCATGTTGCAGCTAATCTAGTTCTTGAAACAATTACTAATTAAACTTGCATTTTAAGAATTAAACTCACATAGGATACAATGAGATAAAAACATTATAAATGAATGCTCCCAGACACAAAATGATCAAGGGAATGGATGAAAATACTAATCAACTCTAATTAACGATCTATACAGACATTAATATCAAAAACATAATTTAATTAGCATAAAAAGTTTCATTTCTAAATATTCTAACTCCTTATTCACAAAATCATTATAATAGTTCTCTTTCCTTATGCAGTTTTGTAATTTTATTTTTCCTATTTCTTTTTCCAAAATTTCAAAATTAAAATTGTTACCTTTTTTAGTCGGGCTGCCCAGTGTTTAGCTCGGGCTAGGGCTAGGGCTAGGGCACCCATTTGGTCACCTTTATCAACAGACTAACGACTATAAGTCTATAATTTGGGTCTCAGTAGATAGCCATGTGATATTTTCTCTTCACTGAACACTAGCTAATAATTATCAACTAATTATCAACTGATTATGAGAGTGCTTATATTGCAAAAAGAATTAATCAAACAAGAGCGTTTGCTTGGAAAACAGTCTCATGGTTGTTTTGGAACTATTAGAATATCTAACTAATTTATGATATCTTTCTAAATTAGTATATTTGACAAATTCTCTAATTTATTAATATATTTCAAAATATCTTTCTAAATTAGTATATTTGTCAAATATCTCTAATTAGCCTAGTTATACTGATTTAGGATTATATGCAATTAGAATCAAATTATATATTATCTTGTTTTTACATTTTATATTCGTCTCCTTCATCTATTAAAGGATGGTTATTGTAACGTTTTATATACACATCAGAATACAACGTTATTCTTCATTCTCTCTCTCATATCATAGATTGTTCTATCAGAGCAATCCAGATTCAATTCCTGCCTGACGAGTATTTAATTGCGGATTTTAAAAAAATTATACTGCTGCATAAAATATAGGTTTCTGTCTAAAAATGGACTTTCAACCTGCGGGGGCATATTAAAATACAAAATAATTTCTCTTAACCCTCGCCAGAACTTCGGAGTTTTGGTATAGTGGAAAAGACTTTTAACAGGAACACTAATTAAGATTCTAACAACATAGCATCATAGCGTCTATTTATAGTTGAAACGACAAAGTTACTTGGTGGTGATGCTCATAGCTAGCTCACCAGCAAATAAAGGTACATTGGCACGTACCCATTATTCAACTTATTATTTTTTTTTCATGTGTACTGTTAAAAAAATCCTTTCCTCTTTGTTTATCTAATAAGTTTTATTGTACTTTTCCCTTTTTGGTGTTTGAGTTTGTGGAAGACGATAGAATATGAATTAATCCTAAATGCACACAATAATAATTTGACAATTTACATCTACGGGCTATTTTTTTTACAAGCTTCTCATAGCACTAACATATTTTTTTTTAAACTTGTAAATATCTCCTTTGAGGTATACAAACTAATCATCACGAGAAATGTTTATGTAGACGATGAGAATTGAATTCAAAGTTACTCATTTTGCAGGATATCATCTTTGCTATCTACTTTTATGCATCAAAGAATTGCTATATATCAAGTGTGGTTGGAGATACATGTTTCGTTGAATGTATTACTTGAAATAAAATGTCTTGTATTTATATATATCTATGTTTTATTGAACTTTCTTTTAAGAATTATTTCTACTAAACTGTCATGAACTTTATACAAAAAAAAAAAGTCATCGTTACATTTCTCCCAAATTTTTTAAATACAAGTTATAAAATGACTCAACATGACTGCTACATAGTATTTTTTTAGGCAAAAATTCTCAAGTCATCGTTAACTGTGCTTTTGTAATTTTTATTTTTGGTTGCGGACTCTCGTAGAGGTTCTGTTTTTGTAGTTTGTTTGGTTAACTACTATTAATAGAAGATAGAGTTACTATTAATAGAAGATAGAGTGAGGGAGGGACTATGCTAGCTCCAATGACTTCAAAAAAATATAATAGGAAATACATGTATTGACTGTGCGATGCCTCGCAATCATTGTATCTTGTTTTATTAGACAATGATTGCGGCATGTTCTCGTACCGAGATACTGCATTGTGACTGCTTGCCGTGTATAAAGCTATAACCAGGAGGGCATGCAGCAGCTTGCATGCTCAATACTAGATTGCAGCTCCACACTAGATTGCAGGTGCCAATGGCTTATAATGTCAGTCTTTTATTCCAAGTAATTGGGGTAGGCTATATGAATCAAAAGAGAATTATATCGGATCGATCTAGTTGATAATCCTTCTCCATTCATTTCTATCAAGTAGTATTTCCTTATTTAAACTTCTAGAATCCATATTTTTTTGGTATCACCTCCATCCATATTTTTTTTTGGTCTTTCATTCACTCTTTTAACTTGTCTTACATTAATAAACTCCCATCGTCGAATTGGTGCATTTGTAGGTCTACGTTGCACATGACCAAACCATCGTAAGCGATTTTCTCGTATCTTTTCATCAATGGGAGTTACACCTATTCTAGTACGAATATGTTCATTTATCAATTTATCTCTCCTAATGTTGCTGCATATCCAGCGAAGTATGTACATCTCTATTACACTTATTTTCTGTGAATGACGTTTCTTTATAATATAATCCAGCATTCCGTGCCATATAATAAAACTGGCCTAATAGCAGTCCTATAAAAATTTTCCTTTAGCCTTAACGGAATGTTACGGTCGCATAAAACTACCGTTGCACATTCCGCAACAGAATGTAACGGAACGTTTCTGATTCTTTTATACTGAGGTTTATTTAGAGTTTGATTGGCACATAGGCGTGCTGCAATGGCAAAAGTGAAAATTGCTGAATAGCCATTATGCTAGCTCGAATTCCAATGGCAAAAATAGAACCAAATTTCATTATCTAAAAAAATTATAACAAAACCGATCTCATGTCTCGCATCCGATCCTTTTGTGAAGAATGTCCCATTTTCAAGCTTGTTTCCTGCATGAGTACAAGGTTGGATCATATTCTGATGCATATTGCCAATTCACACCATCATTGATGGGATACTTATTGTTGGGGAGAATGACGAGTACAATCAGAAGAAGCATGATGAATCTAAATACAAAAATGAGAATTAGTTTGACCAAAAAGTTTAAACTGTTAAATCAAGACCCCAACTTTGTATTCAAATCCATGAACTTTTTTTGTGCTATCAAATGTGTGACTATACTCACATATGAATAACTAACACAAATTTCTATACAAACAAAGCCTGCAGGCTGCAGCAACAGAGCGAGAGAGGCAATGAAAGGGCAACAAAAGTATTCACCGTAAATCTCTCTAACAACCTTAATCCTGACACAACAACAAGTCTTTGACTCTGACAAGCATAAATCTTATTTTTGTACAAACACAAAGCACAGCTCACTAGCTCTTCCAAGCTTAAACAGAACCATGATGTGTAACTGGAGGAACTGGTCACAATTTTTACGCAAGCACAGAGCACAGCTCACTCGTGCTTCTGAATTTAAACCAAGCTTTACTAGTATCAAAGTATACGTAATCTCCCAAGTTGTCAGATAAAGGAACCAAGTTGCAAAAATCTCCCGACTTTGATAACAAGTTACATTTAGACCTCGCCATATTATTTGGGCCCAGACCACCCTAACTGAAGCCCATCCCGGCCCGCCCGAGATAGGTGCCAACAGTCAAAATAATTCGGATGCTGGACCCCCAAATGGCTAATTGGGGGCTTTTGGGATTTTTTTTTGTCCCACCCAAATACCCATAAAATGGTTAGTTGGTTTTTTTTTTTTAAACTTTTTCTTTTCCAAAAATATGAACGTGTTCATCGTATCTGGGCCTGCCGGGAGCTCAACCGGGACAAGCCTGGGCCCGGGCAGGGGGTCAAGCCGACCCGGGCCCGAGTGGGCCTGTGTCCCCGGCAGGATGGCCAGCTTTAGTTAGTAATGACCTCTAAACCATCTAACTCTGCCAATTAGACAAAACAATCTATGAGTACAAATGAAATTAGGGAGTACTACAGGCGAATTCTAATTGAGCACACCACTTGAATAGTGAGCACTACGTTCTAAAGTAAAGTGATGACCACCACATGGGAAAGTGGTGCTCACTAAATCAAGGGGTGTGCTCATTTAGAAGTTCCCGTACTACAGTTCAGGTAGGAAACAAAATTTAACTGCATCGGGCGAATCATGACTATTAATCATTCTTGGGAAGGGTTCCTTGTGAATTTGCAAATAATGGGTAACATGGACCGTTTCCCTTTTTTTTTAGCCTTAAAAAAATAATTAACTTGCATGATAAAAGTACTCAGACTGTCCAACTTCCAAAAATGGGAGTTTCAAAAAAAGCACACCATTTTTTTCTTAGTAAGCCCACTTTATAACTGTTTGAACTTCTAAAAAAACACTATATAGTGGGTTCACTGTGAAAAATGGTGTGCTCCTTTGGAAACTCCCCCAGAAATGAATTAATCTTTTTCTTTAATAATAAAAAGACAAAACAACCCCCAATACTCCACTTCAGACCTTTAGGCTTCCCTTTCGGAAATTTCCAAAGCAGCACACCATTTTTCCTAGTGAATACACTTATGAAGTTGGTGAATATTAAAAGTTTATCATCATTCTTTTTTGACAGAATTGCCCTTATCTTCAAGCTCTTTTCTCTTTCTTTATTTCCACTCAATGATCTTATTCAGTTTAAAAAAGAAAAGAAGAAAAAATTTAATATTTAGACTCACATCCACTTCATCTCAAAACTCACATCCACTTCATCTCAGATTCTCCTCTATTAAATTGTTTCACAAATTAAAGTCGAAAATTAATTTTATTCATCCATTGTTTGTTTACAAACTCTAATGAATATGGTGGATTGTGGGTGAGAAGGGTTGGAAAGGAAATTTTTAGAATGAGTGGGTGTTCTCGTCAGAAAAAACACCTCTCCTTTTGAAAGAGAGAGAGAGAGGTGCGCCCACTGGGAAAAGCGGGATCACTTGGAATAATGGTGTGGAAAAATTGTGTGCTCCTTTAGAAACTCCCCACCCTTCCACTTCAAACCAACCGAAACCCTCCCCCTTCACTCTTCCCTTTCCATTCTCATGGAGTCTGAGATCGATCCTGATCACAAAAACAGCCACAACGAAGGAGCTGACGTGTCCTGCTCCATCCTCAGATCCAAGATCGCAGAGCTCCAGCGGAAATTGCTCCACGAGAAAGATAGATACTACCAGCTCCAGTCCGACTCAGAGCTCGCACAGTTAGTTTCGAATCAAGAAGCTGATCGATACAGAAGGGACTGTTTAAGCCTCAAGGGCACCGTCGCTAGGCTTGAAGAAGACCGCAGCACGCTTCGCGAAAGAGAGATGAGGGATCGAGACACCATCAAGGTTCTGTTGGAGGAGATGGAAGCAAAAGAGCGAGAATTTACGGAGAAGATCATCGAGCTGAAGATGGAGAACCGCAACCTCAAATGCGGGAAGAAGAGAGCAGAGAATGAGACTCTCGAATACCGGAAGAAGTGTGTCGAGCTGGAAGCGAGGATGTCGAAGCTTGTGAATGAGACTGCGACAGAGCTCGAGAGGAGAGAGAGGGGGGTTAAGGGGAAGGATCTTGTGGAGAAAAATAAGGTGGTTGAGAATGCAGAGGTGGGGGCTGATGAAGCTCAAGTTGATGACGAAATGCCAGAAAGAAGTGCGGAGTTGAGACAAGAAGAGGATTCGGAGACTCCGGAGTCAAGGGGGAAGCGTGTTGTGATAATGGTTGATAGTGGCAGCGAGGGCGATGAGGACGACAATATTACTCTTAGTCAACTTGGGAACAAGAGGCTTGGAGATGAAGGGGCTAAGAAAGATCTTGGTTCTACAAGGGAGCCTTCTTTTTCTTCTGGGAAAGTGGCAGATGTGCAAGTTCCGTCGAGCTCAGCAAACATAAAGGGGGAGGTCAGTGATAAGGCCTTCTACTAAAATTTGAAGATTTAGTACTTTTGATGCATTGAATAGAAGTGAAGATATGTGCATGTTTTAGTTGTTCTTTGCTTTTAGTGACTAAATGTGCATTGTCGGCCAATATAGGCATATATTGCACGTATCATATTGAGGATTTTGAGGTAAAATTTATGAAATATACCGTAAGTATAATATCATTTGAATATTGCTGAAACAGGACGTTCGATATTGACAATTCCAATACCATAAGTGATTAGCTGATAAAAATACTTTTCCCAATATTTTAAACCTTCAATGAAACGGATTTCACGGCTAAGATTTTGACCAATAGGATTATCAAAGAAAGTAACAGAAGAAATTTTTATATTTGACTAAATTAAGAATTACGATTAGTAACTTAATACCGGGAGCTCCTTCCATGAAAAATGAAGTTTATTTTCTTGTCATTAGAACATCTTTTTGTTGAAAATAGGAGCTTGAGACATGTTTGTAACTTGCAAGAGAATTTCCTCAATGTTTTATTTGGGAATATTAGCCTCCTTTAGTGGAAACATAATTTTATTCACACGTTTAAATTGGATTTAAATATTAGATGCAACCCAAAAGACAAAAAATCTTTGTTGATGCGAATTTGGGGTTCTCAAGTATTTTAAAAACTTTATTATTGACTCCAAAGAGCTAGGACGAGTTATTGATAAGAGTTCAATCTTTTTTAATTTCTTTCACAAGACAGATGTAATCTTATCTGATAGATATCATTTTTCTTCTATATATGTTGCATATTTGTAATTGGCAGATCATTCTCCTGTTGATTTTCACAACAAGTCACGTTTTGGATAATACACTATCCTTTAGATTTTCTATTTGTGCCCAATTAGTTTGTTTCTGGAAGCATCCTTATGTGGTGATTTATTTCCAAGTCAAAGGCAGAATCTTGCATGAGCCTAATATAACATTTTTAGCTATTATATATGTTTAAGTTCACTGTCTATTATGCTTCAGAATTAAGGCTCGAAATATTGAGAGTCCTTTCTTTTACAGGAAATTAGCAGAAGTCCTAAATCAAAGAAAAAGTTTAAAATGTCAGATTTGAGTTGCTCTTCGACAGCCAAAAATCGAGGGTCTACAGGCTGCAGTGGGGTATGTCATCCATCTTCTACTCAAGAACTAGATACATTGCTGCAGATTCATATTCTTACTTGTTCACACATATTTTACATTTTTTGTGCAATTAGGAATTGATCCCTAACAAGCTTAGGAACCTGGTTATATAAAAAGGATAGATTTACCTTTGTGACTAGATACGCATGGTTATTTTTTTGGGAGAGGCACGCGACAATACAAGAGAGACATGGTGTAGCATTGTGAGAATGGCCTTGTGAGTTTGTGAGAGATATTGGCAGATATTGTGGAGAGGTCACAAGAGGCTTATGTTAGAGGTTGTGAGAGTGAATTCTAACCTTTTGATAGAAAAGATATACCAACTCTCAACTTTCTTTCATACTTTCTTTAGTGAATTTGTTGTTTATGATCACACCAGACCACTGACGGTCTCACCCAGTCAGAATCTATAAGCACATGAAGTGGAAAATTCATGCTTGCGAGTTTGTAGCTCTTGGACTTCGTTGCTAACTTCACTGCATGTGTGATTTTCATTGTTTTGGTTTGACTGCAAATGCACTTCTGAGATTTGGATTTGAGGTGGAGTATAATTACTTCTGCCAAGGGTGGTTTTGAGACTTGCACCATGGTGTAGTTGTAGGACGCATACAAATTAGCCTACGAAGAACCAGAGTAAAAGTGGTTTTGGTGATCAGTCTCGTCAGTTATAAGCCAAGATGTGTGTATGTCGCAAATCGTTAACCACCCATTTAGGAGGTTATAATAGGAGTTTGCTGCAAGAATGTTTCTCCTTATCTGAAAGTTTGCAAAATCGAGGGCATTACATGTTATTGATGTCCCGTGTTAGCAAAAATAGCGGAATAATACTAATGCAATAACCAACGGAATCAAATAGTTAACCGAAGAGAAAAATAGCAGAGACAGAGAACACGTAGATTTAACGTGGTTCGGCAATGTGCCTATGTCCATGGGGACACGGACGAAAAACTTCCACTATATCAAAAGAGATTACAAGTCTCTTCCTCTCAACCACAAGAAAAATTGGCAATAAAATCACACAAGAATTTGAGATCAAATTAGCTCATCGGATACGAGCTAAGGTGGAGATTGTTGGGTTTGTGTCTCGTATCCGTTGAGTATTCAGATGTAATCAAGAATCATAAGGAGTTCCAGTTGGATTTGGGTTAGAAAATCAGAGTTCTAATTGGATTGGAATACCAATTAGATGGTGATAGTGCTATTCTAATGGGATTATGATAGAAACACTATATATATCTTTTGTATGTGATACGAGAGAGTAGAGCAATTTTGGTTTAGAGAGATGCTTCTGTTATTATGAGAGATGTAAGAGATAGAGAGATACTTAGATCTCTTCTTGTAACCTATTTTTCTCATAGTGGATATTTCTCTCATTGCTCCTGTGGATGTAGGTCGAATTTGGTCGGCCGAACCACGTTAATTCTTGTGTTCCTCTTGTGTTGTATTGTTTCCTTCATCTCTACGATCTCGATGGGGGATTTGATCCCCATCAAATGGTATCAAATGGTATCAGAGCCGGAGTTATGGATCCGGAATCGAGATTGCGAGATGGTGGATCTGATGTCGAGTCGATAAGGAGGTTGGCGGAGGTATTAAGGCAAAATACAATAAGAAGAAGAAAAACAAAACAGCCGGATACAACTGGTGATGTGCACAACCGGAGGTTTCAGCAATGTGTACCAGAAGGAATGGCTGATAACTGAGATGGATTCTGAGGCACAGATCGACGGTTATGGTTGATCGGAGCGTGGATCGAAGAATCAGTGTTCGATTAACGTGATTTAGGAGTCGAATCCTATATTTTTTAGCATTCCAAATACAATGGTGGATGCGGATTGGGCAAAATCTACTATTTGGAGAAGATTTTATACAAACCAGCAGTGATCAACGATGATCGGGAGATCGATATTGATCGAGATGATTGATAGTCGATGGTTGGTTGATTGTACGTTGATGAGGTACGTCATGGTACTTCATGTTGATGGATACGGGTATTTCGTGACATGATAAAGCACATGGTAATATATAATCATCTGTTTTTGAGAGTTGGTCATAGTTTTTGGATCAAGGTGGAGTACAGTATATCGATCACTTTTGTGTGATGTACAAGATGATAAGTGATTGTGAGTACTCAGGAGGTCCAGGTGTTTTGATTGAGATAGAGCATGGTGTAGCGATTATGAGCGCTTGGTGAAAAGCGTGGTATAGTAATCGTGAGTGTTTAAGAGAGTACAGTTTAGTGATCATGAGTGTTCGGATGAGAGTATGGTTTAGTGATCATGAGTTCTCAAGTGTAGAAGCAGTAATAATTATATAAGTTGTTCCCGATCGATGGAGTATGGTGGTCATGCGGTGGATGTCTGCGAAGTGGATGACGAGAATAACATAGTTTCTCCAAGATGCATGGCTCATCGGATACGAGCTAAGGTGGAGATTGTTGGGTTTGTGTCTCGTATCCGTTGAGTATTCAGATGTAATTAAGAATCATAAGGAGTTCCAGTTGGATTTGGGTTAGAAAATCAGAGTTCTAATTGGATTGGAATACCAATTAGATGGTGATAGTGCTATTCTAATGGGATTATGATAGAAACACTATATATATCTTTTGTATGTGATACGAGAGAGTAGAGCAATTTTGGTTTAGAGAGATGCTTCTGTTATTATGAGAGATGCAAGAGATAGAGAGATACTTAGATCTCTTCTTGTAACCTATTTTTCTCATAGTGTTCTCTCATTGCTCCTGTGGATGTAGGTCGAACTTGGTCGGCCGAACCACGTTAATTCTTGTGTTCCTCTTGTGTTGTATTGTTTCCTTCATCTCTACGATCTCGATGGGGGATTTGATCCCCATCAAATGGTATCACCCCGGACCTATTATTTTAACTCTTTTAGCTGGATTCAGTCATACCACATTGAAGTATTAACAACGGGCAGTCCAATTCCAAGGTTTATTTTTTATTGTGGTGGCGAATGTGTAGATAAAATTAATTAATTACATGCATTTCTATATAATTAGAAATTTTCTATAACAACAGTTTAATATCAGTGGAGGCAAGATACTATGTCACTACTTAAGGATGGAGATCCTATAGTTAATATGATCTCCGAGAATTTTTCACATGCTTATGCTCATCATAATTTGTTGTAAAAATATCGGTGTATTGTTTTGTTAGCTGAGGTCTATTTTTTATGCTGAGTTTCATTTACCGCAAGCAATCTTCGTCACTAGAATTTATTTCCTTTTTTACATGTGTCTTTGTTACTGAATTACTCAAGTATTTCTACCAGGTCGCTGGCAAAGTAGGTCAAGCTTCTTGTAGAAGGTATTATCCACTAATGAACACAGTTATTTAATCATCCATTTTTATGGATGTACTTTGGTCTCTAATATTGTTAATACTTGCTGTCATCATTCTACCAGGAAATCTAAAAACCAAACAAATCCAAGGGTATATACTGGACGGATTACTTCTCATGAACAGCATCTTTGTGCAAAAATAAGAGCAGAAACACTTCGAAGCAACTTGAATTTGCGCAACCCGTCATTCATTAAATCTATGTCCCGGTCACATGTCTCCGGTAGTTTTTATCTGGTAAGTTACATAAAACTAAACCAAGTGCACACAAACAAGCAAGTCCTATGAAACTTACATTTGAAAGTTGTTATGCTTAAGGCTCTTCCTTCAGAATTCTGCAATGAGAACCTCCCTTCTTGTGACATGAAAATTATTTTAGAAGATGAGAAGGGTTTGGAGTATGAAGTCATTTATCTTTTTGGGAGGACTGTTCTTAGTGGCGGGTGGAGAGGTTTTGCATTAAACCATAAGCTGGAACTTGGGGATGCCTTAATATTTGAGTTAAGCAAGCCAACAAGATTTAAGGTATGGTTATGTTTTTGTTATTACTTTTTACTGTACATCATTTGATGTTAATGTTGCTTATTCTCAAGTTTCATCATTCATGCTACAACTCTCATCGCCGTTCACTTTTCTCCTGCTTCATATAACTTGGACCATTGGATTGGTTTCTATTTTTGGGGGTTACTTGTCCCAAAAGGTTTATGTCGATTGATGATTTTGCCTCAACTTCTATTTGCTTGGAAACTATTTGTATTTGACTGCTAAATCTTTGAAAATGGATATACACAAATAGTTCCCAAGGTATTTAACAACTATACTCATGTATATTGTCCATGAACAATCGTCACGGACATGACACAAAAAAGGACACATGACATGGTAATTCCGTAAAAAGTAGGGCATGTGGATATGAGAATATGACACTAGAGTGTATCTAAATGTAGAGAGGGTGTGCACGCCACACACGGACCATTGTCCATGCATCAAAAGCTATAGACATTTCTAATAAATACAATGAGTAAAACGGTTGCATATGCTAAAATTTTGACCTTTGTTACATTTTATGACTTTGCAAAAGGCCTTGGCTTTTCAACTTTATGTAGAGTAGCGCAGTTTGTCTTAAATCTTATACTGAAACATATCAAAGTTATAACAATTCGTACAACTCAAGATCGATGTACTTTCTCACTAATAGTATAGCCTTTGATGTAAAAATGGAATAGATAAATGTCTCAACATATAATGTGTGCAAAGAAGTGTACAAAAAAGGTAAGCATCCATCCAAGTATGCGACAAGTGTCCAAAATTCATAAAATATACTATATAATTATTGACACATTTGAGAAGTTGCCAACATGCCTGGGAGTATCCATGGCCATGTCAACATGGGTGCTGACATATCCGTGTCCTTCATGAATCATGACAGTAATGTCCCTGACTCTTCCATATAACCTATTCTCTTCGTATTTGAAACTTTGTAGTTAAACTCTCCAGAAAATCCCCATCTAAAACTAGACATTCATTGGATAGCAACATATATTTGTAGAAATTTCTTCTGAACAATTGTGTCTGGGACTCAGGAAATTGGTAGTCTATTGACAGAGACCCAACTCTCTGTAGGATACAACAGCCAACTCAACAATTGAGTCTTCAGTCGAGCGTTGTTGTTCTTCGTTTTTTTTTTTTTTTTTTGTTTTTTTCCAGGCATTGTGTTTGATCTTTGGCACTCTTCATATGCGAGGCCAAATCCCAGCGCCTTCTGTATTGTGAATCCAAACATAAATCCAAAGGAAAACAAAAAATAAGGTAGTCTAAAGCACCTACACCATGTCGCACATGAGCAAAACCATTAAAAATTGAACCCCGAATTGGGCGTCATATGAGTTGGGTAGTGTGGCTTATTTGATGAATCATGAAGGTATGGATGGGTTATATGAAATATGAAATTAACCCTAAAATTGAATTAAGTACTTGTACATATTTGAATAATTAGAGACGGTTTTTTTAAAGAACCAGTTTTCTTAGGAAATTAAGAAAACCAGTTATAACAGAACATTCCAGATTTCATGCAAAGATTAAACCTCAGTTATGATGTTTTTAAGAAAAACGAATAGAATGGCATCTTCCATATAAATAGGGAAGACATTCCTTTGAATATCACAACCATAACAATCACACCCCTTAATCTTACATATCCTTTTTATCTCAAGATTGTGTGGTACATCGTGCATGGGGGTATGTTCACAGTTCAGGTCTTTGAGCTGATACTTGTCTTTGTGAAAGTATGGTTCCCGACTTATATTGTGTACCCTGAATACTGGTCCTTTGTATCATCGCCCAGGTTTACATCATTAAAGCAATTCCGGAGCCATCATACAATGATTTTAATGAGATGATTACCGGTGACCACGCTGATGGTACAGACAAATGGACAGATGCTAATGCAACTGAAGATCAAGACATAGATCTGTCCATTTTTCAAACAAAACCTCGAAAGCAACAGGAAGAGGAGCAGGCATGAACATATCTGAGCATCCATTCTCTTCTGAACATGCACATATTTTTGCACATCTGAACCTGATTATAACGGTAAAGTACTGCTTACCAAGGTGGTATGTTTTTCTTAAATTATTTCAGGTCATTTTGGATAGTCTGATGCTAATATTAAAGTTATAAGATAAATATGATATTATAACTTGGAAGCAGCAAGTTACTTCTAAATTGCATATATCAGTCTAGACTTATCAAGTGGCACTTCAACTTTTATGTTTAATTTTTTTTTTCCCTTACAGTTTTACATAATTTCAGGTTTCTGCTACTGATAATAGACTCTCATGGGGTTCATGCAGTTGCAATCTTTTGTTGCATCAGAAAACAAATAGATATATGGTTGCAAATGATCTTGTATTGATGCTCAGATTGGTTAAAGTGGTGAACCTCAGAACTTTGGTTAGCATGATGTGAGTTTGCTGCTCTAAAATTTGAGGTTGTGTTATTTTGCTCATAACTTTTGTTGAAGATTTTTGGAGAAGGGCTAGATGTTTGATTTCTTGTTGTTCCAAAAAAACATAGTCCCCCATGGCCGAAGCAGAAGCCTATAAATAAGCAGTCCACTGCCAGAATTACAAGTGATAAAGTCTTCGAGCACCAAGTCAGCTATGTACTAAGAAGTAATTCTAGAGAAATAGAAATGTCACATGACAACCACGAGACTCCTTTTCGAAAGAGATGGAGTTGAATTAAAACTCCTCATATCTATCCAATTGTGACTATGGCTAAGCATTGGTAGGTTCAGTTCGAATTTGGGTGGAAAAATCTTTAACTGAAAATCGAACCGAATTTTTAAACCTGAAACTGAAACCGACTCAATTCTACTAATAATCGAAACTGAAATCGAAAATTCAATTCGGTTCAGTCGGTTTTCGGTTTTTTGGACTCGCAGCTCATAAGCCCACTAGAATTAAAAAAAAAGATATGCATTGGTCCAGTTTTAAAATATCGAAACTGAATTGGGGAGAGAGAGGGAGAGAGAGACTATAGAAGTGAGGTTAATAGGTTAATTGGTCAGGTATTTATACAAATTCAGTTTTTTCGGTTGGTTTCGGTCGGCGCTAACGTCACCAAAATCTTACCCGATATTCGAATAAATCTTTGGTTTTTCACCTGAACCGAACCGAAAAACTGAACTAACCGAACCGATCGATTCGGTTCGAGTTGATTTAGCGGTTCGGTTCTTTTTTTTGGGAAATTTGCTCACTCCTCATTGTGACTAATCAACTATTTATTAGAATAAGAAAACCAAATTTTCCAAGGATAAGGAAATCTAACACTGGACATAAAAATAGAAAATCTATAACTAGACGTAGAGATTGGTAACTTTTTTCCAAGTATAATTTCTTCTATAATGCCAACAACTAGGAATAGCCCTACCTCAAGGCGAGGAGGGGGAGAGAGACTCAAGATCAAGAAGTCCTTACGTTGATTTATAATTTAGTATACTTGTAATCCTTTTTAATACTTATATAATAAACAATTATACTATTTAGATAATTTATGACTTTTTGTGCACCATTATTTTAGACTGTAAATATACATGCATTCTCTTTGTTGAGATTTAAAAGTGTTTCCATAGGTAAATCTACATGAAAATACTCTAGGTACACATTTTCATATATATATATATATATATATATATATATATATATATATATATATATATATATATATTATATATATATATTTGAGAAAACGAAAAATTTACCGACAGTGAAGGGAGTTCCTTCACCGTCGCTTAGCTAGTCCAATAAAATTATTACACGGAGCACCACTTATAACAAATAAAAGAACTTTCTTAACCACCCTTTGAGTGGCGTCACGTGTAATAATTTTATTGAACCACCTAGTAAAGTAACTCCCTTTACTGTTAGTGAGTTTCTCATTTTATATATATATATATATATATATATATATATATATATATATATATATATATATATATAATCTGGTAATTCAGATAATATAAATGATAAACATGTAATATACTTGAAATCGTGCAAGTGATATAAATATAATATTTGTGACAATCTTGTAATATAAGCAATAAATATGTAATATTTGTGTGAATCGTATAATATGTGATAAATATGTATTATACTAGATAAATATTTACATAATAAATTAATTAGAGATGCGATGTTTAATTATGGAAATAAATTTGTCCAAAATATAAAATGTTATTGGATAAAAAAGACGAAAAGGTAAAAATTTTATTAATTTTGGATTAAATAATTTAATAAGCACTCTTAAGAATTTTTAAATGGGAAATAAATAATTCAAAATACATGCTTATGGATAATGACCCCTAATAAAAATCACGCCCGGTTCCCGTGGCCACAATAGATCTCTATTGGGGCCCACACAAATACTTTTTCAGTTTTAAATGCCACGTGCCAAGGCCCACGACATCGCTCTGACTAAATCCGAAACGGTCCCCTAAATTCCTCAACATCCCTTGTCCCTTTCTTCTTCGCGTTCTACTCCCCAGCGTCCGCTGCTGGTCTCGGTAAGCTCACCCAAGTCCTACCCTACCTCCATTCTCTCCTCCCCTTTCCATTTTTAGCAATTTCTCACTCAATCCCCACTCTCGCTCTCAAGTTCAGGGAGCAGGACGCAGACAATGGTGGAATCGAGCTCCATCAATGCCGCCGGCGACGGCGACAATTCCGCCCCCGGAGCCGAGATCGCCGAGCTTGAGCGCCAGCTAATGGAGGAGAGAGACAGGGTGACCGTGGAGCAGTCGCAGGCGGAGGTGGCGAGGTTCGTGGCGAGGCAGGAGGCTGAGAAGTGCCGGCGGGAGTGCTCCGCGCTCCAAGATCGGGTTGCTATATTGGAGGAGGAATGCCGTATGCTAAGTGAGAGGGAGACGAAGTATCGGGAGAGAAACAAGAGGTTGATGGAGGAGATCGAGGCGAAGGGGAGGGATTTTCAGGAGAAGTTTATTGAGATGAAGGTGGAAATTAGGGATCTTGATTGTGCAAAGAATCGGGCGGTTAGAGAGGCTGCGACGTGGAAGAAGAGGTGTGGGGAGCTGGTGGAGGAGAATTCGAGGCTGAAAGGGGGAGTAATGGTTGCGGCGGGCGAGGTTGGTGGGGAAATGCCGCGGAGAAATGAGGGACAATTGTTGACCCCCGAGAGAAAAAGGAGCAGTGAGTTCTTGCGGGTTGGTCGTGAGAGCGAGAGTATGGGTGAGGACGGTTGCGGCGTTGGGGGTGGCGAGGATGAGGGGATTCTGCCCCACAAGCTGAAGAAGAGTAGAGTTGCTGAGGTGGGTGATGGGGCTGGGAAGGATTCCGGATGCGGGGAGCCATGCACAGATGGTGATGCTGAGCCGGCAGGAACCAGGAACACTGAGCCAATAGGAATCAGTGGTAATGCGGTGGCTCCGCAGATCCCATTGGTGGCGGCGACAGGCGAACAAGAGGTTTGTCGCTTTATAATTTACATTGTGTTCAAGCATTACTTATTATGAGTCAGTTATTTATGCATTCATGTTGTTTCATTACTTAGTTTATGATGGGCTTGCAAATAATTTGGATATTGTGCTCCTCTTGTTTTTGATTTTGTATCCTGATATTGAACTGCCTGGATGAAAGCTCACCAATTGGGTTAATATAAAGTTTTTTATTTTTTATTTTTTTTATTTTAAACACTGTGGTGCATAGAGTTATGGTTATTGTATGTTTGGAGAGTGGATGCCTTTTGTTGCATATGTTGATGGTACGTTATTGCCACAATGTTGTTGGTTTTCTTTGCCTTTTTCTTTGCTTTTTTCTATTACGATATTGCAACAATGCTGCATTAAGAGGTTAACTAAAAATATATTTGGTGAGTCAAGGGGCAATGCTATACTATGTAAGGATGTTTACGATGGTTTGGTCATGTGTAATGTAGATCTACAAATGCATCACTTCATGGAGGGGAGCTTATCCATGTAGGACATGTTAAAAGAGTAAAAGAAAGACCGGAGAAAATATGGATGAAAGTGATACGAAAAGATATATATTTTAGAGGCTTAAATGAGGAGATATTACTTGATAGGAATGATAAATGAGGAGATATTACTTGATAGGAATGAATGGAGAAGGATTATCAACATGATCGATCTAGCTTGATTCTCTTTTGGTTCATGTAGCCTACCCCCAGGTACTTGGGATAAAAGGCTTAGTTGTTGTAGTAGTAGTTGTGTATTACTTTAGAAGGTCAACCAAATTTTTTTTCTTTGCCACGACTCAAAACTCTAGATTTCCATGTTTCTCTAATGTGCATTTATCACTAAACTATTCTCCTTTGGTACGGCATTGTTGTTTGAGAATGTTGCATTGCAACATGCATGTCAAAACAGGTTAAGATCATGGTAATTGACATTGTTAGATTCTAATATTTATCTTTGTGTTTAGTCTCACACCGTCTATGAGTTTATTTGTATGGTATTGTGACACCTATATATGTATTCCTTAATTTATATATCTGACTATTTCAGAATATGGTATCAAAATATAGTATTTAATTTCTAGTTGTGAAATAGATTTTAGCCTTTCATCTTATATCTAATCTAATCCTAGCCCTCCAAACCAAAATGCTAACCTTAATTCTCTCTCTTTTTCTCTCTCCGCACCATCACTACCCCAGTTCTTCCTCTTCTCTCCTCTCCTCTCTGCTGTGGACCAGCAGGGCAGCAAGAGCTGCCGTTGCCTTCCACAACAACAGCATGCGCCACTGCTGCAAATAGCAACAATAATTGGCTGCTTCACAGGAAATAGCGGTAGTAGCTTCGGCTACTGCTATAGCCGCCGCAAGTATTTTAAGTAGCACCTCAATAGGATTTCTTTTTGTTCTATGCCCATGCATTGTGAGAATTAGTTTGCAACTTACATTGTTCAAAAGTCACAACCCAGTTTTTAATGACCATATCAAGTGTACAGAGGTTGATTGTCATCTAGGTTGATTGTCATCTAGTTTGAGATGTTGTGAAGTAGTTGATCTGAACTCTGTTTATTTCTTTATCAGAATAATTGGATGATATTTTAACTAAAACTACATTAACTGTCATTATTCTCTCTATGTAACAAGTTGGGCATTATTTATATCTATGCTCTAGCTTGAGGTAAAATGTCTATCTTATTTTTTGTTTTTAGCCTCATATCTCCTATAAGTTTATTTGTATTATATTGTGACACTTATATATTTGACTATTTCACAACAGACGTGAACACTAGTCTTACTCCATAGACCTACGTAAAGCTCATTACCTATTTTTAACAATGGACTTCTAGTTCTTGACTTGCTTCGGTTCTTTTATTGTGTTAAGTCCTGAAGTCTTGAGTGTAATGTATCTTATGGCCTTCGTTTATGTAGATACAAAAAAAAAAATAATAAATTGGTAGAGCCCCGCGGGTCCCACCCATGGGAGCGCTCCCGCGGGAGCTCTCCCGCGGGTCCGCGGGTTCCTCACGCAGTTTTGCTCGCTCCCGTCCTTTGATTATGTGATCCGAATTTTTAGGAAATAATTGCACAGATTTGACCGGGATTTGAGCTAGATTTGAAGTCTCCTCAATCTATAAAAAATGGGGGCAGAGTTCAGAAAAGGGGACGGGACTTTTGGAGAGTTTGGGGGATTTTTCCATTGGCGATTTTTCCAAACACAAGAGTCCAGAAGTTCCAGAGAGATCGGATTGTCAATGGAGTGCAGAATCAATACTCCACCGCTGCCAGAATTCACAAATAAAGGGGAATCGAAATCAATCGTTCTCCATTCTTGTAATCTTGAAATTTTTTCTGTAATTTCTCTTTTGTTGGTGTAATTCTAAAGTAAATTTCCAATAGAAGAAAATTATAATTTTTCGGACGTATAAGAATTGGCGACCATAGTGGGAGTTTCGGCGGCACAATCTGATCTTTAATTTTTTTTTTTATTCGGAGCCTAGACGCCATCTCCGGGTAACTGTCAAGAAAGGTGACGCGTTATCGCCCACCAAAATTAACAAGGCGTCATCGCCTGTTAAAAAAAATTATGAGGCGTCATTGCCTACTAAAATTAGCAAGGCGTCATCGCCTGTTAAAAAAAAATTGAGGCATCATCGCCTATAAAAAAAAACAAGACGTCATTGTCTGTCAAAAAAAAAAAAGACGTCATCGCCAAAAAAAAAAAAAAAAACATGCAGTACGGGGTTGCAACCGCGGGATGCAACCGCGGGATGCAACCGCGGGATGTAACCCGCGGGATACAACCGCGGGTTGCAACCCGTGGGATGTACCTGCGCGATGCAACCCACAGAATGCCAAATAAATAAATAAATAAAATAAAATGAAATAAAAATAATAAATAAAAATAAATGGACAATGCCTTATCACTTGTCAAAATAAATAAATAAATAAATAAAGAGCGAGGCGTCATCACCTACAAAGAAAAAAAAATTGATAAGGCATCATCGCCTATTAAAAAAAGTGAGGCGTGATCGCAAAAAAAAATTTGACAAAACTCTAAATATATATATATATATATATATATATATAAATTGTTAAAAAATTAAAAAAAAAAGAGAAAGAACCATGCGATATGCGGGATGCACCCGCGGGATGCACCTGCGGGGTGCCGAACAAAAAAAAAAGATATTTTTTTAAAAAATTTAACAATAAAATAAAATAAATAAAAAAATTAAAAAATATAAAAAAAGAATAAATAAAATTAACAATAAAAAATAATAAAAATAAAAATAAAAATAAAAATAAAAAAGAAATAAAATAATAATTATAAAAAATAAAATAAATATAAATTTAAAATAAATTTAAATAATAATAAATATTTTTTTATAAAAATAATAGTAAAAATAAAAAATAATTAAAAAATAAAAAAGATAAATAAATAATAGTAATAATAATAATAATAATAATAATGAAATTTAAAAAAAAACTCGCGTGAGGTCCACCCATACGCAGAGTGCCACCCGCGCTGCTGCGCTCGGGGAGGCACCCGCAAATACCAAAAAAAAAAATAATAAATAAATAAATAAATATAAAATAATAATAATAATTAAAAAAGAGGAATTCTGACCTAACAAATTACAAGCGAGCAACATGGATAACTCACAGAAATCTCCTAGGCTGAACTGCAATCATCAGGCAATACTGATTGTGTGACCTACTCTATCTCCGAGATTTGCTCTCCTTGCAGTGCTTGCAAATTATTGAAAAGGAATGTTTGAAGGTGTGTGTTATTTTTTTTCCTTCTGTCATGAACAAAGAGCATTTTCTGCCATTAATAAAATGCTCGGATCGAGCAACGTCTCAAAACTCATGCACATGCCAGTTGCTGATCGCTTTAAGGCGAACAATGACTCAAAACTTTATTCATACTTATCAGAAAAGCTGCCAATGATGACAATGATAAAGACAGTAAAATTCTATAAGGGAGAGAAATAGCTTTATCACCATCTCCAATATTAATGGTGTGCTTCCTTGAGGCAGAATAGTGTAGGCCATCCTCTCAATGATGCTAATTGATTTGCATGAGCTCAATACGAACCACAACATTGCAGTCCCCTTATAGCCATGAACTACCTCTCAACACCTATTTCTGCTACGGCTGCAGTCGAGATGCCCATAACCTCGTTTGATAGATTTTGAATCCAAATTTGATCACATTAAATGTCCTGATCACTGGTCTTGCAAATTGCAGGATATTAGGAGATGCCCACAAGGTGTTTGATGACATATCGGTGATGGACTTTAACCCGTGGAGGCACTGGATTAACTCTCTTTCCTTAGGACGTTTTTGATTGACTATGTGAAGAAGTTAAAACTTGAGTTCACTGTCTACCCATTCTAGAGCACACTGAGGTTGCAGTTCTTCTGGACATTGAAGCCATATATAATATATGTAGAGAGTCTCTTGATATTGAGAGGCCAACCTACACCAATATCAAAAGACTGATTTCTCATGATATGTCATCTCTGATGGTCTCTCTCAGGTTTTGTGGTGTCCTGAATATTGATGTCACTGAGTTCCAACTAACCGTGTTACTTATTGAAGGGTTCACTTCATGCTCTCCTCCTACGCTCCCTACCATGAGCAGCAACAAAGTGCTGTGAGCACAAAATAGTGCCCTTTCGCATTCTTTCATGATGACAAAGTGTGATCCTGACCATAAGTAGTAATGGCCTGCTGTCTCATGTACCATGATGATGTGTCAAAGGATGTAGAGGTTGCGGTTACCACAATCGAGCAAAGTAAATCACTCAGTTTGTTGAGTAGTACCCCACTGACTTCAAGCGCAGCATCAACTATCAAGCACTTTCTCCAATGGTGGCCTTCAACTTATATTGCTGCAACTATACCAGTGCATACCATGAGTAGCTCTCTATTGTTGAGATTACAACAGTGCCTTTGAGCCCTCTTCCATAATGGCGGAGTGTGATCCCCACCACGGCAAGTACTTGGCATGTTGCCTCGTGTATTGTAGTGATATCATGCCAAAGGATGTCAATATAGCGGTTGGCACAATCAAAACAAAGGCTCCTACTGGCTTCAAGCATGGCATCAACTACCAGCCATTAACGGTGGTGCTGGATAGTGATCTGACCAAGGTGCAAAGGGCTGTGTGCATGATATCCAACTCCATCCCAACGAAGAAGAGACAGTTCTTCTCTGTCGCTGCCGACAACCAGACGCAGGTGGAAATCAATGTGCTGTGGGGATTCCTTCAAATTCTACAGTGACATCTAGGCACAATTACCAGGAGAAGCTTTTGGGTGTGTTTCAAACATGACACTGGGGCTGATTGCTACATGCAAGATCAAGTTGCAGAAACTAAGAAGGAATGTGAAGATGAAGATCAGGCACACCTACTACTCATAGAGCTGTTGTTTCTGAACACCTAGTTGCAATCATTGACTTAGCAGGTGCTTGTCTGGACAAGAGCTGAAATCTAAATGAGAACTCAAAGTCGTCGAAGTAGACGTAAAACTTGTAAATGAGAACTTAAACACGAAGCTATGCTTGCGTACAAGCGAAGCCAAACCAACATCAAGTTATTTACAACGCGAGACTAAGCCAGCGTAAAGGGCACGAGCTAAAACCCGTGTATAAATCAAAGTTATGCCAACGTAAATTCATCTATATGTGTGGTTATGCCCACATACGGAGCCTACGTACGACGCAAGGCTATGCCTGCAAGTGAAGCAAGAAACTAATTCAGAGTGTGAGGCTAAACCAGTACACGAGTCTAACTCAGTGCGCGAGGCTAAATCAGCGCACAAGTCCAACTCCGCGTATAACGCGAGGCTGATTCAAGACCAAGCTAACATAAAGTCATCTAGATGTGAGGCTAAGTCATGTCCAAGCCAGTGTAAATTGATCTAGAATGCAAGGTTATGCCCATACCTGAAGACCAAAGCTAAATTTCTGCCGTGTGCGAGCCAAATGGGATCCACACAGGGGGTAGGACCCACATCCAGAGCGCAAATCTAAATCCCACATAAAACGTTGGGCCTAACCAGCTTAAAGCCAGCCAAATACGAGGCTATGTCTGCAAGTGAAGCACAAGACTTATTCAGTCGCAAGGCTTAACCAGCGCACGAGTCTAACTCAGTGTGCGAGGCTAAGCCAGCGTACAAGTCTAACCCGACGTATAGGCGAGATTAAATCATAATCCAAAGTAGAGACTAAGCTCGCTAAAGTCAATCAGAATGCAAAGCCAAGTTTCAGTCTAGCACAAAATTGTCAAGAGGTGAGGCTAAGTGTCACCCTTATACAGAAAAAATTAGAATGTAAGGCTAAGACTTAACCCAATGCAGAAGTGTCAAAATGCGAAGTCAAGACTCATCCCCATGTAGAAGTATCAGAACGCAAAGCTAACACTCAGCTTTGTCTTGCATTAGAGATTTGAAGCGTCAGACTAACCGTAAGCCTAATGGAGATGGAAGTAATATATGTCGTATGATGGACTCCTTGACCAGCCGAATGAGGTCTACACAGGGGGTGAGACCCACAACCAGAGAACCTTGCGTATAATGCGAGCTAAGCCCAAAGCAAGAACGCTAGCCTATGCCTACGTATAACGTGAGGCTAAACCAATGTAAAATCATCTAGTACATGAAGTGAATTCGAAACTAAGCCAGCGTAAAGTCAACAAACACGAGGCTAACTCAAAACTAAACCAGCGTGCATGGTTATACTAGTGCGCGAGGCTAAGTCAATGCACAGAACTCATTCAGAGTACAAAAGTGAACAAAAATGCGAGGCTAAGGTTCAACCCCGCTTAGCCTGCTACAAAAAAAAGAGAGGAATCTATTACTGCATGACGAACTCATTGGACAGTCAAACAAGTCCTATGCAGGCGGTGGGACCCACATCCAACCAAACATGGATACGTATGAAGCCAGAACGTAAAGTTATGCTTACATACAACACGAGGCAAAGCCAGCGTAAAGAACGCGAAGCTAATACCTGCGAACAATGCAAAACTATGCAAAGTAAAAGCTAGCAAAAATGCAAAAGCTCCAAAACGCGAGGCTAATTTGCAGCCCCGCATAAAATAGTTGAAACGTAAGGATAACGTATACGCGAGGTTATATGGCAGCTCGCGTGATTTTCATTATCGAAAGAAGATGCTAACACAAGGCTAATTTATACCCTGGCATGAAACCTACGGTACACAAAATCAAGCCAGCGTGCATAATTAATACAGCGCGCGAGGCTAATCCTGAGTTTGAAAATGAATCTGAATGCGAGATTAAGTTACAGCCTTGAATAAAAAAAATAAAAGATAAAAAATACAAAAGCTAAGTTTTAGCCTAGCATGGAAGGGCTATAATGTAAGGACAAGTCTCAAACTTGCACAGACTCATCAGAATGAAAGGTTAAGACTTAGTCCCGCATAATCTGCCACAAAAATGGAAGTGATTTGTTACCATATGATGAACTCTATGAAGAGCCAAATGAGGTTGACACAGGGGGTGGGATTTACAACCAGATAAACTTACGTATAATGCGAGGCTAAGACCGAAGTAAGAACGCGAGGTTAAACCCCGCGTACAATTCGAGGCCAAGCCAGCGTAAAGTTATTTAAACGCGAGGCTATGCTCACAGCTAAAATATGAAGCTAACTCTCAGGCTCGTGTAAACTTCAAAGAATAAGAAGACGGTCAATTGAATTACAATGACTATTCAAATATGGACCCCACAGGAGGTGGATCCCATACCAATAAACCTTGTGTGCAATGCAGAGCAAATTCTGCACACAATACAATGCCAAGCCAGCGTAAAGTCATCTAAACGCAAGGCTATGTTCAAGACCAAAATGTGAAACAACTCCTAGCCCCACATAGATTTTAAGAAGCGGAAGGTCAAGGTTAGCGTAGAGACTTAAGGCGCAAAACCAACCAGTAGCCTTGCATAATATCCGATGAAGAAGAAGGTGGCCTGTTGACTTACAATGGGCTTGTAACCAGTCAAATGTGGCCCACGCAGGAGGTGGGACTCACGTTCAGTAAACATTGAATTCAAAACTAAACTCCGCGATGCTAAGCCAGCGTAAAGTCATCTAAACGCGAGACTATGCCCGTGTGCAGTGCTAAGTTATGCCCGCAACTAAAATGCAAAGCTTACTTAGTGTGCAAAGCTAAACCTGCACACAAGTCCAACTCCACGTATAACGCTAAGTCATACTAGCCCAGTCGCGAGGTTTTGCCAGCTTAAAATACGAGGCTAAGCCCGCAGATATAGGGTTAAGCTTGTATCTTAAATGCGCAGTAATAAATCAAGTTGTACCAAGCGCACGTCTTGAGAGCGTCTTCAACAAGAAAATGTAAGAAAGAACTTTCAAAGTGGATGACTTGGTCTTAGCAATCAGACGACCGATGATCCTAACGCATAAGACTAAAGGTAAATTTCAGCCAAAGTAAAAGGGCTCATTTGTAGTAGAGGCGGTCTACTCAAATGGAGCATACCGATTGATGAATTAATACGGTGACCGGATGATGATACCGATCAACGAAAAATTTCTGAAGAAAGATTATTTTTAAGGGAATGAAGTCATCCGACCTCTTTTTCAACACAGTAAAGTGAAGAATATTAGCTCGCCGCTAGTGTGCAGCTTCACACCCCTACTCGGGGTACAAAATGAAAATAAATCCTACGTCTCTATAACTAAAGATAAAGAAAACGTTTGGCGTGTAATCCCAAATAAAGTTCTCGCCAACCCATCATGCTGGGGGTAAAAGCATGAACTGCCTAATACCGTTAAGGTAACAGAAAGAGAAAAAAATTCTCGCCAATCTCATCATGCGGGGGGTAAAAATATGAACTGCCCAACGCCGTCAAGGCAATGGAAAGAGAATCAGTTTCTTGCCAATCCATCATGTTGGGATAAAAATATAATTTGCCCAACACCATCAAGTTAACGGAAAGAGAACCAGTTTCTTATAAACCCATCATACTGGGGGTAAAAGTATGAACTGCCCAACGTCATCAAGGCAACGGAAAAAGAACCGGTTTCTTGCCAATCCATCATGCTGGGGGTAAAATCATGAACTGCCCAATACCGTTAAGGTAACGGGAAAAGAATAAAATTCTCGCCAACCCCATCATGCTGGGGGTAAAAATATGAACTGCCCAACGCCGTCAAGATAACAGGAAGAGAACCAGTTTCTTGTCAACCCATCATGCTGGGGTAAAAACATAATTTGCCCAACACCATCAAGGTAACGGGAAGAGAATCAGTTTTTCACCAACCCATCATGCTGGGGGTAAAAGTATAAACTGTCCAACGTCGTCAAGGCAACGGAAAGAGAATCAATTTCTCACCAACCTATCATACTGGGGGTAAAAGTATGAACTGTCCAATACCATTAAGGTAATGCGAAGAGAATAAAATTCTCGCCAACCCCATTATGCTGGGGTAAAAATATGAACCAGGTAACGGGAAGAGAACCAGTTTTTCACCAACCCATCATGCTGGGGGTAAAAGTATGAACTGCCCAACGTCGTCAAGGCAACGGAAAGAGAACCAGTTTCTCGCCAACCCATCATGCTGGGGGTAAAAGTATGAACTGCCCAATACCGTTAAGGTAATGCGAAGAGAATAAAATTCTCACCAACCCCATTATGCGGGGGTAAAATATGAGCTGCCCAACGCCGTCAAGATAACGAAAAGAGAACCAGTTTCTCGCCAACCCATCATACTGGGATAAAAGCATGATTTGCTCAAACCATCAAGGTAACGGGAAGAGAATCAGTTTCTCACCAACCCATCATGCTGGGAGTAAAAATATGAACTGTCAAGCGCTGTCAAGACAACGGAAAGAGAATCAGTTTCTTGCCAACCCATCATGCTGGGGTAAAAGCATGATTTGCCCAACACTATCAAGGTAACGGGAAGAGAACCAGTTTCTCGCCAACCCATCATGCTGGGGTAAAAGCATGATTTGCCCAACACTATCAAGGCAACGGGAAGAGAACCAGTTTCTCGCCAACCCATCATGCTGGGGGTAAAAGTATGAACTGTCCAACGGCGTCAAGGCAACAGGAAGAGAACCAGTTTCTCATCAACCCATTATGCTGGGTAAAAGCATGATTTGCCCAACATTATCAATGTAACGGGAAGAGAACCAATTTCTTTCCAACCCATCGTGCTGGGGTAAAAGCTCGATTTGCCCAACACTATCAAGATAACGGGAAGAGGATAAATTTTTCACCAATCCCATCATGCTGGGGGTAAAAGTATGAACTGTCCAATGCCGTCAAGGCAAGAGGAAGAGAACCAATTTCTCGCCAACTCATCATGTTAGGGTAAAAGTATGATTTGCCCAACACCATCAATGTAACGGAAAGAGAATCAGTTTCTTGCCAACTCATCATACTGTGGGTAAAAGCATGAATTGTCCAAAACTGCTAAAATAAAGGAAAGAAGAAAAGTTTGGCATTTAAGCCCAAACGAAATCTTTATCAACTCATTATGCTGAGGGGAATAACATGGCTAGTCCAACTCACATGGTAGTTGGTAAAGGCAAATCAAACCCGTTGATAGCTGGGATTTGCTAAAAATTCCATGACAAATCTATTGCAACAGTATCCTTATTCGATTATAAGGATACTTCATCGCCCTAAGCTGCAAAAGGCAAAGGGAAGAGGGAAAGTTTGGCATGTAAGTCCAAACGAAATTCTCGATAACTCACCATGCTGAGGGGAATAGCATGACTAGCCCAACTCAAACGGTAGTTGGTAAAAACTAATCAAATCCGTTGATAACTGGGGGTTTGCTAAAAACTCTAATCACATCGACCCCCTGTCAAGTTAAGATTTCACCTCTGATAGTAAAACTTTCCTCATTAATTTTCTCTGATAGAGCCAGTAAGTCTCTAAAATATTTGTCACGTTAAAATCATACCTCTGACACCCGAATGCAAAATCAAATTATTTTTCTTCATGAGATCAAGTCCAATGAAATCTCTTGTCATGTTAAGATTTTATCTCTGACAGCAAAATTTTTCTCATCATTTTTCTCCAGCAAAGCAAGTGACACTCCAAAATATTTGTCAAGTTAAAATCATATCTCTGACATCAGAATTCAAAACTATATGAGATCAAATCCGATTAAATCTTTTGTCAAATTAAGTTTTCACCTCTGACAGGAAAGAAAACTCACACTTCATCAAGTCCAATATTACAATATCTGATGAACTTGTTTTTGATATCGTTAAATTAAAAATTATTTTTGACGAAAATTATCTCCCTATCAAGTTAACAGTTATTTCTGAAAGTCAAATTCCAAGACTAAATACGTTAACTGTCATCTCTGTTTAGTTAACTTATTCCTATCAAGACCATATCCTCTGAATAGGTTGAGTTATGAAATATGTTTAATGTCACCTCTGTCTTTTCTTAATCCATCATACTAGATGTCACTGAACGGTTAACTAGATGTCACTGAACGGTTAGGATTCTAATTAGCACGTTAACATCATACCTCTGCTTGTCATCAAGTCAGCATATTAATATCATATCTCTGCTTGTCATCCAATAAACATGTTAATATCATACATCTGCTTATCCTCTAAAAAACACGTTAATATTATACCTCTATTCATCTTCCATGAGACATGTTAACAATTACCTCTGTCTGTCAAATCCATCACACGTCTGTCATGCACTCAGCCTCCGAACAAGATATCAAAAATATTTTTACATGCAGATAACAAATTTTCTGAAGCAAAGCTACAACTAAAAGTCTAGCTGGGCCGCACAAGTACAATAGCTGATACATCGGAGAGATTCAACAGTATACCTCTAACAACAAAACAGTTGGAAGATAGTGATTTCAAAATATGATTACAGCATATGTTTGCTTAAAAATTGAATCTTTTTTTCCATTGTAAAATTATTTGATTACAACGAGAAAATTGAGATTTACAAAAATTTGAGAAATTACAAGAACGAAAATATTGATTGATTCCCTTTTTAATGTGGGTTCGAGTGGCGGTGGAGTCTCGCTAATACACTCCGTTGATCGTCTGATTGGGAAGGGGATGGCTCTGCTCCGTTTCTCAATTTCACGAGCTCGCTCCAAATCGTCCCCAAGTCTTTTTTCTAAAGTCAACTTCTGTCTTTTATAGACTGTGGAAGCTCGAAATCCGGCTCAAATCTTTTCTGAAAAATCGGATCACGGGATTTCAGTAAAATAAACGAAACAGAAATAGACGGAACACAACTCGCGGGTTGGCACCTGCGGGATTGCTCCCGTGGGTGTCGACCGCAGGATCCCCCTGCGGGTTGGCACCCACGGGAACCCTCCCGCGGGTGGCAAACCCGCGGGAGCCTCCCGCGGGTGTCCCGCGGTATTCCTCCCGCGGGTGATCCGCGGGAATTTTCCTTTTTTTTAGAGGTGTCTACATAACCTGCTCCAAAATTTTCGAAGTTTTGTATTGAGTCGTACTGAATTTTGAAATACTTTAGATTCTTTAATTTTGGCTATCAGACGTGTAAATGATTTGGTAGATAGAGGTAATTGTTAACATATTTCATGGAATATGAGCAGAGATATGTCGTTAACATGCTTATTCAATTATTCAATAACAAGCAGAGATATGATTTTAACGTGCTCATTAGATTATAAGTAAATGTATGATATTAACGTATTCATTGGGTGACAAACAGAGGTATGATGTTAACATGCTCGTTAGATTATAAGCAAAGGTATAATGTTAACATACTTATTTGAGATCAAGCAGAGCTATCATGTTAACATGCTAATTAAAATCCTAACCGTTCAATGACATCTAGTATGACGGATCAGGAAAAGACAGAGGTATCATTAAACATGTCTCAAAACTCGACCTATTCAGAGGATCTGCTCATGATAGGAACGAATTAACTAAACAGAGGTGACGGTTAACGTATTTAGCCTTGGAATTTGACTATCAGAGGTAACTGTTAACTTGATAGAAGGATGATTTTCGTCAGAGGTAATTTTTAATTTAACGATATCAAAAGCAAGTTCATCAGAGGCTGTAATATTGGACTTGATAAGTGTGAATTTTCTTTTCTGTCAGAGGTGAATTCTTAACATGACAGGAGATTTATTTGATTATGGTTTTTAGCAAACCCCCAACTATCAACGGATTTGATTAGTTTTTACCAACTACCGTTTGAGTTGGGCTAGCCATACTATTCCCCTCAGTATGGTGAGTTATCGAGGGTTTCGTTTGGATTTAAATGCCAAAATTTTTCTCTTCCCTTTGCTTTAGCAGCTTTGGACAGTGATGTATCCTTATATTTGGATAAGGATACTGTTGTGACATATTTGTCATAGGATTTTTAGCAAACCCCCAGCTATCAACGGATTTGATTTGCCTTTATCAACCACCGTTTGAGTTGGGCTAGCCATGCTATTCCCCTCAGCATGGTGTTCGCAGCAGAATTTCGTTGCTTTCCTTCCATTGAATTAACTTAAATTACAACGAAAGTGAACAAGAAAAAGAAAGAACAAACGAGAGGATTTTGTATCTTAATCGCTCTCTTTTACAATGTAAACGTGGGATCTGTGTGGCGATGGGATCTATCGATGTAGTTCTTTTGGACGATCTGACGACAAACTCTTCTCTCGACTGTAGAACTGATCTCCTCTGGTCTTGATTCGTTCAAGGCTCTATGCGTAACTTGAACTTCTCAAAAACTCCAGAAAAAAATCTCTTAAAGATTGATGATTATCTATGGATTGATCTATTATTGATTGATGATTCCTAAAGTCTCCTCAAAAAGGGTATTTATAAACTTTAGTGGTTATGAGAGTTTCCATAGGAATAGGAATAAAGATTTCCATAGGAATAGGAAAAGAAGGTTTTTGTGTTCATCAAGGATTCTAATCAAATATTTAATATTGATTTAAATCTCTTGATTTGGAATTCTGATTGGACTCAATTTGGGTATTGGATAAACCTAAATTTCAATCATAATTAATTTGAAATTCTAATGAAATCTGCTCACGCGGAGTTAACGCGGAGCTAAATTCATCAGAACGCGGAGCTATGGATTAGCTCCGCGTTTTGCTCATACGCGAGGCTAAAATAGCCAAATGCAGAGCTACAGAGTTAGCTCCGCGTGCTGTGCGAAAAATTTCTTTTTACTTCTGCCAACAGAACCCCCTCCAAAGTTTTCATAATGGCTTAGAACTTAGCAAATTTTGAAATACTTTGGATATTCAATTTTGTGATCAGGTTAAGATCAAGAAATTCGATAGAGGCGCTTAATCACACATGCTTGAAACTTTGATGGAGGCGGTTCAAGGCTCTCATGCGTAACTTGAACTGCACACGCAAAGATGATCGGGTCATGATCATCAGATTTCAGCAGAGGCGCCTAATTGCACATGCCTGGTCCAAGTGCTCTCACGCGTAACTTGAACGGAGATGGGAATAATCCAAATCATACTGTCAGAGGTAAAAGGTTAACATGACAAGTCCACGGGATTTTTAGCAAACCTCAGCTATCAACAGATTTGATTAGTCTTTACCAACTACCGTTTGAGTTGGACTAGCCATGCTATTCCCCTCAGCATGATGAGTTGTTGATGAATTGATTTCTTCTCCCCTTTGCCTTTAATCAGCATTGGGTAGTTAATTTCATATTTTTACCCCCAGTATGATAGGATTGGCGAGAAACTTGATCTCCTCTTCCCGCCGCTTTAACAGCATTGGGCAAAATTTTTTTATTTATAGCACTCAATTAGCCATTCCAATGGCTATTGAGAATAGCAGAAACACGATGTTTATCATCGTCAATATTTTCGGCACCCCAAGCCAAATCCGGCTGTTAACCAATGAGAATGATTTTGTCACAGCTGTGGTTCAGAGCTTACCCAAGGGACTAGTTTGCAAGTGCAGGCTGCCCATGCTTGGTGTCGATATTGACTTCCCTACTGGTGCATGGAACTCATTAGTTCCTACTATTAAAGTTGCCATATTTGCAGAAACTTTCTTCTGTTCCTCTTTAAGTGTGAGAACTCCGGCTTCTATCAATGCCTGAATTCTGTTCTGAAGAGGATAGCAATCCTTAGTTAGGTGCCCGACGTTCCGATGGTACAGGCAATAGTTATGGTCGTTGATTTTACCGTCTTCCGGTTTTCCATTTTCTGGAGGTTTTAGCAAGTTCTTTCTGAGGAGGAGATGGAATAGAGTACCGGTCTGCTCAGTCTTGAATGTATAAGTTTTATCTTGTCGGGGCTTATTTTGACCTGCACTTATCGGATTCTGAGGTCTTGGTTTCGGATCTGCAACTGATATCATCACAGCCTTCCCTTTATTTTTAGGATTCTGTGGATATGGCATGTTATTCATAGAGTTTCTCGTGCTACGAGATTCCTCAATCCGGCGAATTATATCTTCCGCCTGCTTTCCCTGTTTTAATAGGTCTTTTCAATTCTTAGACTCTACATCTCCCATTCTTATCAGCACGTCAGTCCTGAAGTTATGCTTACAGATTTCCACTAGAGTTTCTTGGGTCATACCATGTCGACAATACACGGACCTTTCCCTGAAGCGTCAATAAAACTTTTGACCGTTTTTTCTTCCCCTTGTTTCGTCGCAAGGAGGGAATGAACCGATATTTTGGTATCATCCTCAAAGAAACGTACCAAGAACTGTTTCTCGACATCATACCAGGTATTAATAGTACCTGGGGGCAGCTGCATAAACCATGTAAAGGCAGGCCCTCGCAGGGTGCTCGCAAATACTTTGATCATTACGGGATCATTTTCCATTAGATGACCTGCCTGCGATAAAAAGTAATATAGGTGCTGGCTTGGGGACCCCTTCCCATCATATGACTCCAATTTGAGGAGTTTATATTTTTCTGGATAAGGGGCAAAATCCCACTCAAACGGATATGACCTTGAAACCCCCGATTCTTTTAACTCTTTCTTTTGCATTAACGCATCTAGTTGCTTCTGTAAGTTTTTCATCTTCTCTTCATGAAGATCATGGAAAGAATATTTATCTACATCCTCATATGTCGAGTGGGCTTTTTCTTCTTTATCTTCTTTGTTCATTTTATTGAACGGGGTTTCTTTCCCTTTTTGACGTTATCCTCGATGATTTTTTAGGTATTCTCGACCACTTTTGAGAGCATCATTTTAAGATCCTCGATTGTCTTTTGTTGCTCCTGAATCATCTGTTTTTGGACTTCAAATCTTTGGTCGATATCGTCAGATCTATTCGTCATATATGATGCTGACTTCAATTTAGATGATGCCGAAGAACGAGGAGAGGTTATGGCCGAATTATCACTACCGTCATCATAAGAACCTTTCACGAGTTTCTTATAATTTCGGGCCGGGATAGCGCCTGACTTAAGTCGGGTGAAATGATTAGGTTCTTCATCACTTAATTCTGTATCACCATTCTTTTCTATGATTTTCTTACCCTTGCAGACCTTGTTAGAAGTTACAATTTTCCATTCTTCTCTGGGAGTAGCCTTTGTTTTCTTAGCAGGGTTTTTGTCCGACTTATTTAATCGATCGAATACCGATACCCTGTTCTTGCTGCACCAACAATTATCGATTACAGCGGATACCGCTGTCATAAGCTGTTGACAGTGACAAATCGGTTCAGATTGAACTTGTTCTATACTTCTCTTTTTAGTTAAGTATTCCCTAAGGTCAGTGACTTTAGACATGGAATTGTGGGATCCATTCAAATGTTGAGAGGGTCTAGGAGCCCACTGAAGCTTCTTGAGATTACTGGAATCCAGTTCTGGTCCATTAGTGCGACGATCAGCCCTGATTTGGTATTCGGGTTGATTTACGCGGAGCTGAGAGATAGTTTCGCGTTTTGGAACGCTGAGCTGAGAATTAGCTTCGAGTTTTGTGTCGCGGGGCTGAGAAATAGCTCCGCGTTTTGCTACGCTAGCCTCGCTTTTTACGCTGGTTTGGCGTTCCTTCAGAAGTTTATCTTCTGGAATCTTAGTCCCGCGTGGAAGAAAATTCTTGCACGCTGGCTTACTCTTGCGATTAACGCAAGTTATAACTTCGCGTCTAGCGCGATTTTTACGATTAACGATAATTTGCCAATCATCTTCGCGATTTACGCAGAGCTGAGGAATCTTGCATTTATCGCAAGTACTACTGGCTTCGCGTTTATCGCTAAGCTCAGTATTAGCCTCGCGTGGGGAATCACACGCTGGCCGTAAGGAAATTTTATCCTCGCGTTTATCGCGAGTGTCAAAAATCTTGCGTTTATCGCAAGTTGTTCATCGCTAAGCCCAGTAATAGCCTCGCGTGGAGAATCGCACGCTGGCTTTAGGGAAGTTTTATCCTCGCGTTTATCGCGAGTGTCAAAAATCTTGCGTTTATCGCAAGTTGAACTGGCTTCGCGTTTATCGCTAAGTCCAGTAATAGCCTCGCGTGGAGAATCACATGCTGGCTTTAGGGAAGTTTTATCCTCGCTTTTATCGCGAGTGTCAGAATTTTTGTGCTTAACGCAAATGTTACTGGCTTCGCGTTTATCGCTAAGCCCAGTAATAGCCTCGCGTGGAGAATCGCACGCTGGCTTGTCCTTGCGATTAATGCAAGTTGTAGCTTCGCGTTTAACGCGATACTGACTGGTCTTGCGATTAACGCGGGCCAGTTTACAAGGGATCATAGCCTCGCATTCAATGAAGTTAGCCTCGCATTCAATGCGGGCTTTGAGGGCCTTTCGCCTAGCTCTCCGATTTCTATTTCGGAGTTGGGTTCTGGTCAATCCAGTTCCCATGCCTTCTTCGGCAGTAGAGAGGCCATCCTCTGGTAGGATTTCCTGTCCAAACAACGACTCTATAGCCGCGGTCTCCAAGTATCCCCGTTTCTCGGTGGATACCTTTTTACCCGTTCCTCGGGTATTGGAGCGCACGCGACGATAGTGTCGCGTTTCGTTCAGGTTACCTGATTCAGAGGAGAGATACTCCTCATACTTCTGCTGGTCGATTTTCACGACCAGCATATTTATGTCGGATCCAATCCTATCGACGTCAGATTGCGCCACGATCTCTTCTCTGGTGAAAGAGACTTCTCCCACTGTGATCGCCAGTTTGTTCGCAGCAGAATTTCGTTGCTTTCCTTTTATTGAATTAACTTAAATTACAACGAAAGTGAACAAGAAAAAGAAAGAACAAACGAGAGGATTTTGTATCTTAATCGCTCTCTTTTACAATGTAAACGTGGGATCTGTGTGGCGATGGGATCTATCGATATAGTTCCTTTGGACGATCTGACGACGAACTCTTTTCTTGAAGATGGCGGCCGACTGTAGAACTGATCTTCTCTGGTCTTGATTCGTTCAAGCCTCTATGCATAACTTTAACTTCTCAAAAACTCCAGAAAAAGATCTATTAAAGATTGATGATCATCTATGGATTGATCTATTATTGATTGATGATCCTTAAACTCTCCTCAAAGAGGGTATTTATAGACTTTAGTGGTTATGAGAGTTTCCATAGAAATAGGAATAAAGATTTCCATAGGAATAGGAAAAGAATGTTTTTGTGTTCATCAAGGATTCTAATCAAATATTTAATATTGATTTAAATCTCTTGATTTGGAATTTTGATTGGACTCAATTTGGGTATTGGATAAGCCTAAATTTCATTCACAATCAATTTGGAATTCTAATGAAATCTGCTCACGCGGAGTTAACGCGGAGCTAAATTCATTAGAACGCGGAGCTATGAATTAGCTCCGCGTTTTGCTCATACGCGAAGCTAAAATAGCCAAACGCGGAGCTACAGAGTTAGCTCCGCGTTCTGTGTGGAAAATTCTTTTTTACTTAGAAATTTTCACTGCCAACACATGGTGAGTTGTCGAGGATTTTATTTTGACTTAAATGCCAAACTTTTCCTCTTCCCTTTGCTTTAGCAGCTTGTTGGCGAGAAATTTGTTTGGACTTACATGCCAAACTTCCCTCTATCTTTAGTCATAGAGACGTCGGATTTTTTTTTTTTTGGCGGTCTAGATGCACCCTCACGACCCCCTGCATCCCTGTTGCGAAAGAGACTAATCCTTTCTTCTGCAGGTTATGGGGGGCTAAATTAACCGCCCTGAGTTCATTTTTGGAATAGTTGTGAGCCCAAGTGGTACCTTTAGACCACCCACATTAAATATGTTCGAGTTAGCTCTAACTCCTTTTTTGTTCAGCTTTGAGCTGAACTTCTCCAGCGTCAATCAACGCTTGAATTTTGTCTTTTAGAATAAAATAATTCTTTGTAGGGTGACCTACAATCCGGTGGTACAGGCAGTAATTCGGATCGTTAGTCTTCCCAATCTCCTCAGGCCTCTTACTCTCTGGCAATTTGAGCATTTTGCGCTTGCTGAGCAGATTGAACATAGTAGCAGTATGCTCATCCTTAAACGAATATTGTTTTTGAAGCCTGAGTGACTTTGCTGTGTTGCCTACAGTTGGCCATGCTTTCTGCTTTGTTGTGCTTTCTACCGCCATTGCCATTATGTCTTTCCCTTTGGAGCAGGAAAAACGGAATGGAGGTTCATTTGTATTGCTTCCGATTGTGAACTGTTGCTTTTCGATGCGTCGAAGTATATCTTCGGCCTGTTCACCCTGCTTAAGCAGATCTTTCCATGATTTGGTTTCGACCGAGCCCATCTTATCGAGAACGTCGGTCAGCAAGTTGTGTCTGCAGGTTTCCACAAGAGTGTCCTGCGTCATGTCATGTGGGCATCGAATAGAAAGTTCTCGAAACCGTTCGATGTAAGCTTTGACCGTCTCGCCTTCCTCTTACTTTGCTGCTAGCAAGGATAGTATAGAGATTTCAGTATTATCTTCAAAGAATCGGACTAAGAACTCACGTTTTACATCAGCCCATGATTTAATTGTTCCCTGGGGTAGCTGCATGAACCAGGTAAATGCGGGCCCCCGTAAAGTGCTCGCAAATATCTTAGTCATAGTCGGATCATTCCCCATGAGGTGTCCTGTCTGTGACAGAAAGTAGAAGATGTACTGTTGCGGCGAACCTTTACCGTCGAATGACTGAAGGTTCAACGGTTTATATTTTGTAGGCTAAGATACGGTCTTCCATTCTATAGGATAGGGACGGACTACCCCTACCTCTTGCAGTTTTTTGTGATGAAGAAGAGCTTGTAGTTGGTTCTCCATCTTCTCTATTTTTTCTACGTGAGGGTTGATGATAACCTTCACTTTCTCTTCCTCTCTTGAATGAGAAGGAATTTCTTCATTCTTGTCCTCGCTGTCTTTATTTATTTGGACAGGTCGTTTTCATTCCTGCCTATCAGAAATGGACGACGAGAATTGGCTCTTTCTAGTTTGAGCTAACAACTCAATTAAAAGTTGTTTCATTTCTTTTATAGTCTCATCTTGCTGTTCGAGACGTTTTTCTTGTCTCTCAAACCTTCCAGAGATTTCTTCTAAATGCACGCTTTCTGGTTCGGTAGAAATTCTTTTTAATCTTGAAGTGATTTCATTATCTGATGGGTTGTTTCCAACTACCTTTTTGCCTTTATTAACAATATGCGATGAGGCAGCAGGCAGATCAGTTCCAGAGCATACATTTTTCACCGTCCGTATTCTTTTAGGTTCGGTGATCCGCTCAAAAACGGACCGTTTCGAGTTGCATTTGCAGTTTAATAGAATAGTTGAGATCAGCTGTTCGCATTGGTAGTGAGGAATATTTTGAGGAGTTCTTCCAATTGAAGTACTCTCTCAAATCTCGAGATACCTTCTCATCTCTATTTGCATCTTGACGCCTCTTGCGTCGTAAATTTGGTTCATAATACTGAAGAGGTTGTAATATTTTAGGGCTGAGCTCTTTTCCAGTATCAGATTGTTCTCCAACCCTTCTGCGGATTCTTCTAGAGTGCACACTGGCCTGAGTAGTTGTGTGGGTCCCGCGCGCCTTTGATAGAGAGATTAAAACACTTGGTGTATGTTGCGTGCTCACCATAGGCGTGCTCGAAGAGACATGAGAGTTGTGTTCATTGAACGTAACCTATCGTTACTTTCGCGAAGTGGAATCTACGGGGTGCAACCCGCGGTTGCATCTGCGGGATGCAACCCGCGGTTGCAACTGCTGGTTTGCATCCATGGGTTTGTTCCCGCGGGGTGCAACCCGCGGGTTTGCACCCGCGGTTGCAACCCGCGGGTTGGCACCCTCGGTTTCAAGCCGCGGGTTTGCACTCGTGGGGTTGCTTCCGCAGGATACAACCTGTGGTTGCATCCGTAGGTTTGCTCCGAAATATTTCACTATCCCGGAATTTTCTGCATTCCTTCCTGTATGATTGAGGCGTGCCCGTTGAGTTTTACGCCTTAGATTTCTGTTTTGGGAGCGGGTTAGGGTCTGGTTTGACTTTTGGCTTGACTTTGGAATGGGCGATAACGCCGTGTACTTGACAGACGATGACGTCTTGTCAGTTTCAACGGGCAATGACACCTCGTAGGTATTGAATGGCGATAACGCCTTTTCAATTTTGGCGGGCGATGCGCCTCGCCTTGTTTAATAGTCACCCGACGATGACGCCTGAGCTCCGAATCCGAGTATGATAGGAACTTCTCATATTTTTGCTGGTCAACCTCCACGACCAGCATCTCAACCATTGAGCCGATCCACACCCGGTCGGGATGCGCCCCCAAGTTCTCTGCGGTAAGCAGAGGGGCTTCCACTGTGGTCGCCAGTTCTTGTTTGCTCAAAAATTGAATTTTTCCTTCCTTTGTAAAATTATTTGATTACAATGAGAAAATTGAGATTTACAAAAATTTGAGGAATTACAAAAGTGAAAATATTGATTGATTTCCTTTTCAATATGGGTTTGGGTGGCGGTGGAGTCTCGATAATGCACTCCGTTGACCGTCTGATTGGGAAGGGGATGGCTCTGCTCCTCTCTTCAATTTCACGAGCTCGCTCCAAATCGTCCCAAGTCCTTTTTCTGGAGTCAACTCCTGTCTTTTATAAACTGAGGAAGCTCGAAATCCGGCTCGAATCTTTCCTGAAAAATCGGATCACGAGATTTCAGCAAAATAAACGAAACAGAAATAGACGGAACACAACCCGCGGGTTGGCACCTGCGGGATTGCTCCCGTGGGTGTCGACCACGGGATCCCCCCGCGGGTTGGCACCCGCGGGAGGAATTCCCGCGGGTGATCCGCGGGAATTTTCCCTCTTTTTTTTAGGTGTCTACAGCATACTATAAAAATCACACTGCACAATGAAAACTACAGAGCCAAAATTAAAGAGTCCATTGTGTTTCGAAATTCGTTAAAACTCAATACATAATTTCAAAAACTTTGGAGGGGATTATGTAGATACCAAAAAAAAAATTGGGAGAGCTCCGCGGGTCCCACCCGCGTGAGAGCTCCCCGGGAGCGCACCCGCGGAGCGCCTCGCGGGTCCCACCCGCGAGAGAGCTCCTGCGGGAACGCACCCGCGGGTTGCTCCCGCAGTTTTGCTCGCTCCCGTGCTTTAATTACGTGATCTGGATTTTTAGGATATAATTGCACAGATTTGACCGGAATTTGAGCTAGATTTGAAGTCTCCTCAATCTATAAAAAACGGGGGCAGAGTTCAGAAAAGGGGACGGGACTTTTGGAGTGTTTGGAGGATTTTTCCAGAGGCGATTTTTCCAAACACAAGAGTCCAGAAATTCTAGAGAGATCATATCGTCAACGGAGTGCAGAATCAAAACTCTATCACTGCCAGAACTCACAAATAAAGGAGAATCGAAATCAATCGTTCCCCATTCTAGTAATTTTGAAATTTTTTCTGTAATTTCTCTTTTGTTGGTGTAATTCTAAAGTAAATTTCCAATAGAAGAAAATTATAATTTTTCGGGTGTACAGTTTATTACTCCATATTTGCCAAACTAAGCCTTGTTTGGCCTTATTCTCTCGAAACTCTGTTCCCTTGGTTAAAAGGAAATGGTAGGAAAATTAAATTCCTTGTTCATTGGAAAATCAGTGAAATGGACTGTTTAGGGGTGATCTTCTAAATTCTTTTTATCTTCATCTTGAATTTTAAAAACTAAGATGACAATTTGCAAAAAATTGTTAGAAAGGAATCAGTTGACCAAGTTTCAGCAATCCCTCTAACATCAGGGTGACATTCGTCCATGAAAAACTTAAGGTACAAATTGGCAAAATTGAATTCAAGCCATGGCTTAACTCGTGTGTTTAGGTTGTGGAAGGTTCATATCGGTTTATTTAGTCTAAGATACGCATGAAGTGATGGCATCTACCTAAAATATGGAGTTGGATAGGTTTTTTATTCTTCAACATGTAATTCATGCAGAATATAATTTTCAGTTAATTAATACAGTTTCAGTTCCTGACATGAATGACGGAAGATTTCAAACAAGCAACTTTTTTAGCTTGAAAGTAGTGTAGGGTACTTCTATTTTCTTTATCTAAAACTTGCAGGGTCTTAAATAACAGATATTGGGACATAGTGGATGGTTGTTTTTCATATTGTACGACAAATAATATATTAGAGATGCAAGCTCATACTGGGCGTTTAAGTCCAATATTTTATATACGTGTCATAGATATTTTAGAGATGGTTTATTGTCATAACGTCATCTATCTAATGAGTATGATATAAGATGCTTTAAAATCATTCATGAGCACATACATGATACATACATATAAGCATACCATAATAAAAATAAATCATTAAATACATTCCATCTAAAGTTGAAAATATAAATTATTGAAATAATCGAGGTAAAGAGATGATAATGATAGTGGAAAAAGATTAACAACAATAATATTAGCAGTGACGAAAACAACAGTTCAATAAAGTTTTTAAGTCTTGAATAGTACTTAAAAAACTCCCAATCTAGATCTCCAATATTTTTAGCCCCCAGCAGTGAGAGATTTTTTTTCGTAAGTTTTCATTAGATTAATTTAAGCATATGTTTACTTAAATTGAGGTGAAAGTATTTGGATTTTTTTCTCGTAAATAGTGAACGGGATTGAGTCTGGAGTAAAAAACTACTTTGAAGTTACAAACTTAATTGTCAAAAAATGAACCATATCGTGGTTGATGTATTGGGCTAATATGTTAGGTAATATTGTAAATATTGCTGGATGTGAATGAAATATGACCTTTCATTTTACCATATCATCATTGTTACCCCTAAATAATATATTAGGAAATATCGATCATATCAAGGGATATTTATAACAGTCAGAAGTGAGAACTTGTGTAGGCTTTACCAAAACTTGTTTAGATTCTAAAGTGAGGTTTAACTTCACATAATTGGTATCGATGCCAGTACTGATGGGCATAAGAACAATTTTGTGTTGTTTGGTTCTATGTTTGTAATAGATAATGGTAATGGTTGATATTGGGAAACCTTGCTCTAGAATAACTTTCTTGGTGTGAAAAAAAGTTGAATAAGGGAGACACCAAGGTTTAGAATAACAGAATCATTATTGGTATAAAAATCAATGATATCGAGTATATTATGTATGCAATATCAAAAATAGAGGCGATATCGATATGACATTATACCTTATGTCATGAACTAGGTACCTCAAAGTATGATAGGATATACGCGATATATATCGTTATCGATTAAAAGTGGCAACAAGGCTGGCCTAACTCGGCTCAGGTCTAAGCAGAGCTCAACGATGGGCAAGACGAGCCAAGCTCGGCCCAATGGTTTTTCATTGTTAAGCTCGGGCTAGGTCCAACCTATAGGTCCGCCTACGCGATTTGGGCTGAGCCAAATCTGAGTAAGTGAAGCTAGTTCGCGTAATTAAAAAAATATAAAAAAGCACGAAATTGAGACTTTAAAACCTTAGAAATTTTCTTTAGAAATTATAAAATATTAAAAGTTTATGCAAAATTATTACAAGTTTTGAAATGTGAATAGCGAAAATTTACTAATGATCCAATAAATATAAAACGGTTAAATTCCATTTTACTTACGTAATATACAATTATACTATTTCTTTATAAGACCTCATTAGATACAATAGTAGTTCAACTTGTTCTTATTAATTTTTAGATCCTTATGATTCAGATATAAAAATCTAATTTATATTTTTTTCTTTATAAAAATCTATTTCATTTTTCCTTATATTCTCTCTTTAAATTTCGCCAAAAATTTTGGAGTGTACAAGAGATCCAGCAAAACTGAAGGGTATTCCTAGTTTGATTATCCTGTGCCAACCAAGAATTTTTTGTTAAAATTTGTATAGAAAAAATAGACCTTGAAACTTTTTTCCTATCTGCACTATAAATTTTGCCAAAAATTCTTGACACTCACAACGTAATCGAGTGACAAATTCCCTTCATTTATTGCGAGAACTTTTGTAACCATCAAGGATTTTGGCCGAAATTTATAGGGAAAACCGAGGGAAAATTGAATAGATCTTTTTCAGTAATGAAAATGGAAATCCGAGGAGATGAAAGACTAGTTGCTTTAGTAAGGTAATCTAGTTGTGGTAGAATGGAGGTACGACATGACAAATTTATGATACTTGAGTTAAGATGAGAAATAAACTTGTCTCGTCTTGAGAGAGCCTTGAGATAGGTGGTGTGAGAGCTGAAAGGAGTTGGAGAATTATAAAATTCTTGAGGAGAATGAAGCAACAAAAGATTCTTTCTAGTGTTAGGAGGTGGGAATGTAATATCATTGCAAAAACACTCCTAATAGCTATTTTTGCCACTTGGGAGTCATTTGCAAAAAAAAAAAAAAAGATTATAGATACACATAACAACTACTTTAGCTGTTTGGAAGGAAGCTGGGAGGCCACGAGTTTGGTCTGGATCTACCATGGGCCCACACATGTCTAGACCAAACTTGAGTAGTAGCCCGGTTTTCTGTACCTAGATTTGACCCATTTTCTTGGGAAGCCTAGGTTGGCCGAGGCTTGGTTTGACTGAGGTTGTGCCATGCGTAGGCCATCCCCGTTCCGAGCTAAGCAGTCCAATGCAGTCCAATGGGCCATCCGGCCTAGTTGCCACTCCTAGTAGTGGCCGATATTTAAAACCTTGAGTGAACTATTATTCTACTACCAATAAGCGGGATTAATTATGATTGCAAAAGTATTCTTGAATTTTGTTCGACTTTAATTTAAAACAGAATTTTTCTATTATTGGTTTCATGGCTTCACTATTTTCTACCAAGTCTAGTTGGATGAGCTCTTTGGTGCAACACAGGAGATTTAAGGTTTATGTTGAGGACTGTGGTGGAATTTTGGGAAAATTAAATATAAAGTTTAGTAAAATAACAAAGGATGTAATTAGGACCTCACATGCTATAAACTCAAATGTCTGATAGCAACTCATGCCATTAGCAAATCGCATGTTGGGTATCTCAAACAAACTATTTTCATCAAAATTCCTTTCTAATTAAAGACTTATGCAAGGCTATATATAGCCTACAGCTATGTGCATTCAACATGAAATAAATAAATAACAAATTACCTATAATAATAATAATAATAATAATAATAATAATAATAATAATAATGATGATAATGATAAATTCTAACTAAATAAATCTGGTTTCCATTAACTCCATCTTTGAAGGATTTGTTTTCAGTGAATGATGGCGATGATAAATGTCAAGAGTATCTGGGTTGCGCTTCTTACTGTCCTCAGTGAAAGGTGGCATCTCCTATGTTGTTCATGCGGTCAAGATAGAACTATGCAAGAATGTTGTCGATCACACCTCCATATTCTCTCTTCCTTGGCCCGCAAAGTCTCATGATCGACAATCCCGACGGGAAAAGGCATGACTATCGCTTCCTCGATCTGGTTCGTGCCCTTCCCTGCTAGAAGCGTCAAGCTCTTTCTCGTCAGTTGTGGTGAGGCGGAGCATACTAGAAGGGATTCCGTCGATAAGGTGCAGCTCCTTTAATGTCGTTCTATCAAATGCAAACCACTCATTTTGTCCTTTTTTTTTCCCATCCTATCCTACCATGGAGTTGCTGAAGATGATTAATCTGGAATGATAAGTGCGTACCAAAGAGTCATATCCTTTCCACTAAAGCGACGCTAATGCCAAGAACCCACTGATATCCAACTCGATGGAAGCAATTCTCTTATCTCTACAAGGATCTGCACATTGAGCATGCAACTTCTTCTGTTCATTGAGAGAGAACCTTAGTGTAAATCATAACCATCACCTCATCTCCAATTGCGAATTTCTATATTATATGGATAAAAAAACAAAATTGTAGTCATTATTGCAATTTGCTAACTATCCAGTTGTAACTCCTAATGGTAAATGCAATGCAGGGAAATACAATGCAGTAAGTTTCATTATGCAATTTAGGCAAATGCAATGCAATACGCTCACCAAGTGTAACTCTTAATGGCATGGGAAAGAGTTTTAAGTGTTTGTGTGCCTAAATGAGGGGAACATTGCATCATTAAGTTTATAATGTGCCATGAGATTGCCATATTGGATATCTTTGCTATATATAGCTCTAGAACTTTGTGGGGATGGTTAGACCAAGTTATCTGAACTCTATTGCAATGAAACCGAGTAAATTAAGAATATTAAATTTTTGGTGCATCATTACTGTATTCCACATATAACTGAAAAGAGGGAATTAAGTGGTTTGTAGTTAATCTTTTGTGCTCTCCTTTAATTTAGGACTACGTGGCAATTTGATAACTATTAAGTCATATTTGGTTTCAAATTAATCCTTGAGATAATGGTTAGAACTGATTTCAAAATTCAATGTGTAAATTTTGCTTTTTAAAGAAGGAAGAAAGAAATGAATTAAATAATAAAGTCTGTTCTTACAATAATAATGTATAAGTAAAGATTTTTAGGAATTTATATCCTTGTTTAGCAAAATAGATCAACCTCTGAATTTTATACTTTGTAGATCGTCCTATCCTATAATGAGAGAAACTGCATAAAGATGTTTTCAAGTGTCATCGGAAACCAAAAAAATATTAAAGAGGGAAGTTAACAAGGAAAAGCTATGTGTTAAATTAAGTAATTAATAAATAATATATCACAAATTTTTAGGTATATAGTCTTTGACATGTTGAAGTTCTATTAAGTCTAAAATTTGTATGTTTATAAGTTTTCTAATGTGCCCATAAATCTAGTAATGTTGATCCCTGTTCGGAAACTCTGCTTTATTATGCTCTTGGTCCAAGAGCGAGTAGTGAGTATTAGGAAAACTCGGATTGTTTATAATTTTGAATATTAATATTTTAATATGTATATATTCAAAAATCAAAATCACATAAACATGTTAAAAGAAGTTTCATACCAAAGTATGAATGACATCTTATTCCCATCTACTCATCATCAGTGCCTCATACCAAACATAAATCTTTGTTAATACTTATAGTATTAAGGCAAGATTTGAACCTAGATTGCTCTAATACTATATTATGAAATAATCAGAACCAAACAATCTATTTATTATGAGTCAAGGGATATATATATTTATTGGTGTCTCAATACTATACAAACAATCCAACAGGCAATGTGGGACTAAACCTAAATTAAAGCCAAATATAAAATTATTTTATAATCTAACAATATATACTAAATTTATTAAACCAGTGAATCAACAGAATTCATAATTAATAATCTAAATTTCCTTTCCACTTGAATAACTTTAACACTTCCACAAACAAATAAAATAAATGGAACCAATGAAAGCATGACTAACCAAAAAAAAGACGAAATTGATGGAAAAAAAACTAATAAACGGAAGCTCCTATGAGCTTGTGATTAAACAACCCACAAAACAAAATCTAATTTTTAAGAATGCCCACTTGGATTTTTCCCATTAAAAATGCTGAAAAACACTTCACAAATCAAACTTTTGAGCATCCACTCAAAAGTAAATTTTATTTTTCAAAACAAATAGCCGAAACCACTTTAATTTCCTTACTTTTAGAAAATAAGCACAAATTAACTGTGTTGTTTGACAAGCCATGAAACAAGATTCACTCTTTTTTTAGAAATAACAATTCAATCTTTAGAAGACCAATTCTGCCATTCCAGGTAACAAGCAAAACTAATTGAAATCCAAACTTTGCAAGATCTAGCATCTATTGAATATCAAAGAAGAAAAATAGAGTCAAGATGTCTTATCGAGTTTTAGTTTTTGACCAGAGGAGTTTAGTTTCTACGGACAACCAAGATTGAGGGAGTCTTGAGCTGCCTTTTTATATGAACCCGAGATGGCTTCTATTCTTCACTGGGTGCAAGATAAGTCCCGACAATCGGTACAAGAGGGTATAAGAGGAGTTTGAGTCCCAATGCTAACAGATTAACCTCTATAAAATCAGTTGAGAAAGACTGGTGCTCGATCAGATTTGGTCAAGCCCAAAATTTTCTTAACAAGGATATAAGTAGTAGTGGGTCAGATCATGTTCAAGTTAATTGGATTGGTTGGACCAAGAACTTGCTTCAAAATTCAAAACTTGCCCAAGTCAGTTGAATACTCATGTTGTAGTTTTGGAGCGAGTTTCAACATTTTTAAGCATTTAATGACCGTGTCCGAGTTTATTGGTTTTAGAACAGTGATGTTGATTGATATTGCTTCCTTAAAACTCATAATAAAGTTCGTGGGCTAACTCATGCAGACAATGATGGTGACAGAGAAATAGCTCTATTGGAAAATTGCACAAAAAGAAATGGTTAGCTTGAAATTATTGGACTATTTAAAAACCTATAAATGTAAAATGTAAATTAAAAGAGGGTGTTTCATAATTCATATCTCAATATTAGCCTAGAGATGTCCCGTATTTTTGACATTAATCCTTTTTTCTCTCTTGGTGTTGAGTTTTCGAAAGTCATCCTTGTAAGGATTGACTAGATTTCTTAAGCTATCTTATCAGTGTTTTAAAGATGAGAAAAAGGCCAAGGTTACAAAGTCTTTCATTACTTGAGGTGAGGGGCCAAAAGAAGCGCTTGCCTGAGCCAAGAGGGACGAAAAATATTTATAAGTTTAAGAAACATTATAAGTAGTGTGTAAAAGGGTGGCCTTTGGAGCAACGGTAAGGTTCCATTATGACCAGGAGGTCACAGGTTCGAGGAAACAACTTCTCTGCAAAACCGAGGTAAAACTATGTGCATCAGACCTTTCTTAGACCTTCCAATGCAGGAGTCTCGTGCACTGGGTTGGTCTTTTTTTATAAGCGATATGTTATTTAATAAACACGTCAATAGTCGATAGGTGAATGACATAAAAGACAAATACCAACATATGTGTTTTAAAAAGGCGAAAGGAGAGAACGAGGCAATAAAGTCTTGTATTGCCTAAGACGAGATGAGCCAAGAAAATTGCTTGCCTGATTGAATTATGGAAACAAGTATTTAAAAATTACAAAAACTATTTATAGATAGTATGTCATTTTAGATGGACATTCTTATAGAATAATGTATGTTAACAATTGCTAGAGAATGACATTAAAGATTTAAAACATAGAAATAACACTACGAATATTGAAAAATACACATATACATATAGAGTAAAAGGCCATAGTTGTAACTAAAATGTAAGTCTAGATAAAGATCAATGCATGAAGAATAAAGTTACAAAGTCGACAAAAAAAAAAAAAAACATATTGTGAAGGAACTAATAATCTAATTTCATTACTAATATCAGAAAGTCAATGTAATAAATAATATAGAAGAAAAACAAACATAATCAGTGACTACATATTACTAAATGGTAATTACTAACATTTACAAAGCAATATTACTAGGCAGGAGACTGGAAGTGGGACATTAGAAGTTAATGAGGTGAATTAAACATTTATATGCACTATATTTGCGTATTTAGTAATCAAATCAAATTAAGCCAAACATGAAAGATGGTTTATATAGAATCAAATTCAGTTCAAAATCACAATGCTGTTGATGCAATATGGAAGCGAAACTAGGGTTTGATGGTTGGGATTAGAGATTTGGATGGATTTGGGGGAAGAACATATTAGGATTTTGTGGAAACTTGGGAAAATTGAAAATAAAATAAAAAATGATACATATTAATTTAGGCTTTGCACCGAGGTGATCTCTCACTCACTCTCAATGAATCAGTAATGAGAAATTTAGGGATTGATTTAGGCTTCGCACTAAGTTACTCTCTCATTCACTCTCAATGAATCAACGTGAAAAGAGATTTAAAAGTTTATAACAAACCATTGTGCTAAAACAAGGGTTTTAATAATCAACATCTCATTCTTTTTATTTAAAAGTTCGTACATGATTATTTACAAAAGAAACTATATGCTTCACATGTGCAAATAAATTAAAATCTAATAACAAAAATAAAATCCTAAATAAATCTAATCTGATCTAAACCAGTCTCAAAAAATTCTAAATCTAATCGGATCTAATCAAATCTCATAAAATCTCTAATCAAATATAGACATTTATTAAATATAATAAAGTCTCTAATCAAACCCATTCATTTATTCAAACGCAATAAAATTCCTAACCAAATCTTAGTATTTATTGTCCCTATCATGTATACATGATAAAATCGTAAAAAAGAAAAACAAAGGAAAGAAAGATAATATCCTAATGGGGCACTTGTATATTGATGACATGTATATTTCCATTTGTATCCAAATATATATATATATATATATATATATATATATATATATATATATATATATATATATATATATGCACACTCCAAATTCCCCAAGGAGGTGCACTATGGATGCTAATTCTAAGTAAGAAGGTTTTCAAAATGACTCGTGAAAAAGATGACTAGAGCGAGTGCGTTAGAACATGTGGTACCTAGCTACATAACCAAGGCCCAGGCTCAAAAAATGCATCGCCTAATGCCTCGTCTGGGTGCCTGAGGCACTAAGATGAGTCTTTAAATCATTGATATGATTATTCCTTACCATCAGCATCTACGCCTTTCCCCGTTAAGATGGGATTGGCTATGGGGCAAGGCTCCAAAAATTATTTAATAAAGTTTTACAACTGGTCATTGAACTTACAATAGTCGACATGCAAGTCTGATAGTTTAGAGACAGACTCCTCATCAAGGAAACTATGGACAAGAGATGGGTTTTCCATAATTCTAAAATGTTAGTTGGCATTCTCCATGTCAAAATCTCGTAGTCTTTGAAAATATCTAAAAAGGCAAAAAAGATGATAATTTATTGTAGTGAACTCCGAGCCACGTTTATATAATCTCTAATCCTCTATGAATCTAATTAATAATATCTTCCATCTTCTACTCCACAACTTCTTAATTTGCCTGCTAACAGACAGATTCCGGCTATGGCCCATATCTAGAATATTGCAACTGGAGGATTTTGAGACTGAGTTTTCTCTGAGGAAGCAACAGATATAGTTGGGAGGGAAGGTAAGAGGTTTATTACATGTATTTAGACAAGTCCATTTAATTAGGGGCACATACACTCCCTTGTACCTGGCCTAGAGTTTTGTTAGGATGTAGTTTTACAGAAATAATTTCCACCTTTGGCACTAGGGACAGCCTATGGTTTTGTGATGTCGTGATGTAGATCTGTACCTATCAGGACATGTAGTTAGCTATGTTTCATCTCTTTTGCAAAAGATACCTTGGAAATTAATCTGACCATTTCTGCCTGCCCATGCTCCTTCTAGTACTCTGGCCATAATTTTCTGTCAAAACATCAAATGCATGAACCATTTGAAGTATAAAACTGACCCATTTATCTTCGAAGCCATATATTAATCGTAACTTTGGGTATGTCACTCCTTTTCCTCTGCTCCCTGAAAAATTTTCATATTTGTTTGAACGGAACGTGAGGTTGAATATCTTCTGCCATTCACGTATGTAACATGAAGATCAATTAAACATCTTTACCATAGTTATAACTATGATCAAGGCTCCCTAAAGAAATCATATTGTTTAGATGAATGTATTAGTAATTTTTTTGAGTATTTTGATTGAGAAGAGTCGAGTGGATGGTCAGTACATACATTTCGCAAGTAAGGTTTAGATTTAAGGGCTGTGCCTATCTCTCATGTAACTCTTGCTTTTCGCAATAGAAGCTAAGTAAATCACTTTATATGAATATCCTGCGAGAGACAAAGTTGGAATTATTGTCAATATTTTCTCTCAAATAACTCTTGTTTTGAAGGCATATACTCTTGTGTTACTTTTACCTTAGTTGTGGCAAGCTTGCATAACTTTCTTCTGGGTGCACTCAAATATCATATTGTTATTGAACTACTATCATTTCATCCTGTAGGAGCATATTATCTGTTTATATACAATGTCATTGACATCGCACTACTTTGAAGTTGTTTACTTCTATTTAATGGCCAATGATTATATATTTATAGGTTACGTTTGTGTCTTGTGTGAAAGCAAGATAGTCTTTTGACGTGTCATGTAATGCAAGAAGCGTGTAGGGGATGAGTCCACTCATGTTCATGTTGCCGCTAAAAATGCTTGTTTAGTACTAAAAGGAGAGTATTTATTGTATAACAGTAACATATATAAGATTTTGTTGGTTTAGCACCAAAAGGGAGAGTATTTATTATATAACTATAACATATATAAGTATTTATTAAATAACATATATATGATTTGCTGTTTTACTGGTTTAGTACCAAAAGGAGAGTAATGATTATATAACATATGTAAGATTTGCTGCTGTGTTGGATAGAGGGGACAACAGAAGAGTAATAGGGAAGAGAGTAAAAATGCTTGTGATTTTATCTACATGCAAGTGATTTTATCTTGTGTTTGTTTCGTACTTGTTAAGTTGTTGCTTACTTCTTCAAATTCTTAAGCTAATTGTTTTGTCTCTATAGCAAAATTGGAAACTTTCTGAAACTTTAACTCATGAAAATGCATGCATAGCTTTTGACAAATATTGCTACTCTTAGATGTATATGTTGTCAAGTTAAATGCATTATAAGAAGGAAAATTTATGTATCTATTAAGAAATTAATATATCGTCAGGGTCTGATAAATCCTGGCCTTGGTGAATAGAAGGGCATAGGTGAGAAATTCAACTCTGCTTTTTAATCATAATGCTCAAAGGGTGTACATCAATAGCCGGCAACGTTAAGATATATAACAGATTTAACACTGTAAGTGGTTTAAATTTCTCATGTTATTAAATGTAAATAGGATCTTGAAACTTTTCTTAAAAGAGAAATTAGTGAGTGATGAGTGTTGGGTTTGTGTCTCGCATCCGTTGAGTATTCAGATGTGATCAAGAATTACAAGGAGTCCCAGTTGGACTTGGGTTAGAAGACCAGAGTTTTAATTGGATTGGAATACCAATTAGATGGTGATAGTGCTATTCTAATGGGAATAGGATAGGAACACTATATATATCTCTTGTATGTGATATGAGAGAATAGAGAGCAATTGGCTGAGAGAGATGCTTCTGTTATTATGAGAGATGCGAGAGGTAGAGAGATACTTGGATCTCTTCTTGTAACCTAGTTTTTCTCATAGTGGATATTTCTCTCGTTTCCGTGGACGTAGATCGAACTTGGTCGGCCGAACCACGTTAATTCTTTTGTTCTTCTTGTATTGTATTGTTTTTTTTATCTCTACGATCTCGATGGGGGATTCGATCCCTAACAAATGGTATCAGAGACGGAGTTATGGATCCGGAATCGAGATTGCGAGATGGTGGATCTGATGTCGAGTCGACAAGGAGGTTGGCGGAGGCATCAAGGTAAAATACAATAAGAAGAAGAGAGAAAAAAAAAAAAAGATACAATCGGTGATGTTCACAACTGGAGGCTCTAGCAATATGCACCAAAAGGAGTGGCTGATAACTGAGATGGATTCTGAGACACAGATCGACGACTATGGTTGATCGGAGCGTGGATCGAAGAATTGGTGTCCGATTAAGATGATCCAGAAGTCGAATCCTATATTTTTCAGTATTCCGGATGCAGTGGTGTGTGCGGATTGGGCAAAATCCACTGTTTAGAGCAGATTTTGTGCAGACCAGCAGTGATCGACAATGATCGCGGGATCGATATTGATCGAGATGATCCATAATCGATGGTTGGTTGATTGTACGATGATGAGATACGTCATGGTACTTCATGTTGATGGATATGGTTACTTCATGACATGTTGAATCACATGGTAATGTATAATCGTCTATGTCTCTAGAGTTGGTCATAGTTTTTGGATCAAGGTGGAGTACGGTATATCGATCACTTTTGTATGGTACGCAACATGATAAGTGATTGCGAGTACTCATGAGATCCAGGTGTTTTGACTGAGATGGAGCACGGTGTAGCGATTATGAGCGCTTGGTGAAGAGCGTAGTGTAGTAATCGTAAGTGTTCAAGAGAGTATGGTTTAGTGATCATGAGTGCTCGGAAGAGAGCATGGTTTAGTGATCATGAATGCTCAAGTATAGAGGCGGTGATGATTATACAATTTGTTCCCAGTCGGTGGAGCATGGTGATCGTGCGGTGGATGTCTGCGAAGTGGATAACGGGAACAACGGAGTTTCTCCAAGATACATAGCTCATCGGATACGAGCCAAGGTGGAGATTGTTGGGGTTTGTGTCTCGCATCCGTTGAGTATCCAGATGTGATCAAGAATTATAAAGAGTCCCAGTTGGACTTGGGTTAGAAAACCAGAGTTTTAATTGGATTGGAATACCAATTAGATGGTGATAGTGCTATTCTAATGGGAATAGGATATGAACACTATATATATCTCTTGTATGTGATATGAGAGAATAGAGAGCAATTGGCTGAGAGAGATGCTTCTGTTATTATGAGAGATGCGAGAGGTAGAGAGATACTTGGATCTCTTCTTGTAACCTAGTTTTTCTCATAGTGAATATTTCTCTCGTTGTTCTCGTAGACGTAGGTCGAACTTGGTCGGCCGAACCACGTTAATTCTTTTGTTCTTCTTATATTGTATTGTTTTCTTTATCTCTACGATCTCGATGAGGGATTCGATCCCCAACAATGAGCACTGACGTATGGATAGTTAACAAGGTGTCAATTGGCCGGGTATCCTGAAGTGTTGGACACAGGAGCCTTCCAAGGGGTCCACCCAAGGACTAAGCTGTGCTTTAAAAATGGGTGCATGAAATGTATGCTGCTAGGTGGTTAGCCAATTTAACTAACTGGTCAATTGTTCAATAAAACAAATTGAAACTTTTACTTGAGACACTTGAATGTATTGCATATCAAAGCTCTAAGTTGCAAGAATAGTGATATTATTATGATTTTATGACCTGAAGTGTCTTTTGAGTGCCTGTAATATTCTGCAATTGTCCTAGGGTCCGAGTGCTTGAGAATTCGTAAATCCTAAATTTGATGCGTGCAGGTAAGGTTGGATACTTGATACAATCATGTGTAAGTGTATGATTTTTCTTTTAATGATAGATGCTCCTTTTGTTTTTTTAAATGACTATAGCTGCATTTTTCTTTGTTGGATAAGGATTTGGAGATCTCAAGGAATTCCAAAGGTCTTTTGGAGGTTGCAGAAAACAGGCACAGGTTAATGGTAAGATTACAATCGTCCTGACCCTTATAAGATGTTCTGCCATGGTTTTAAGTGTGTCGGAAGTGTATTTCTTTATTTATTCTGAGTTTAAGTGCTCTGTTGTTTCGGCTGTTATTTTCTTGTTCTGTTATAACACGAGCTTTTCTAAATAATAATTAATCTCCTTTTTTTCGGAAACAAAGGAGTGGAGTTATTTAACAATATTAATTCAATAATTGGAAGAAGCTTTTCCATGACTTAAATGGAAGTGTTATAATTTCTCTTAGAAAAAAATGCTTCAAAATTTGGTCTCAGAGGAAACAATTTTTATCAATCTGAAATCCGTTCTCTGTTTTACAGACGAGGAATAGAAGCCCCAGATCAAAGAAAAAGTTTCAATCATTCATTTTAAGATGTTCTTCAATAGGAAGAAATTCAGCTACATCTGTCTATGACTCAGTATGTTATCTACCTTTTTTATTCAAACCGGAGAAGAATTAGGTTCAATTTTTTAATTCATGGCACTGCTTGCAAAAGTTAACTGGAATATTCTTACGAATTCCTGAGTGTTGCTACTGATGCCAACTTTTATGATTTTGTAAACATTGATGAGCATAATTATGTATGGATAATAACTCATGACTGTTAAGTAGGTTGCTCAATTCTAATTTGCATTTTCGCTTCCAAGTGGGAACTCCTATTACTTTAACTGAAATTTACGAATGAGTGCAAAAGTACATGTTTGCAACCTTGCAGTTCATTTTCTACCATTTTGAAACTTATCATTAGTAGTTAACGACTATTTGTTCAGGGCATTCTTGGGCTAGATGTTCTGCTAGATGGAACAATCTGCTAGATGTTCTGATCTAATGTAGTTGATTGTTATATAAGTTATTTTCACATAGTTGAGTCCAAGCCTAATATTAGAGGAAGATTAGTAGAAAATCAATTTTTGAGAAGGGAAGTAACTGAGAGAGAGAGAGAGAGAGAGAGAGAGAGAGAGAGAGAGAGAGAGAAGACTGATTAGTTGCTGGATGAATAGAAATTGAAGAAGAATAAAGGAAGGTTTACACCAAGCACCTTTCATCAATAACCCAATAGTCTATGTTTACACCAAGCACCTACCTGACCGAAAAAGGGGAGGGACAAAACTTTACCATGATACTTTGGCTGCAATATTTATTATCTCAATAAAACTATAAATATGTAGTTGGACCCTTGTAAGTAAGATTGGGTTTAGGGATCTATAATAACATAAATAAAATCACTATATACTATACCATACTCGTGTGCGGTACACACATCAGTGTGTCCTTTTCAATGTCAATAAATTAGCACGTCAAGATATTCGTTGTCTTGTTATTATTTCATGAATATGTCAACATATTAAGCTTCAATTCACTCTTAGGTGTAGAAAATGGAGTTCTATGGACAGTGTGACTACCATATAATATGATTCCTCTTCTTTTCTACGTTTCCCATAATCAGTCTATAAAAGTCCATGTGGATCATTTTCTTTCTATGTTATTGCACATGTCATGTCATGATTGAATTTGTTAGGAAGTGAATAGATATGTTTGCTAGTATGAGTAATTTACTCCTGCTCATTCTACATTTATCGTTGTGTAATAACTTCATAGTTCAGTAGATTTCTGGGCATGTTAGATTACTAAAGAGCTCAAATTGTATCAGGTTGCTGCTGACCTAGGACTTCGATCTGACTTCAAAAGGTATTTTTACAGTTATAAATCATCTATTTTTTGGTTTTGAGTCCTGACAGATTTATTTGGCCATCCTTTTAGTGGAGGAAACTCGTCGTATCCAAAACATGAAAGAGGATACACTGGAAGGGTTGCTTCTTCTGAGCAGAAAGTTCGTGCGTTAGCGAGAGCGCAGGAACTTAGAGGAAACTTGAAGAACAACCACCCCTCATTTGTTAAACCTGTGACCCGATCACATGTGTCCACCTGTTTTCGTCTTGTAAGTTAAAAATAGCAAAAACAGTTAGAGCCTAACCAACAAATTCTATTGAAATTTACAAATGCAAATTCTATATTGTTATGATTTAGGCTTTTCCGCCGAAGTTCTGCGAGGAGGTTTTTTCTGCTCATGATCGTCTCAAAATGGTATTAGAAGACGAGAAGGGTGTAGAACACCAAGTGAAATATATTAGAGCCCGGGGTGCGCTTTGTGGTGGGTGGAAAGGTTTTGCATCATGCCAGAACTTAGAAATTGGGGATGCATTGGTTTTTGAGTTAAGTGAGCCAACAAGATTTAAGGTATGATTAAAATTTACAGCTTGGTGTTTGTTGTACTGCATACAAGGGTTTCTTGCCTACTCAGTAGCTTTCTTCTTTAATTTGCGTTTACCTCAGTGTTGTACACAATTGCTTAACTCGCCTCCTTTCTTACTTATACATCAGATGGCACCATTTTATTTTTCCTCTGTTTTTCTCTCATTTTTCCTAATTTTCTTTGTTTCCTTCATATACAATTTGATTCCTTTCTTCTCAAGACCAGTGTGAATCGTTTATTGACCTCGTTTACAAGTATATCAGCTTTATTTAGTATATTGTATCTACCATGATGTTCAATTTCGTTGACCTTCGCATTGTTTTGGTTAATCCTCAACTGTTTCCAGTGAATTTGTTTGTTTCCTCCTCGAAGCTCTCTCATTGATCAGGTTCTCTGACTTATGATGTTCATTGCAGCTGGAAATTTCACATGATACTTTCTAACTTGACCAGCATAGATAAACAAGAATAAGATAGATCAGCATCTTTTTGACTTATTCTACCATAAGCTTGAATAAGCTGACTAAAACCTGGCCATGGATAATAGCTTCATGTTAAAATAAACCAAGATCTATGGGCATTTTCCCTAATGAAAAATGGTTTGTCCTGCACGCGGGACACTATGCATTTGCATTCATATCGTCAATAACAAATGTGTATGCTGGACACTACACACAGACATTTCCCTTTTTCAACTTATCAAACATTTTGTGCCAAATAAAATGCTGTTGTCATGGTAAGATTCAAAAGTGCTGACACTTGGACACTACCTTAGTAGTATTCACTTGAACCGTCCATCTTGTGCCACTTTCATAGCCACTTTCATAGCGTATTCTTCTCATGCTTGCTTGTAATATTTTATTATCGAGCAAGGTGGTTGTTTTTCACCTTTTCTACCAAATAAAATGCAGGATATCATGACATGATTAGAAATATAAATATTATTGTCTTAACAAATTAACTATTTTCCCTGGTAGTGAATTTTATGTGTCCTGACACTGGTCTTCTGCCGTATACTTGCAGGTTTATGTCATAAAAGCACTTCAGGAACCATCAACTGAATATTTTATCAGCAGTAAGAGTGCTCAAGGAGATGGCAAGACAGCTCAAGATGACAACAAGGTTACTGAAGAAGGTGGCAAGACAGCTCAAGGAGGCGACATGATCGCTCAAGGAGAAGCTGATGGTGTCATCAAGTGGGCAGACGCTAAGGAAAGCGAAAAACAAGTTAAACCTCTCCGCTTCCGATTTGTGAGAAGAACCCCGCTGAAGCTAGACATGCAAAGCAAATCGGAAGAGCAGCAGGAATAATGTGATGGTAGAGTGTGCCCTAACAAGATTCCATCTTTCCAGACCTTTATGTATATTATTGTAATTCTAATGTCAACATATAAGTAGCAAGTTAATATAGCACCATCAAAATGACTTCCTAAGGGCATGTATAATTTCAGACCTTTTATGTAGATTATTGTAGTTCTAATGTTAATATTTAAGTAATAAGTTAATATAGTATCATCAAAAAGATTTCATAAGGGCATGTATATATAATTGCCGATGTGTTGTATAATTGCAAGGTTTATGCTTCTATGGGTAGATGATCGAAGCATGCAAGGTAACTATTTAACATATATGCTCTTTCTGAAATACTCCCAACCGTAAATTTGATATCAATGCATAATTTTTGTCTGAATGATCATCATTGATCTTGATTTGAGTTTTGAAGTTAAGCCTAAACTTTGTTCACATTTTTGTTGCTGTATTTGTCTGTTTTCTCATTTTACGGACAGATCAAATGTTGCATAGAACTGGCATGTTTTAGTTATTTTTTGGCTATGTAATGTACATGAGATAAAATAATATATTATAATGATTCCTTCATTTGTAGCGTGGAAACTACTTCAATCAATCTCAGGTAGACAAGGGCAAATGTTTCAACTACTCCAATCAATCTCAGGTAGATAAGGGCGAATGTTTCACGTGGGCACTTAGCGTTAGGAGTTTGCATGTTATATGAGTATGATTTAATATTGAATAGAACAAAAGAAATTTATGGATTTCTTTTATGAATTTAATTATAATGTTCGGATTTTTATATACCAATTTAAACTTTTAGATTATATTGGTTTTCAATTTTTGAGTTCATATGTTGTTTTATTTTTGAATATGACAGATCTAATTTTTGAATATAGCAGGCCTAGGAAAGAGTGGATCGTCACATTGATGTGGAACTGTGTGGAACTGGAGGATGAACCATGAGGCTAATTCCTATTCAGCAGCACAACAACATAGTGGGTAGGGATGGTAATGGATGCATCCATGAATTAATTTTAACAACATTCTATATTTTTGATTTAAAAAAAATTATTTTATTTTAATTTAAAATTTTGTATAGAACAAGTCAAAAATTTACCTGCGGATGTTTCCATTACCATTCCTAGTAGTGAGTATCACAATATGTTGATGGTTCGAACATATTTCAATTCGCATTGTGTATTCTACTTTTATGTGTAGCAGTCTTATAATTATTATAATAAAGAAATGTTAGTTGTACTTTTATTGTGCAACTTTGTATTAAACTCGAGAATAACTTGATAGAAGTAAAAAATTAAAAAAAAAAAAAAAAAAAAAAAAAAAAAAAACCTTCTAATGCTGATAGAGTCTCTTTATTTGTTTTCTTGCAGGATGTTTCCTGACCCCTGTTTTGTTTAAACAAATTAAACATTGTCTAAAAATCTCTTTATTTTTTTTCTCTTGCCAAAAACATTCTGATCATGACCTTTTTTTTAAAGAAAAATCAAACTGCTTGACTTGTTTTTTGTTATATATATATATATATATATATATATATATATATATATATTTATAAATCCTTCTATTGGGAATGGAGTCGAGTTGAAATAGGTTGTGTTGTGCAAATCTGATCCTGAAGCAGAGAGATCTAGAAACATTTATAAAGAGAGAAGTTGTAGAATTTGAATTCGCTTTTCATGTGTTTGAGTCCATCGGACCTTTTGAATAAAAAGTTATGATTGTTTTATTGAAGCACTATAAGATTGAAACAGGTAACGCCCTTTCTACAAGCCGTTGATGGTAGTACTAACAGTGGGTTTTACTTCAAAGGACTGTCGTCATAGGCTCTTGATGGGTCCATCCAACAACATATGCACAGATACTGGTGCATATGAGGTTTTTAAGGGTTTTGAGGAATTGGATATGAGAGGAGTTTATATGGAAACTAATTTTCATTAGTCCATTGTGTTGGAGATGGATGAATGTCATTAAAAGGAGAGTTTAGGGTTTATTTGGAGGGTAGAAAAACTTCGAAGTATGCCATCCAATTTAAGGTTTTTTATGACACAAACAAGACGACTCAAATAAAGAAACTTAAAGGAGATTTCGTGAGATTAACTTAAGGGAGCTTATATGACTCAAGATCGAAGATCAACTTCAACATCTTTATCTCTGCTCCTAAACATCGATCATATACTTATGTGATAAACTATATATATTTGATTTTCTCATTGATTACTTATTTATTGCGGTAATCACGATTAGTTGTAGATCACTTAGGTTATCACAAGTTTGGATCTGAAAGGTCCAAAGGAGCAATAATTGCACCTCCCGAACAAAGGCACATTAAATTTTGATGCAAATAATGGCATGACTACAAAATAGCCAGTTTAAATTTCAACTGGGCCGATTACAAGAGCACGAGAAAACAACTTCAAAGATGCACTTAAAGGGCTAATTCAAGAGGTTTGGGTTCAAACAAATTCGTGGAGGCCTATTGAGAATGGTTCACGTGTTCAACAAAGATACATCAACATGATTCAACTACTAGAAGAATTCGGTCAAAACTAATTGTTTCCTTTTGTTTTATTTCTAGAACTTTCCTTATATTGATCAGCCAAATTAAGGAGCAGATTGTTTTCTTTTGTTTTATTTCTATTTCTACAACTTTCCTTGTATTGATCAGCTAAATTAAGGGGCTGATTATTTCCTTTTAATTTATTTCTATTTCTTGAGCTTTTCTTGTACGAATTTTTCTTATATTTTTATAGCCTATAAATAGGCGTCTAATGGAATAGAAAGGACACAGTTTACAGATAATTGGTGAGTTTATTCTCTTTGGTTATTTGAAGGACTATTCGAACTTATCGGAATTCTTCCGTAGCGTTCATCATCGATTTATCAAACAGCTTTCTACTAACGTTTGTGGCGTTTTCCTTATATCAAGGTTCTTATTTCGTATTAAACAACGGGTTGAAGTCAATTATACCGAGATTCTTATTTTTGTTGAAATAACGGGTCGAGATCTCCCAACCAAAACTGATCGTGGACGTTCTTGGATTTTCCTATGGGTCTCATTATTCTTGACGGGGTTCGCATCATTTGGTATTAGAGCCAAAGATTTTCTCGTCTCAGGTTTGCCAATCCCATTTAAATTTACTTTTCTTTTTCTTATCAGGCCGAATTTGTTGTGGCCGAATTGGTTCTATCCCTAGATCCTCATTCTGATCATAATCTGTTTCGAAATCTTGTTCTGTTATTAACGAAAGAAATAATCTGATCATAAAAAAAAAAAGGTCCGAAAAAAAAAGGTCCGCGAAAAAAAAAAGGTCCGAAAAAAAAGGTCCAAAAAAAAAAAGAGTATAAAGATTTTTTTTCGTTTGTTTCCAATAAACCTGAAAATCACCTCATCCTAAAGACCAAAAATTTTCGTGGAAATTTTGCTGAATTGTGCTTTGAAAATCTTATTTTCTTACCTTTTGAACCTGAATTCTCTTAGTGAGTTCTTAGTGAATTGTTGCTGGAATTTTGAATATTATTCGAATAGTTTCAAAAGAACTGAAAGAGGATTATCGAATGAAAAAAGGCAAGAGTGGTGAGCATATTAGAGGGTAAAAACCAATTATGCTGAGTGAAACACGAATGGAATAGAGTGAATCATTTTTTGAGTGAAACACGTGAGGGAGTATGTGAGGTCTTTTTCCTTTTTTTTTCTTACTTTGATTTGCAGCAATCATGTCACACAACAGTGAAAATAGTATCGCTGAAGGTGCTACAGGGATGGCTGACCCAAAATTGCTCATGGAGGTCATGATAAGTGAGATGAGACGTGTGATGAGGTTAGAATTGGAGCAAGTATATGAGCGGATTGATCGGATGGAGAATACACGTTTGGAGCAACCATAAAACACTCATAAGGTGCATAGAAGGGAAAGAGTTCAATATCGGGGAGTGAGAGATGAAGATGGAGAGTATTATGAGGCTGGTTTTAATAAAGAAGAAGATTGGGGTTCAGTTATTAGTAATAAGATATATGGAGGGCGGTTTAGAGAAGATAGGAATTGGCAAGATAACAACTTTAGTAGTATCAAGATGAAAATTTCAGCGTTTCAAGGAAGAAACGACCCCGAGACTTATCTTGAGTGGCAGGAAAAAGTGGAGTTAGTATTCGATTGCCACAACTACTCTGAGATGAAAAAAGTAAACTTACTGCCACTGAGTTTTCTGACTATTCTATTGTGTAGTGGGATCAATTAGTGTTGAACAGGCGGTGAAATAGGGAATGACCGGTAGAGACGTGGGAAGAGATGAAAATAGCGATGAGGAAGCAGTTTGTGCCAGCCATTACCACCGGCAGTTGTACAATAAATTGCAAATGCTCCGACAAGATAACCGGAGTATGGAGGATTATCATCATGAGATGGAGATTGTTATGATCCGAGCTAATATCGAAGAAGGCCGAGAGGCTAGTATGGCTAGGTTCTTGAATGGCTTGAATCAAGAAATTCATGACAGTGTGGAGATGCAGCATTATGTGGAATTAGAGGATATTGTGCACATGGCCATCAAGGTGGAGCAACAACTCAAGAGGAGAGGTGGTACACGTGCATCCCATAATTCGGGTTTTTTCCCATGAAAACTAAGTCATGTGAAGAAAGAGGAGAAACTAGTTGCAAAACCTAAATTCGAGCCAAAACAAGAGACAACCAATCATGGCACTCAAGATAAATCTGATCCTTCCACTTCTCGAATTCGTGACATTAAGTGTTTTAAATGTCAAGGCAGGGGTCACATAGCAAGTCAATGCCCGAACAAAAGAGTCATGGTAATAAGTTGGAGAGATCGAAACCGACGACGAGTCCGATACCGACTCTATGCCACCATTGGAGGACGTGGATGATGAAGAATATGCGGTCCAAGTTGAATTGTTGGTGTCAAAAAGACTTCTAAGATTGCAAACAAAAAAAGTTGAAGAAGTATAGCGGGAGAACATCTTTCATACTAGGTGCTACGTCAAAAATAAGATATGTAGTATGATTGTTGATAGAGGAAATTGTACTAATGTTACAAGCACAATCTTGGTGGAGAAATTAGAACTGCTCATACTGAAACATGCTAGGCCGTACAAATTACAATGGCTGAATGATAGTGGCGAGGTAACAATTAATAAGCAGGTTCTGATTTAATTCCGCATCGGAAAATATGAAGATAAAGTTTTGTTTGATGTAGTTCCGATGCAAACTGGACATTTGCTATTAGGCCGACCATGGCAATTCGATCGGAGAGTTAAGCATGATGGCTTTACCAACAAATACTCGTTCGTGCTCATCCAAAAATCCATCACTCTTGTACCGATGACACCGAAACAGATTTATGAAGATCAAGTGAGGTTGCAAAAAGAGAGTGATTAAAAGAAAGAGAGTGAGCAAAAGAAAAAGAGTGAAAATCAGAGAGTGGCCGAGCAAAATGAGAGAGAAAGAAAATCAAAATTCAGCCAGCTATTGAGAGAAAATCAGAGAGAAAACAAAAAAATTTCTATACAAAAGTGACTGAGATTAAGCGAGCAATATTTTCAAATCAGCCGATGATTGTACTTTTGTACAAAGAGGCATTTTTAAACACTAACGATTTGACTCTGCTTTGCCCAGGTCTGTTGTTTCTCTTTTGCAGGAATTTGAGAATGTCTTTCCCGAGAAAATACCACATGGATTACCACCAATTCGAGGGATTGAACATCAAATTGATTTTGTTCCCAGTGCGACAATTCCAAACCGACCAGCCTATAGGAGCAATTCCGAGGAGACAAAGGAGCTTCAACGGCAAGTAAGTGAGTTGTTGGAGAAGGGGTACGTAAGGGAGAGCATGAGTCCGTACGTCGTTCCGATTTTACTTGTACCTAAAAAGGATGGGACGTGGAGAATGTGCATTAATTGTCGAGCCATCAACAATATAACGGTAAACTATCGTCATCTTATTTCTCGCTTAGATGACATGTTAGATGCGTTGCATGGAACTTGTGTGTTCTCTAAGATTGATTTAAAGAGTGGTTATCATCAGATTAGAATGAAAGAAAGAGATGAATGAAAAACTGCCTTTAAAACAAAATATGATTTGTATTAATGGTTAGTTATGTCTTTTGAGTTGACTAATGTACCAAGCACTTTTATGAGACTTATGAATCATATTTTGCGTACATTTATAGGCTGATGATCATGACGTACATTTGAAATCGGTTTTAGATGTGCTTAGGAAAGAAAAGTTATTTGCTAACCTGAAGAAGTGTACTTTTTGCACCGATAAACTTGTATTTCTTGGATTTGTTGTTAGTGCACATGATATACAGGTTGATGAAGAGAAGGTACGTGCAATTCAACAGTGGCCGAGTTCCATAAGTGTAGGTAATATTCGTAGTTTTCATGAACTTGTTAGTTTTTACCGACGGTTTATGAAGGACTTTAGTAGTATAGCCGCACCGCTTACCGAAGTGATCAAGAAGAATGTCGGATTTAGATGGGGAGAAAAACAAGAGAAGGCGTTTGAGTTAATCAAAGAGAAGCTAACCAACGCCCCCTTATTGTCTTTACCTAACTTTTCTAAAACGTTTGAGATTGAATGTGATGCTTCAGGTATTGGCATAGGCACAGTTCTTATGCAGGAGGGACGACCAATTGCTTATTTCAGCGAGAAATTAAGCGGGACAGTTTTAAACGACCCAACTTATGACAAGGAGTTGTATGTATTGGTTCGAGTTTTGGAGACATGGCAGTACTACCTATGGCCTAAAGAGTTCGTGATTCATACCGATCATGAGTCCTTCAAACACTTGAAGGGCTAACACAAACTAAATAAAAGGCATGCTCGTTGGGTAGAGTTCATTGAGATATTTCCATATATCATCCGGTATGAGCAAAGTAAGGAGAATGTGATTACCGATGTACTTTCTTGCAGGTATGCATTACTCTCTACACTTGATGCAAAATTGCTTGGTTTTGAAAACATTAAAAGTTTATACATTGATGACCACGAATTTTGTGAAGAGTACCAAGCTTGTGAGAAAAACGCTTGTGGTAAGTTCTTTAGATATGATGGGTTCTTATTTCGAGAAAATAAGTTATGTGTGCCTAACTGTTCTTTGAGGGATTTGTTAGTGCAAGAATCCCATGGAGGGGGATTAATGGGACATTTTGGGGTTACTAAGACCTTAACTGTTTTGCAGGAATACTTCTATTGGCCACATATGAAACGTGATGTTGAGCGGATTTGTGGCAGATGTGTCACATGTAGGCAAGCTAAATTCAGAGTGCAGCCCAACGGTTTGTATACTCCTTTACCCATTTCTAGTGAACCTTGGATTGATATTTCAATGGACTTTGTGTTAGAATTACCTAGGACTAAACGTGGAAGAGATTCAATTTTTGTGGTTGTGGATAGATTTTCTAAGATGACACTTTATTCCATGTTACAAAACGGGTGATACTTCGCATGTTGCTAATTTGTTCTTTAGGAAAATTGTGAGATTGCATGGCATGCCTAGAACCATTGTTTCGGATAGAGATGATAAGTTCTTGAGCTACTTTTGGAGAACTTTGTGGTGTAAGTTAGGTACCAAACTTTTGTTTTCTATTACTTGTCACCCACAAACTGATGGTCAAACCGAAGTAGTAAATAGGACTTTGTCTACTTTATTGAGGGCAAAAATTAAAAAGAATATCAAAACATGGGAAGAGTGTTTACCCCATGTTGAGTTTGCTTATAGTAGGTTTATTCATTCTACTACTAAATTCTCACCGTTTGAAATTGTTTATGTGTTTAATCCTTTGACTCTATTGGATTTATCTCCATTACCTGTTTCTGAGCATGTTAATTTGGATGGAAAGAAAAAGGCTGATTTTGTTAAGCAGATATATGAGAAGGTAAGGCTCAACATTAAGAGAAGAACGGAGTAGTATGCAAAACAAGCCAACAAGGGGCGTTACAAGCTTATTTTTTAACCTGGAGATTGGGTGTGGTTGCATATAAGAACAGAGATATTTCCGACGCAAAGACGTTCCAAACTGCTTCCAAGAGGGGATGGTCCTTTCCAAGTTCTAGAGCGCATCAATGACAATGCTTACAAGCTAGATTTGCCCGGTGAGTACAATGTTAGTACTATTTTTAATGTTACTGATTTGAGTCCTTTTGATGTAGGTGATAATTTAAGGGCAAATCCTTATCAAGAGGAGGGGAATGATTCAAATAATGGCATGAGTACAAAGGAGCCAGTTCAAGTTCCAACTGGGCCGGTTACAAGAGCACAAGAAAAAAGTTCAAAGATGCACTTAATGGGTTGATTCAAGAGATTTAGGCTCAAGCAAATTCGTGGAGACCCATTGAGAATAGTTCACGTGTTTAACAAAGATGCATCAATATGATTCAACTATTAGAAGAATTATGTCAAATCTGATTGTTCCTTTTGTTTTATTTTTAGAAATTTCCCTTTATTGATCAGCCAAATTAAGGGGCTGATTGTTTTCTTTTGTTTTGTTTCTATTTATACAACTTTTCTTGTCTTGATCAGCCAAATTAAGGGGCTGATTATTTCCTTTTGTTTTATTTCTATTTCTTGAATTTTCCTTGTAGGAACTTTCGTTATATTTTTTTAGCCTATAAATAGGCGTGTAATGGAATAGAAAGGACACAGTTTACGGATAATTGGTTAGTTTATTCTCTTTGGTTCTTTGAAGGACTATTCGAACTTATCAGAATTCTTCCGTGGCGTTCATCATCGACTTATCAAACGGCTTTCCGCTACCGTTTGTGGCGTCTTCCTTATACCAAGGTTCTTACTTCGCATTAAACAACGGGTTGAGGTCAATTATATCGAGGTTCTTGTTTTTGTTGAAGTAACGGGTCGAGATCTCCCAACCAAACCTGATCGTGGACGTTCTTGGATTTTCCTACGGGTCTCGTTATTTTTGACGGGGTTCGCATCAAATTTGATATCTCCTGATATTTCAAATCTAATTATAATTTATCTTTTTTTCCAACAACAACAACAGCTAAGCCTTTTATCCCAAGTATCTGGGGTATGAAATGAGCCAAAATATGAATTTATCTTTTGTTCCCTTCAATATAAAAACTGTGGATTAGTAAGCCCTTATTATCATATGCGAAATTGGTTACTAGTATCAAAGATGGTGACCGTGATATACGAATGGTAATGGACATATCCATTCGTCAATTTTTAGCCTGCCTTATATAAATTTTTGAATTAAAAATTAAAAAAAAAATTCTAATTTAAAATTTTCCATAGGAATGACTAAAATTTTTAGCCTACGGACGCATCATTACCATTCCTACCGTGATGCAAAATAAAAAGTATCTTTCAAGGAAAGAAGTGTCCAGAAATTTATAGACCTTAGGAGGAAAGTTGGTAGAAGTTCAAAGAGAAATATAGAAAGGAATCTGACTCAACATAGAGCTCATAGGATAAGTTTGAAGGGAGGCTCAAGTCAAGATAGAGACTACATGAAACTATAAGATGACGTGCATCGGGTTAAGGCATTTCAGTTGAATAATTTCAACTGTCCAAAAATTTGCTCACTAATTAGCGGATGATTAAAATATCTCGCATAGAGGGGGAAAAATGTAATATAATACAATACATTGTTAAAAATCTTACATCAAACATCAAGTATGTGACCGACAAGTAACAAGTTAAAATTATTGTTAGAAAAGATATATATTCTAACTTAGAAAGATAGAAGATTTTCTCCTAATTCATTATGATTCGTTACAGGACTTGCCGCATCATCAGAGAACACAAGTCACCAACAAGTCGGTTCAAAGTTTTACTTCCGAGCAACAGACATCTAAATCAAAAGAAAATTCAAGGAATTGCCCCCTCTTTGGCCTTCATCACTACAATCTAGTCAAAAACAAACTTTTCCAAGGCCCCCTAAAGCTCGTACATATCCTATGCACACGCATAGAGACAGCTGGTACTACTAAGGAAAACGTGGATCTTCGTTCATTTTCATCCAAATTCAAGATTCTCGTCCTAGTTCCGTTTTAACATTCAAATCAAACTCTCAAACTCAATTTTGGTCCAATTTGGTCGGCAGTCGAACGCGCTAGCAACATCTTCCAACATTTTGACTTGTTGCACCTTCCTCAGCTGTCCTAGATATGACTAGCTTCATATGTATCTCTCTTGATTAATCAACCGCAATTAAAGGAGAAACACGGTCATGATCAAGTTCAATGTTAAAAATAACGCGTTATGAAATCCCTGATATCGCGTTACATAACCTAACGTAACTCCAGAGCTAAGTAATAATTGGAAATAACTTAGTGCACCATAGCAGTATATTTTTTTATATTATTTTACGTTAAATTATGTAACATTACGTTAAATTACACCATATTATGTTATTTACAATTATTCTTTTAGTAATTTTTATATTATTATTGATTATTATTTTGATTATTAGCGAATTGCTATAATTTTCTTACTTGATTAGTTGCTAGTTTGTATGATTGCTTGTGGAATTGCTAAGTTGTTAATTTGCGATTGTTTTCTTATTTGCTCGTTGTAATTTCTCTCTGCTTACTAAAACATCTTACCTATTAATTTTATTGAATTTTTAATTGAATTGAAATCAACAATTGCAAATAAGATAAATTGAACATTACAAAATATAAATTATAACAATGATGATAACTAGAATTGAAATAAAAAAAAATTAGAATCTTGTTTTGTTATTTAAATGATAAGTGGAATTACGATTGCAGACTTAATATAATTTACGAAGATAAATGTGAAAATTATTATAAAACTTAATATAAAATTAGAATAGATTATGTATTACAAAATGGTTTTATATTCTTTTTTTTTTTTACATTTTAAATTTATTTTTTAACTTATAAAAATTATTTTATTTAGTTTTACATTTATTTTTATTAAATAAATAGAAAATTGCATAACCTACTTTATGCGTTACGCTATATGCAATATAACCTAATAGAGACAAAACGTTATGTTACCGTTATTGCTATTTTAAATATTGATCAAGTTATTCTTCTGGAGGAATAAACTGCTAGAGGAGTTGAGAATATGTTGGTCTCTTTCATGCTCAAACAATCCCACTCCCACCACCAAAGGTGCGTTCATGCCTAAATTGTACTGCAAAATTTATTTGTGCCAAGTGATCCTTGGAAGAAAGAAGAACACTAATAATTGCTTCCCACGAACTGAGCAAACTGGATATGTACCCATAAGAAATGAATTTTTATGTAATGCCAAGTATCAGACTGTTTTTTCAGTTGGCATGTTGATCAATTTCTCGTCACTTACAATTTTAGTAAACCAAAATATTTGAACTTTATGTATTTTTCTTGTCACATACAATTTAGCAAACCAAAATGTTTGAACTCTATGCATTTCTAGTACATTTCCCTTTTTTCTATTGCCAAATAGGTTATCATTAATTACGGTCTAAAATAAAGCGGAAAAATCTTTGTCATTCATATTTATATCTCATGCATAGACATGCCAAATACAAACCAACTACTAGATTCCCTGCTAGGCATCGGTCTTACAAAAGTAAGAACTGTCGTCTAATTTATGTCTTGAATATGTCAAAGAATAAGATACTCAAATATGAAAAATCTTTATCATCTGGCATGAAACCAACCAATATGTCAATCTCAGAATCTAAAGTATGCCCATCTTGTTATTCCTCCAAAATGTGGAGCATGATGAGGCTGCTAGCAAACAAAGAGCCGGCTGATTTCAGTAAACCTAACTCTCACGGGTCGCTATCCTCTCAATTTGCACCTACAAAAGAAAAAAAAAAAAAAACTAGCAAGCTTAGGTAAATTAAGTCCTGCACTTGACCCCGAGAGAGAGAGAGAGAGAGAGAGAGAGAGAGAGAGAAAGAGGAGAGACTTAACACCACGCGTGCTCTTAATAACTTAATCTCCACGCTTCTCTCCTCTACTTATATCTTATTTCTCTTCTCCCCATTAACCCCCACCCAAATCTTTCTTAAAACCCACAACTCTTTCATCTGATTGATCTCGTTCCTCATGGCTTTACGCAACAAGAGCTCAATATCTCCTGCCATCATTCTCCTCATCATTCCTCTTTTGTTTGCGCCTTGTTTACACGCAAGGAAGCTAAGTGCCACGAGTTTTGAGCCTAGTTTGTTTCTGAGCGTGCTGCCAAGGGGGAGGATAGTGCCACCATCGGCCCCTGGCAGTGGGATCAATGATAAGATACTGGCCGCCGACGGCGAGAGGCATGCCGATGCCCGTGCCACGAAGATGAAGAACGGCGAGAGGATGTTGGAGTCGGTGCCGAGCCCAGGCATGGGCCACTAGCTCCACCTTCTTACTCTTCTTTGATTCTTGTTACAAATTTTTGTAGGGTATCATATCATACGTATTGAGATTTTTGTTGTTGAAGAGTGATCAATTACTTTGTATACTTTATATATATATATATATATATATATTTCTTGCTTTGTTTTGGTTGTGTACTGTAGAGAAATGAACATAAATACGAATGCTTTAAAAACAATGATACGCATTATATAATTCTTCAAAGCTTTTTCATTAGATTTTGGTTGTTGATTGATTGCTTCAAGTTGTTATGTTGCTTGTTGCTACAATATTGAGTCATTAGTTGTTATGACTCGTGAGCATTCGTGTCTATTACTGAGCTTTCAAAGTTGTGTTGGATCCAATGTGTGTCTAATTTTGTTGGATCCCTTCCCTCCGACTTAGATTGCGACTTGGTATTTTGGTGCTGATATGAAAATAATTAACTTATTTCATACTAGGATGCTCATGTCCAAATGGCAATGTTTCGGGAGATTCTAAAGGAGCACATCACTTTTCCTGGTGAGTCCACGGAACGGTGTATTTTTTGTTCGGACTTTCAATTCGGACAGTTTCAATTCGGACAGTTCTTAGATAGGCTCATTAGGAAAAAATGGTGTGCTCCTTTCAAAACTCCCTAATGTTTCGAGTAGTTTTTGAGTATCCATTTGAGTACCCACATATATATTGTAACTAAAAACAATTTTCAACACAAGTTTGTTCATAATTATCTGACAGTTAAAAGGATCCTACTGATTGATTTATGTTTGATCACTTTTAATTCTAGTTTGATGCGAAAAGAGCATCTCTTGGATACTAGTTAATTAATTAGGAGCAAATGGACTTAACAAGAATTTATTCCAACATAAATCATATGCATAGAAACGGCCAATCCAATTTGGGAGAAGTTATGAGATCAATTTTTCATGAGATTTGATCTGGATAACATTGCAAAAAATATGTGTACATGATTTTGACTGGCTAGAATGAAAAAAAAAAACTAATATGGGATAATACATTACATAAGTATTTTCATCGTCCTACATATATTATTTTATATTTTTAATAAAACAATTTACATATATTACTTTATGAACACACATTGATAAATATAGCAAATTGTTTGCATATTTTCAATCAAAGGGAAAAAATTAATTAAAAAAATCATAAAATTATTCTTATTTCTCTGCGTGCATGGAGTAAAGATATACCTGAAACTTGTTTTCTTGGTTTCTACCAGCCCTACAAAGTCTATGGTGGTGGATTGACTTCCGAATACTTCAAGCATGGAGTAGTGAAGCATGGCATGGAGGAGGAATGGAGATCTAGTTGATTTGAAGAGAATATGTAACAAAAACAATCTGTACTATTATTTAGCCTCAAGTATTACGGGCATATAAATTAAGATAATTATATATGTACTAGCACATTTCGTTAAAAACTATGTAATGAAACTCAGGAGCAATGTTTAAAATAACGATAACGGTAACGGAATATTTTGTCGTTGTTAGGTTATATAGCATATAACGTAACGCATAATATAATTTATGTAATTTTCTATTTATTTAATTAAAAATAAATATAAAACTATATAAAATAAATTTTATAAATTTAAAATTAAATTTAAAATTCTAAAAAAATATTAAAAAATTATATCATAGTATTAATTCAATTTTTAACAAGTTTCATAGTAATTCTCATATTTATTTTCATAAATTAAATTATATTCACACCTATAATTTCAGTCATCATCTAAATAAGAAAAGAAGATTTCAAATTTATTTTTAACTATTATAAATATTGTAATTTATATTTTGTAATGCTCAATTTATGTTATTTTTAATTGTTTATTTTAGATTAGTTGATAATTTAATTTAATCAGCAAGTAAGAAATTTTAGTAATTGGAAAGGAATTTTAACAAGAACAAACAATCAAATAAGTAAACAACAAGTTATTAAGTAAAAAAAAACTACAGCAATTCACTAACAATCAAAATAAATAATTGAAATTAATATAAAAACTATTTAAAAATTATTATAAATAATATAATATAATGTAATTTAACGTAACGTAAAATAACATAAATAATGCACCGTTACAGTGCATTGAGTTATTTTCGACTGTTAAGTAACGTTGGTTTTCTTTTAGATTTTATAATGCAACATAACGGATTTCATAACACATTATTTTCAACATTACTTGGGAGATATACCCACCGATTTATCTCCAAAAGATAAAAAGTATCAAAATATAAAATGATGTCCTTGAAATTTTATTATAACTTTAAAATTTTGGTACAACAATGCTATAAATGTTAGTCGGCAAGTGCCCATTTGCAGCTGGAGAAGGCTTTTTCACTACCAATTTTGAGTCCTCACAGTACTATGGCCTTTCCACATTGCACAATTCCGGCAAAATTTTCCGAATAATTAATATCAATTGCTTGAGTTGGAATTATGAAACGTTCATGGTTACAAGTAGGGATGGTAACAGATACATCCATGAATCAATTTTTCGTTTCATTGTTTACAAGATTTTTAATTAAAAATAAAAATTCATTTTTCTATTTAAAAATTTTATACAGAGAGGGCTAAAAATTGGTCTGTGAATGCATTTATTATCTCTCTTACACGCGCTAATACTGCCGTCTCATTGACATATTTTTGTCGACCGACGTCAGGCCGTCTCAGATGTTGAAAACTAAGGACAATTAGGCGGGGGATATTTTTTGTGTATACATGGTTCAAGCTACCCTACATTTAATTTGACCTGCTTAATTCTTAATTAATCTGGCCATGAGTCTACCATTCCAATTAACTGTTTCCATCTATTGATGTTGTAGAAAAGTATACCTAATGAAGAGTATCAGTGTTTAATAAAATACGGAGGTATATAACCCACCATTATATACTTCAAAAAAAAAAAAACATCAGTGGGATTATTCCATCCATTAATATAGACTAAATTTAAAATAAACTATCATCTGCATTTATTTTCTTTTCAAAAAACTATCCTCAATGAAGTTAATGACAAAAAAAAAACTACCTCAAGTGTAGTGTAGTAGTTAACTAGTAAGGATGAGAATGGACTGGTCCAACGATCCGTCCAATTTAAAATTTTAAATTAGAAAATGAGAATTTTATTTTGAATACAAAATTTTGAATTGAGTTTTATTTTTCTAATTCAAAATTTTGATTAGAGCGGACTAAAAATTAGTCCTTGAACCCTTCATTCTCATCCCTATTTCCACGGCGGACATGGCAGATTGAATTATTTGGCTTCACTGTCCCTTTGCCTTCGAAATTTATATATATTTTTTAAAGAATTTTGTTAGCTTGTTTGACTTTTTTAAGCTTCGGAAAATATCTTTGCACCAATTTTTAAATTAAAAAATTTAAAAATAAAAAATTACAATTAAAACTTATCATGTTTCTTTAAAATAAAAAAAAAAGGGATTCGTGGCTATTTAAATGAAAATATGTCCATATTTCTTCCCTAAGAAGAAAATGATTTAACCTAGCTAGTATTTTCTATTCCCAAAAATATTATAACGCCACCTTCCTAAATTCTCGAATTTATAACTCTATCCCCTCTAAATTTTCAAATTTTGATTATGAGCTAGAATCATGATTACGAGAGTAAATGACTTTTTGTTATCTAAACATAATATCTCATTATTTGGCTATGTCTATTGCAGTTTGACCATAAGGAATGCTAGTGAAAGCTCGAACATGAAATTACTTACGAGAAAATTTATATAATACTTCGGTCTGCAGCGTATACGATAGTAGCATTAGTAGATTACCTTTCTTGGTTTTGATTATTATTATTATTTTTTAATTTATGTTGCTAAGAAGAACTAACTCATATGGTTTCTTATTATAAAAATAATTAAATAATACATGGTTTACGGTTACATACTCAAAAAATTAAAAAAATATTAAAAAAAAAAGAAAAAAAACTATTTCCTATTAGTTCATGCTTAGATCAAATTGATTAGAAAAAATATAAGTCACCTTCAAATTTGGTGGGGCATGCACTTGGCAACATAGGGCATCAAATTTGTGTCCACAAACTTGGAATCATGACCTCATCTTATATAATTATATAATAAGAGAGATGACATCGTTCATCACGCCATTAATAAGCATAAATGGACAGTTGACATCCAAATTGATTAAGTAGTTAATTTCTAGATTTACATGCCGTCTACAATTTTTTTTTTTTTTCATTAAACTAATTAACAAGACTCGGGATGTATAATTATAATTGAGGATGTGTAAGAAATAAACAAGAAGAAACATGAAGGAATCTTTTTGATGATTTATGTACCTGCTTCTGTTGGCTAGTTGGCACTAACATCAGAGCAAGTGGAGATCTATCTCAGTTGTTAGAATTTGGTTTTAGTTGGACTTAATTGATGATTTAGTGGGCTCGCTTTGACTACAGTTAGCCAAAGTCCTAAATTAATTAACTACTAATTAAAGCCGTTGCTTTTTTATTAATTTTCCTGCTAGATATGTAATTAGTACTTCTTCAAGTGCAAATAAGCAAAACATTAAACTCTAATTTAAAGAATATATGCAAAAAAATATATCATAAAGGAAACCTTATATTTGTGCAGCGACATTCATTCTTTTAAAAATCTGCATTTATACTTCTCCCGTGAGATTTGAACCTGGATTGCTCGATCGATACCATTTTAAAGTCCCTTCCATTAAAATAATAAAAAAAAATTCCAAAATTATAGGAAAATTATTTTGTATTCTAATAAAATTAAAATTTCCATTTTCAGAGTGACCCATCTTAAATTTGTTTTGACTTTGTAATCCATTTTCTGAGAAGTTCAACAGTAAATTTGCATTTAGACGTATCATTAATGAAATAATTGTCTTTGGAAGGAAAATAATAAAAACTAAATTTTGGAGGGTACACAAAAATTTTGGAAAGAAATAGCCTACAACACTATGGAACTAGAGGAGCATTAGAAGATTGGGATGAAGAAAAATACTTTTGAGTCCATTTGAGCACATGATCCAACATTCAATCCCAAAGAGGACATGGTAAGTTTGAAGCTTGAACTCAAAACAAAGCATAGCATCAAATATAAAAAAAAATTTAAAAAAAAAATCTCAAGAAACAAAGCAAGATTTCAAAATGAATAACTCAACGACATGAGCAATATTGATTCTTCACAAGATTCGTACGAAAGTTGAAACAGAAGAATTCTTGTTGAATGTCTAATAAATTAATCTACACGTGGAATTATCCCCTACACATGGATCATGAGGTACGGCATGTTGGTGTGATGTTGAAAAAAAATAAATACCAGTAGGCAGAGGTTGACATGAGGGATTATGAGTTGTTACATCTTGACTTAGTAGCTAATATTTGAACCAAATCTTCGACTTCAAGCTTGCAAGCTGCGAAAGTTAACGCGAGTTGCCTCATTCCATGCTAGCCATGTTTGGCGTTTATCTTACTCAATGAAGGATAAGGGATAAATAGCAAAAAAAAAAAAAAAATTGAAGTGCAAGGGATAGACTAAGATAAAATTGTAAAAAGGAGAGGGGAAGGGGAAAAAAAAAAAAAACTTAAATTGCCTAGTCACTTAATATGTGGACATGAGTTAAATTCTCCTCTTTGTGCATTTAGTTATTCAAATTGTATTTCAAAACGCTTTTTTCATGATGCTTCAATACTATTTTCCCGTTATTTTTACGCTATTTTCATATTGTTTTTATACTGTTTTCACAATATTTTCACGCTATTTTTATGCTGTTTCGACGTTATTTTCCCGTTGTATCAATTGTATTTTATACCGATTTCATTCTGTTTCGATGTTGTTTTTATACTGTTTTCATGCTGTTTTCACATTATTTTTATATTGTTTTCAGGTTGTTTCGAAGTTATTTTCACGCTGTTTTGACACTGTTTTTATGTTATTTCACGCTATTTTTATGTTATTTCGACGTTATTTTCACGTTGTTTTTATATTATTTTAATGTTGTTTTCACATCGTTTTATTATTGTTTTCACACCGTTTTCATGTTATTTTTACCATGTTTTCACATTGTTTCGACACTGTTTTCATGCTGTTTCGACGCGGTTTCGATGCTATTTTCACACTGTTTCGATGCTATTTTCATATTGTTTCGACGTTATTTTCATGCTATTTTTACGTTATTTCGATACTTTTTTAACATTGTTTCGATGTTATTTTCACGTTTTTTTTTTTTTTTTTACGTTCTTAGAAGCTATTTTTATGCTATTTTGACGTTGTTTCGGGACCTTTTTCATGCTGTTTTTATATTATTTTCACGTTGTTTCGATGTTATTTTTACGTTATTTCGACACTATGCTGTTTTCACACTATTTTTAAGCGGTTTTTTTTCACTCTGGACGATCCAACTCAGATAAAACTTAGTCTTCAAAGCTGAAGAAGCCTCGTTTGGTTCATGAATCATGACAAGATTAACTCCTCTTACAAGCGTAAAATTGGGATGGATTGCTGGAGGCTCATTTTCGGTCAACTTCCTGGAACTAGGCCCTCGTGTGGAACATGGGCCTGATGGGCCGTCGTAATTATGGAATCTGGATGTAATTTAGAATTTCCTAATAATAATTGTCCAGATTCAATTCAGAATCTTATTAGGATTTGAATTGTATTAAGATTTCATTCTATCTCCAAATTTTCATAGATTATAACTATCCAAAAGGCAGAGAAGTTTATTTACGTACATCGAGCTCTTATCTAACCATCAAATATAGTTTAATTACTCATTTATAATTGCAAAATTGAACTATGAAACATTTGCTAATCACCTTGACCTTCGCATTCCCAAATAATACATGGAATATAATTTCAAAGACATACCAATAAGTAGGAGGGATGTTCAATGGGTTGACCGGTCGGAGATCAGAGTTTTCCGATCGGATTCAACGGTAAAAGACTCCGACCACGGAAAATTTTTCCGATCGGACTCCATTTTGGTCGAAGTATGGCAAAGTCGTCAGAGTCGACAGTGGAGTTCATTTTTGAACGTTTGGTTGGTTGATTGGTCGGAAATTGGAGTTTCCGATCAGATCCGAGAGGGTAGAAGATTTCGACCGCCGTCAGAAAATTTTTCTGACCAATTTCGATCAGAGTCGGATGAGGTGGCCAGAGTCGGCGGTCTTAGTCACCCCTAGTAAGTAGTCACATATTAATCAAATTTTGCTTTCTAAGTATCAGGTTGTTAGGTGAGTGACAATTCAAGACGAATAGGGTTAGCTTCTATTATTTTAGGCCTAGCTTCATGCAGTTGATCATCACGTGATTAGGTTAATTTGGGTTTAGGCTAAATCTTAAGCCATCACTTCGTCTTGCTTGGATACTCTTCTCATAATTTGAATTTCACCAGATTTTTTTTGAATATTAAATTTAGAACATGTCATGGTCATTTTCAAAAAGCATCCGAACTCGTGAATTTTGCCATAAATAATTAATTCGCGTTTCATTTTATTAATCTAGAACTTAGTACATGCATCTCACATGCATAAATGAGTTGGACAAAAACAAATAGATTCTTCAGTACTTGTGAATGATATATTTGGCTCATTGTCCCTGGAGTAACACATGTTAAATGCAAATACGATACAGTTTCAACTGTAGATCAATACACTTGTCTTTAAACGATGATACATGTTTTAATCCATCATTAGGTAAATACTACTAAAGAGCATGCAATTGTTAGTGGGTATTTTTTGCTTTTATTGATTTATGCTTACCTAGAAACTTGCTACTATTATATACAGAAGCATGAGAATTGGCATCTAAAGTTCAATAATATTTTTCGTTCAAGTATATTACAAGTGTTTCAAAACACATATTAGTATTGTCCGACTTCTAGCAAAATATGTAGAATTGTAACATAGATGTATCTTTATTAGAGACCTAGGAATTTGTAGACTTCTGATGATTGGTCCTTCTTGTTGACTTGTTCTCGTCATTATTAGGGATGAGAATATGGGATACAAGAGTCAATTCTCGTATGTCCTATTAAGTATTTTTTAAATTAAAAATAATTTTTTTTTTATTTTTAATTCAAAAGAACTGTTCTTGAACAGACCATTCTCATCCATAACAATTATTGGGTTTTAGAAACATGAAAAACCCTAGACATGCACATGACCAATTAATTGTGGGAGCCAATGTTGAAGAAAATGATATCCAGCAAAGCATCTAGCTAGACTACAAGAAAACACTATGAAGGCAACGTCTCATTGATCACACACTTTCAATAATTCCTACTTGAGAGAGATAGATGGACACAATGAAGAGATTTTATTTTATTTTTATTTTTTTTTGATTTTTTTTTTCTCTCTCAAAAACTTTAAAAGCTTGTGCTTCAAATAGATTTGTATTGAATATACTTTTTACCATTTTATTTCTATAGGGAATGCCAAAATCACACAGAAGTTTGAAAACTCCATATGTATCCTTTTATCAATGTTTGTTTTAATTATATATAGACGTTTGTTAAATCTATCCTTTCCGAAAAGAATAATTAAACATGTAAGATTAGGGAATAGACCAAGGGAGCATAGTTGATTTATCCGTTCTTTTTTATTTTCTTTTGAATAAATAAGATGGAGGGCTTCCAAACGAATAGCTGAGCATAAAAATTTTTATAAACAGTTCTATTGCTCATGCTTTAATCTCGTAAGTTGTACGCTTAATTAGCCAATTTTAACATAATCATGATAACTTACTTCTTTGTTTATTCTTCTAAAATTAATGATTACTGGGACTAATATTACCACCTATCCAGCTTTTGATTGTAACTTTTATTTACATATTTTAAAAAATATTCACTAGACATGCTAACAAATATGAAGGCCTCTCTCTCATACCCTCTTGAGAATGAAATTACCTGTATAAAATTCTAGCTTAAATACATATAAGAATGAGAATGGATGGATCCAAGAAATAACCTTGCCTATTTTATTCAAAATTTTAAATTAAAAAATAAAAAATAATTTTTAATTTAAAATTTTGAATAAAAAAGAGTAAGGATCGGCCTTTCAACCTGTTCATTCTCATCTCTAAATACACGCGCCCTGTCTGCAGTTAACCAATTTTCACATTATTTTGCAAAAATATTCCATCAAACTTACTCGAACCAATGTATTGTTATATTTTCTGTTCAATTTTGAACAGCCTAAGATTCTCCATCTATCAAATATACATATATATTTTCTGCTAAAAAAAAGAAAAAGAAAAAGAAAGTTGTGCCTTAGCACACAAAAGACTCGAGAACAAATTTAGAAGAGAAGAGAAATGGCAAAAATTGTCTACAACATCTGCAGCAGATGTCTTCTAGAGTCCGGCGCAGCGTGCCCGTGGCCGCTGGGGCCTGAGGGAGGAATACGGCCGCGGACGAGGACGTGGACGGACAGGAACTCCTTCGCCTCGACCACAGCGCTCCTCGGCACATGTAGAGCTCTTTCCATGGAGACTTGCTCAGGGTGTGGCCTCGATGAGATTACACAAGGAGTAGAGACGAGCAAGAGAAGGTAGAAGAGTTTGAAGGTGGCCATATCATGCGGAGGGCAATAAAATGAGATGCTTAGTAACAAGTTAGCGTATGGGGTTGTTAGGTTAATTGTAGGGTCCTATTATAAGGGATAATTGGATAAATTGAATGAGCACCAATTGAATTAGAGGTGAGATTACTTAAGGGTCCCTAGACAAAGAGTGGGAACTTTTGTGAGATAGACGTGTATATCTTAATATTGAAATGTTTTTGTGACTTTTAAAATGTAGACATGATGAACAACTTGATTCCACCATAGAGTCGGCCAATCAGGGGTGTTTATGCTAATTGCATATCTTGAGGTACGCAACAACAAGGAGATATTTACTCTCCAAGAATCATAGTTTTAGGGTTTTAACCAAGAAGTGCTCGCCACCAAAGGGACAATGAGAAAGTATAAAATAAAGATATATGAGAGGCCCAAATCTTGAAAGTAGGTATTTCACCCAATACAGAAGGACAAAAAAGTATGTATGTACTAGCAAGAGAAATATTAATAATAAATGGATTCAGAGAGAGCTCGGGAACACTAGGTGCTCCCATAGTAACAGTCTCACATTTAACTTCCAGCAATATTGATTGGATATTTAAGTTGTGCATTTAATTCAGTTATGATCTTTGTGTGAAATTATGTCAAAACTCATGAAAAATCAGTCTAAATATAACTGAGTGCACTAGAAAATCAAGTTTGAAAAAATCGATACGACGCATATGGTGGATACGGCTGATTTGATAGAGTTATAACATATATTTTATGATGGTGTCAGTTACAGAAGTTTAGAGCTCAAAATGATCTTCATAATAATGACAAGATCAGCCAAAAATAGAGTTTTGATGAAGAATATAACATCGTATCCCTAAAAGGAAGAAGGGATGGATCTGGGATAACTTAGACCTAATGGTGAGCCCAAACTGAGTTAGGCAGAGCGTAGCTATTGCTATAACCACTAGTGATTTTATTCGGTAAGCCAACCTAAGACTACCTACCAATAAGGCCACTAGTGAACTCACTGGTGGCTCAAACTAGAAGTAACAGGGTTCCAGATTGAGTTTTTGATGGATTTTAGTATTTAAGTTGGTTTCAAATTGCTATTTGAATCATGAAATTAATCTTAGATGGCAGGGATTAAAAGAAATAGTTGGAGTTTGTTTAGAAAGAAAAATCTCTAAATAGTATTAAAAATGAGATTCCTATTTATGAAGGAGAAAACATTTTCAATTCATGATTTGTGGAGATCATCAATCAACATCTCCACGTTCTACAAATGAAATTATATGCTATCTGTATAATAAAATCTAATATCATCTGTAACTTTACAATTTTCTCAATTTTTAGATCTACATCTTGAATAGTAGTCATTAAAAGGATTTGACTCGTTTGAGTGTAGGGTTTTATCATGCTTGTCTAGTGAAGTGACCATGTGTCAAAATATTGTGTAATTGGCTTGATATTATAGTGTAGTTTCTTCCGTAATTTTTTTCCTTTTGGATTTTCCACGTTAATACGTAAGATATTTTTTGCATTTTGATTGATTAATTAGTGCTTAATTTTGATTGTACATTGAATAATTTACACTTTCATAGTTTGGATTTTCAATCTTTATTATAGGATTTAAAGTTATGAATCATGTTTTAACAATGTCGGCCTAAACATGATAAACATAGGTTCATCAAATTTTTAGCTTTTATAAGATAGGGGAACTCGTTTAACACGTGATCAAACTTGAAAAAAATGACATTTTTTTTTTTTTTTCCAAAAGTCACAGGATAATCAAGTTCCACAACTATTATAATTGGGAAATAACCGCAAGTTCAAACTCAATAAAAGTGTGGATAAATTTTTTTCATCTAGACCGTATACGGACAGTGAGCCTATAGTAGTAATTATACAATATTTGGGAGTCCAAATTAATAAGATGCTATGATATTTTTATTTCAAAAAATAATAATAAAATAAATTAGACATATATAATCAAGTACACCACCACAGCCTACCAAAGGGCACTTTATGTGAAGCATCAAAGTCTTTTTTGGGGGAATTTGGTGAGAACACTCCATCAGTGCTAGCTAGTGACCATACACTTCCTTTTTCCGTCCAAATCCTGGCACTTTAAGCAGTGGAATATTAGAGTTCGCTATCGAAATTGACAAAACCTCCAAAGTTAGTGATTTGACAAATCCCTAACCCCTAAAAGCAAAAAAAAAAAAAAAAAAAAAAAAAAAAACGCTAAGATAGTAGAAACCCTGGGCAAAAACTGGGAGTGTCCTAATGAGCACACCATTTTTCTTAGTGAGCCCCCTTAATATCAGTCTTCCAAATCAATAATACACTATTAAATGGGCTCAATAGGAAAAATGGTGTGCTCCTTTGAAACTCCCCAAAAACTTGGTGCACGTTGCAGATGTCCGTGCATGGACCCAAAATGTGGCTGCAGTACAAATGTACCAGCCAAAATGCGTCCTAGACTTCTCTTTTAGTGTTGAGTCTTTGTTCTTGACTTGAGAGCTTGTCTGGTTAGATTTTTTGCTCTCTTATCAGTTCCATTTGTGCGTTGCTCATGGGCGTCTCACATATTCATCTTGCGGGAATTTATTTTGGACTAAAATCTAGGCTTTACGTAATAGTATTTATTTTCTTTAAAAACTTCAATTAAATGCCTAAACAGTAGAATTTGAAGCTGCATTGCTCTAATATCATATTGAAGTTCTGTCACTATACCAAAACTCTGAAGCTGGAGAGAGAATTGAAAAAAATTATTTTGTATTCTAACATTAGGCCTAGTTATCCTTTTGATGTTTGTTTTGGGTTGATGTTTTACATTGTGACTAAAAAGTATTTTGTGAAACTTAAGTGCGAATTGTAGTACTAACTAGAATAGCCTGCAATTTATTATTTTAAAATATTTCTATTTTCTTTAGAAAAATATGGAAAATGTTGTAATATCCCACCTCAATAGTCTCATATCGAATGTGAAATAAAAAATAGAGTAGTTTATAATGATTTTTATGAAACCATAAAGTAATCGTAACTAGTTTTTTTTTGGTGAGAAACTGTGGTTGATTATAAACTATTTTAACTCCTATCATTCCACCGAAAGAGATTTTTTGAAATGGTGGCATCTTATCACAATCAAGTCCGGTAAGGCTTCCTCATCCATCAAATTGAGCACAACGTATGTATGGGAGAATATATCAAACCTTTATGCAGATAGTGCAAAGGTTACAAGCCCAAAACAAGCTAATATCTCCCGATAGCTTAAAATGGTTCATCTTGACAAGTGCTGCATGAGGACAGACCGACCAAGCAACGCTGGACACTCGAATCAACGAAATCGGAGAAAAATACTTGTGAGGTCCCATTCACATTGTCAAAAGTTAGGAACAGGTATTAAGAAGTTCTAGGTTCAAGTTCTACCGACGGCCATTGAAAAAAATTTAGAATAGGCAGCCACTGAGAAGCAAGTTCTGTAAACTTAAAAGTGACTCAGCCCCACTTGCACACTCGTTGTAGGCCAAGCCAATCTCCAAGGACTCCTACGGTCTTGATTGCCTCTTTCCAAAGGTAGGGGCCATGCGCCCAACCCTTCCTGAAGCAACGGACCGTGATGGGACTGAAATGACCAATCTGGTCCGTTCGTCGGCCAATCACCAACCGCCCAATGATGGTGACGTAGCAACTCCCCATGTACCAGCTCCAATACATGTCCAGCACCAAACACCATCCATCCGTTTCATCCAACGCATCGCATCGATCAACCATGGACCCCGTTGAGGTCGGACATGTCCAAGCTGCACTAGCAAATGGATCGGTGAATGCTGTTTTGCACTGGCGCAGGAAATTAACCGTGTAAGCCCACCAGTGGTGTGATAGTTAGCGGATCAAATCTATACAGGAGCTCTAAATCTCTTTGCTGTGGCCACCAGTCAAATAAGAAGGCATGGGGCTGTCTCTTGAGATCTTGAGAAGAATTATATGGTCACATAGTCGTCTGTCGTAATACATTTTTACCTAACATGGGACAGGACCGAAAGCTTTGACGACACTCTAGCAACAACAATTGAATGCAATATAAAGATATTTCAGTTCATATCATGTGAACATAACATTGAAAAATCTACAGCAAGTAACAAGAAAAATAATAGATTTAGACCACGTATAAAAGGAATTACATTTAAGTTGTGCCCTGGCCTGGCCCGGCCCGGCCCGCCTCGCGTTACACCACTGGGCTGCACCTTGCACAGCCCGCCTGCAGAACATTGGTGCCCGTGTAAGAGCAGTGCCCGGCCGGCCTAGTTACCAACCCTATATATGGTGATGTAGCTTGGGCCGGGCTAGGTTGGTTTGCATATGATCCGCCGAAAACGACTGCTGCAAAATATAGAGCACCTGTGCTTAGCATTTTTCAACTTGGTTTGGGCTAAGAGGGGGCCAAGATGGACTCCTAGACTTTTTATCTACTTCTGTAAAATAAATATTGAACTAACTTCTACATGAGAGTTTGAATTGTTATAAAATTCATGATTTTCTGTTGAAATAGTTTATTCCATTTTAGTTCAAGCTTTCTTTTCTTTTTAGTAACATTGTTTAATAAGCTGCTTATAATTAGGCATAGGTCTCTGATACCAGATCACACTAGTTGATCTGGACTCTTTTTCTATTATGAAATTGATAAAAACCAAATCATTTTAATGACACTTAAACTTCACCCAATAACATTCGTGGGTCTTACTTTAAGACATGATAAGGACACACATAAGCATGAGTGTGGGCCCATCACACTCTGACTGGGTGGGTGTGATCTCAGATAGGGTGTGCCTTTAGAATTTTCCCAGATTAAAATGCATGTAGGATTAAGTGCTAAGTCAGGTTTGGGTATTGGTTCTGTAACTAGGAAAAATCCCTAGTTAGGACTGTGGATTGAGGCCAAACCAGATCAATTGGAATCAGATATCGTATCTAAATTTGATTTTCAATTAGATACAGGCGCAATTTGCTATTCAAAACTCATATACACAGTTGACAAAATCATGAATCACATACACAAAACTGATGAGCAGAGGAAAGGTAGTAGAAGAAAAAAGTGTTGAGATATGATCATAATATTGAGATATTTTGAGATATTTTCTTATTAGATATTGAGATATCTTTCTAAATTAGGATAGTTGACAAATCTATTATTTGACTAATTGAGAATTTTTTGTAATTAGTATCAATTAAAAATCCTGTAATTATTCATTTTTTTTACCTTCTTCACCTATAAAAGGATGGCTCATTATACAATTCACATAAGAAAATATAATATATAGAAATTTTTTCATTCCGCTTTCGCTCTATTTTCTTTTACATGGTATCAGAGCAACTCAGATTCAATTCTTACCAGAGCAACTCAGATTCAATTCTTACCGGGCACACATTTAATTACGGGTTTTAAAAAAAATATATCGCTGCATAAAACCCAAATTTCTGTTCAAAATAGGCCTTCAACCTGCGGAGGCGTGTTAAAATACTAAATAATTTCCCTCAACCCTCACCGTAGGAAAAAAAAAAAAGAGCCAAGATATCAAGGTTAACATTTGACAAAAATCATGTTACCTGAATTATTAAGAATACATATGAAGGTTTTTTTTGCACACCCAAAAAGATGACAACCTTAACGATTTGAATTGCCATACGTTTTCTAAATAAATCATAGCGTCCCATCAAATCCTATGGCTAGGCCAAGCAAAATAACAAACAGCATACATGTACAATTTACATTCCCGAAGAGAGGGAAAAAAAAAAACATAGCAATAGAAGTTTTCTAGCATGGATATGTTTAATCAACTCCAGTAGTACTAAAAATCGACTGAGGAGCTTTTTCCACTACTGTCATTAGTTGCGTACGAAGTGCCACTGGAATCATCAACTGCAGCTTGATTCAATCATCGGGGCTGACTAACATGTCGGGAGCGATATGCATCACAGAAATAAAATAAAACAGTGCAAATCCAATAATTATTTCAAATATAGAAAATATATGTTTTCTGACCGGAAAAAACTACGTCGAAATCCATTCGATCGAAAGCTTCATGGAGGCATGCATTGAAGAAGTAGTTAAATGGTGTAAGCCACTACTAAAAAGAGACATTTTGAGTACTAAAAAGCCTATAATAATGGGCTAAAATTTACTATACAAATCAGTATTATAGATATATTTGTCGGTACTCATGCTTCTGTGACATTTGTTCGTGCCATTTTGATTGCTACCATCCTATCACAGATGACATGCAGCTTGCCAAGTTATCATGAAACTTGCATGTGCTACATACACATATCCTGCTAGCTCGGCTAATAATCTGCATGTCCTGAACTACAGTTTATTTATACTATCTTCAATAATTTAAAAAAAAAAAATAATTATGATCTCGATCCCCTAAGGTTTACTCATACCAATTTCTTATATTTTAGTTTTTATCACATCTTCGATTAAGTAGACACAAAATTAAATTAAGGGCTTTCAATGAGTACAACATTTGTGTGTGTACATATATACATAGAAATTACTATATAAACATATACTTGTATAAATAAATAAATACATTCACACACACACACACACACACACACACATATATATATATATATATATATATATATATATATATATATATATATATATATATATATATATATATATATATATATATATATATATATATATATATATATATATATATATTACATATATTTTTTAGTTAGCAAATTTAATACAATCGGATACTTTAAGAAGATTTATTTACTAAAATAAAATTATAACTTTAGTTTAATTGCAGTAAGACCCTGTAATATAGAAATAGTGTAACTTATAACCCCTTAAATTTAAAATTCTTAATTTAGTTTTTGAACTCATAATGTCATTAGTTAACAGTTTACTATTCTAACTCATTTTTAACTCAAACTACACTTTTTTAATTAAATCCCCAAATTCCCTCCCCTGAACATGTTTTGATAGAGTTCTTAATGATAGAGAGAAGAAGGTAAATTGAGAATTTCATAAAAAAATGTACAGTTTAAATTAAAAAGGAGTGAGAATATTAAACTATAAGTAATGACGTTAGGAGTTTAGGAACTAAACTGAGTGTTTTGAACTTAAGAGGTAATATGTTACACTATCATTATAGTATAGGGGATCTTATTGCAATTAACCCTATAACTTTTAAATAAGTTTTATAAATTAGATGTCCTTAGTAATTTGGTGGGTACCCTTACCCTTGGTGATTTGGTAGGTGCCATTAGAAATTGGATGCACGCAGTGATTTGGTCGGTCCCCCAAAAAAGTGGGTGGCCTTAGTAATGTGGTGAATGTCCTAAGAAAGTTTTGTGCCCCCGATCTGGTGGGTGCCCTTAGAATGTGGGTGCTCTTAGCCCTTTAGTGAGTGTCCTTAGTGATTTGGAGGTGCCCTTCTCAGTAATCAGTAATTTGGTGGATATCCTTAGAAAGTAGGTGCCCTTAGTAGTCTTGCTGGTGCCCTTAGTCTTTGGCGGTGCCCTTAGAGATAGTCTCTGGTTAGTGTTCTTATATAGTGGGTGCCTTTAGAAAGCAAGTGCCTTTTTGTGTGCCCTTAGACAGTGGGTACCCATACTCTTCGTGGGTGCCCTCAGTATTAGGGGGTGCCCCTTCATATAGTGTGGGTGCCCTTGGTCATTGGTGGGAGCCTTAGTCCTTTTAGGTGGGTGCCCTTAGATAGTGGGTGCCCCTAGTCTTTTGGTGGGTGCCCTTAGTGTGTGGGAATGCCCTTAGAAAGTGGGTGTTTTTGGGGTGCCCTTAGAAAGTGGGTGGCCTTGAACTTTGGCAGTTGCTCTTAGAATGTGGGTTCCCTTAGTAGTGGGGATGCCCTTTTAGATAGTGGGTTTCGTCGTTATTACACCTTAATTATCTTGCACCATTTCTTTTCATCGTTGTGTAGCTCAAAGGTGTGGCGGAGAGGCTCCAAGTCGGTGTCTATGAAAGTGGAGAGACAAGGCCAGTATACGTGCCGAATGGCAATGAACCACATTCCGCAGATCACTCAAGATTGAATAGAGAGCACCAGCACAAAAGTGAAAGTGATGACCCGAATACACCTTGTCTATGGCTATCAATTCCAATCACACAAATGGCATATCTACACAAAAGTTTGCATCAGCCAATACTCATGAAACCAATAGGCTGAATGCAGCAATATGTCAAAAACGTGGGATAGTTTGATTCTCATGTGACAGAAGAACGGTTGAATATGGGAGATTTAATTGCAGCTAGTAATAAAGCAGAAAGTCCTATAGCAAAGAACCTAGGCATTTTCAAAATGGTGAGAATGGCTCCAAATCTAGAAGCCCCACTTCAACTAATAATGAAGTTGAGGCGAAATGGATATCAATCAATATGAACCTGGTGTATATATAACTCTCATGGCCCTTCGTGATGGAACCAGAGACCTGAAGAGAGTGCGGTTCAGGTAAATGAGAAATAACTAATCTTAATACATATTGTTTGCTATTTTGCATGCATTTCTTCTCTATCTACTCGTTTCGTTGAGTATTTAATTCCAAACTGCATACGAAGTGCTGCCACTAATTCCATCAATAACTTTCATGAATACCAAGTCTAGTTATTAAATATTTTACCACCGCGACCCCTTGCTTTAGTCTCGGCCAAGCCAAGATCCAGTTGCCGTTCTCAGTCACTTGCGCCCAACCGCAACTCCTTCAATGCCCCGACAACTTCTTCGATGGCCCGTCGCAACTCCTTCGATAGCCTGCTGCAATTTCTCCTTCAATGGACTGCCACAATTTCTCCTTCCATGCCACTTCTAAATTAGTTCAGAAGCATGTCTCTTCTGAATTAGGTCAGAAGTTGGTTTCTGACCTAAGAACCTAACCCTAACATACTAACTAACCTAACAGAGGGTATACATGTTACTTAACCTACCGCTTTAATAATAAAATTAAAATCAAATTTCAAAATCAAAATACAAAGTTTTGAGTGGCCAATATCAAAATATTCAAAATATTGAAAATTAAGGGATCCATATGCAAAAACCCCTCCTTAAAATGAAATCATAACTATTAAACAAGTTTTAGAAATTGGAAGCCCTTAGTAATTTGGGGTGTACCCTTAGAAAGTAAGTGCCCTTAGAGATTTGGTGGGTCATTAGACATTTAGTGCACCTGGTGATTTCGTGGGTTCCCCTAAAAAAGTGGATGGCCCCTAGTAATGTGGTGGAGTGCCCTCAAAAAGTTTTGTGGCCCCTGTGACTTGGTGGGTGCCCTATGTCTTTAGTGGTGCCCATAGATATAGTCCTTTGGTGGGTGCCTTTAGATAGTGACTGAGCTTTGGGGGTGTCCTTAGATAGGGGAACCCATAGTCTTGGTGGGTACCCGTCGATATAGTCTTTTGGTAATGCCTTTAGATGGTGATTGAGCTTTGGGGGTGCCCTTAGATAGGGGAACCCATAGTCTTGGTGGGTACCCATATTGGTAATGCCTTTAGATAGTGATAGAGCTTTGGGGGTGCCTTAGATAGTGGGAACCCATAGTCTTGGTGGGTGCCCTTAGTCTTTGGTGGTGCCCTTGGTATTGAGGTGCCCCTTCAGATAGTGGGTGCCCTTGGTATTGGGGTGCCCCTTCAGATAGTGAGTGCCCTCAGACATTGGTGAGTGCTCTTATTATTTGGGGGTCCCTTAGAAAGTTGGCCCTCGGTGGTGGGTGCCTTAAGAAAGTGGGGGACTCCTTAGTCATTGGGGGTGCACTAAATCTTTTTTGTTGGGTGCCCTTGGATAGTGGATACCCATAGTCTTTGTGGGTGCCCTTACAAAGTGGGTGCCACCTGGGTATTGGAGTACCCTTTACATAGTGGGTGCCCTTAGTCTTTTTGTGGGTGTCCTTGGATAATGGGTGCCCTTAGTCTTGGCGGGTGCCCCTTTGGATAGTGGGCGCCCTTACCCATTGGTGGGTGTTCTTAATACTTTCGGTGGATGCCAGTAGATGGTTGGTGCCCTTAGTATTTGGATGTCATTAGAAAGTGGGTGCCCTTAGTTTTTGGTGGGGCCCTAAAAAAGTGGGGTTACCTTAGTTATTGGTGGTGCTATTAGTCATTGGTGGTGTCAATCTTTTTTGTTGGATGCTCTGAGACAGTGGGTGCCCTTAGATGTGACTTATCGGTACCCTTGGATAGTGAGTGCCCATAGTCTTTCGTGGGTGCTCTTAGAAAGCGGGTGACCTTAGTATAGGGGGTGCTCCTTTAGATAGTGGGTGCCCTTAGCATTGGGGGTGCCCTTGGTTACTGGTGGTTCCCTTTAGACAGTGGTGGGTGCCCTTAGTCATTGGCGGATGCCTTAGAAAGTTGGTGCCTTTAGTATTGGGGTGTCCCTTTAAGCAGTGGGTGCCCTTAGTCTTTTTGGGGGTGCCTTTAGACAGTGGCGTTGGTGGGTGCCCTTTGAATGTGGGTGCCACTTGGGGTGCCCTTAGATAGTGCCTTAGTATTTGGGGTGCCCTTAGAACTGGTTTCCCTTAGCGATTGGTTCTCTTAGTTGGTGGTTTACCATAGTTAGGTGGGCGGTGTTATAAAATAGGGTGCTCTAAGTGATTTTCGGGTACCCTTAAAAAGTGGCCCTTAGGGTGCTCTTAGAAAGATGGATATCTTTCTAATTTGGGTGGTTCCCTTAGCACGTGGGTACCCTTAGTTGTTTGGGTTGTCAGTAGAAAATAGGTGCACTTCGCAATTTTGTGGGTATCGTTAGGAAGTGTTGTAATGTCTTCTGGAAATATAGGTAAGAGTTCTTTCAAACCCAAGGAATCTAGTCAGTGGTGAGTTTACATGTTAAGCCTAACCGGAAAAATGTATGCCTCACCTACAGGCTACAGCTACAGCCTTCTCACTATCCGTTGGCTAGCATCATTAATTCCTAAGTCCTAACATTAAATTAAGGGTTAATTAAGGGTTAATTACATGTAGACCATGTAGTATTAGGGATGCGTCACTTAACACCCCTAAAGTTTAAAACTCTCAAAAAACCCTCTGGACTTAGTTATTTTTACTCTTCTTTTTTATTAAAGTGCACTCTTATCGCTCAAATTCCTATTCTACCATTATCTCTCCCTTTAATAAGTGTGCTGGTTAAAAGGAGGGATGAGAGTAGAATAGGAATTTGAGGGATAAGAGTGCACTTTAGTAAAAAAAGAGAGTGAAAATAACTAAGTTCAGAGGGTTTTTTGAGAGTTTCAAACTTCAGAGGTGTTAAGTGACACATTCCAATACTACAGGGGGTCTAACTGTAATTAACCCTTAAATTAATAATGAAACAATGTACAAGACCTAGAATATGCCCTATTCTATGTCAAAGGCAGCAAATTATGTGAAAGAAAGGATATGTTTGACATGATAAGCGAGCTATTAAGCTTAGCACCTCCTGAGCGAATACCATGAATGAGAAGCTAAATTTGAGTTGCACTCTGTTCTTTTTTTCCTCATCTTTTTTGTGCGTCTATTTTCTTTCCATTCTTTGAGAGAGACTATAAGATCTATATGTCAGCATGCTAGCAATAATGTTGAAAGTCTCTAACTCTGAATTTTTTGCATTGCGAGTGGGGACAAGCTTCATGTAACCCTCAATAACTGTTCTTATCTATACCTAATTACATACTAGGGGTGTACGGTGGATCGGAGGCATCGGATTTTGGGAAAATCTGACCAACTCTGAGTAGACAAAGGAAGCAAGACTCTGACCGTCTTACTTGACCGAAAACTGTTCGAATTCTAACCGGTTCTAAGTCCATTGGAGGCGGTCGGACTCCGCCAGAGCCGGTTGGAGTTGTAACATTCAAACAACTACCTACAAAAGTTCTAAAAAATTCTCCAAATCCTTATCATCTTCTTCCTCCAAAATCGTCTCCAATCCTCTCTTCTTTTTCCTAAAAAACCATCCAATATCCCCAAGAACATCTTCATCTTCTTTCTCATATTCTCTTCCAAAATTACAAAGTTTCAGTATCTTCTTCCTCAAAATTCCTCTCAAACTCCCCTTCTATCTCAAAGTCTCATCTTTTTCTCCTCTTGATTTCTTTCTTGATCCTTCTTCTCATCTTCTTATCTCAAGCTCTCATCTTCTTCTCTAAATCGGAGTCGACGTCCAACCAGCTCCGGCAACGACTCAACCAATTCCGACTGTAACACCTTTCAAATACATGACTACGACCGCAATATATCGTTCTACGCTGACCGAACTCCAATCGGATTCGGTCGACTCGGAGTCGACCCACCTGTGCATGCCTGCTACATACAGCATCTATGGGATCTAGTGCTAACTCATCTTGTTCAAGCTATAGTCAAATATTTTCTTATTAAAAGGGAGGAAAGAACGAAAATTTTATCGCTTAACTGCTTAAGGATGACTACATTTTCTGTAAAGGAACCTCATGTCAGCTTTTAGGATGGTACTGAAACTTCATGCTTTTGATAGGAAAGCAATTTTTTGACCTACGCCGCCGATTTTTGACGCACGGGCGTGAATATGGGAAGTGGGAACATATAAGAGAGATTCAGATACAAAGATTTTAAACAAGACAAATCTCCAACCAGTTGCTTATGATATGTCATGTTAGATTACTAAATATATGTTACATTGATATGTTATTTTTCAGCGAAAGCAATTAACAGAAGTCGTAAAAACAAGTAAATGACTCCTAAAAGAGAATTAAAGACACAACTAGATTGTTGTCTTTAAATCTCCAAAAGCCATAAGGTTCTAAGCTTTTCACCATCTAAATGGGAAACTAATCCCATTTAGGGAGGAAAAATAAAAAATAAAAATCCTATCAATTAAAGAAATCTAAAAACTTACATCTTGCTTCTCATCCTCGGACAAAAAAGATGAACACGGCGACGAGGACGAGATTGGAGCAGGAGCGTGCCAAGAAAAGCTCAGCGACTGGTGGTGCACGATCACCTGCGACATGAAATTCCTCAACAGAAGGAGGAGGTGAGGGCCATCGGCGTCCTCCATCACCATCACTACGCTCCCCACGAGAAACACCCCTCCTAAAATCCCTGAACAAGGCACAAAACACCGTCAAAATCAAAACTCGGCCCAGGATTCAGCAAAAAGAAAAGAAGGGGAAAAAAATCATAGAGAAATTACTATCGAGATCTGGGATACCGGAGGAGACGAAGGCAGCGGAGTTGGGGCCCAGCTTGACGCCTGGGTGATGATGAAGAGGGGATGAAGCCTGAAGGAGAGGGAGAAAATGATGAAGGGTTGCGAGTAGAGCTGCTGGTTCGCCCACCTCCAGCAGCAGTCGCCATGGCTGCTACTGCTCTCCTCTCTCTCTCTCTCTCACTCTCTCTAGCTCATATATCATTTGATCGGAGATTTCGCCAGGCTATTGAAAGAGCGGGGCAGAAAGGGGGAGCATGATATTTTCAAACCTTTTTCGAAGCGACATAGACATGTAAATTGATACAGAGCAGACATGGACATTCCAACTAATTGTATTTATTTTCTTCTTTTAAATCCGAGTATAAATATAAATATTGTTCGGATACTAAATTTACTTTCTATATTTAGAAAAAATTGTATACGAATTTGGATCTTAAACAAACACTTCTTAATATGTTACGAAATAAAAACGACACTACTGTTTATATTACCATTAACAATCAAAGATAGTAAGCACTATCAACCGTTCGTACTATATTTGTAAATGTATCGGATATAAATATCAATATTCATTAAAATATGAATATGAATTTGAATACGTATTGAATTATTTATATTTATTTACCTTCCTAAAGCGTCAACATGTGACTTTGGATGTCAAGCCTTTGCTCGTTTCTCTTCTCTAATATTTTCTACGTCCTCATACGAAACTACTAATAATTGTATACCTTTTTCCCTGTCTATTTTGGGTGAGGAGAAAGGTAAAATGCTCATATCTTCGAATCTATCCTTCCTGATCAAGTAGCAGTACATAATCCTCCAACCACCGAAACTTTTATTTTATTCAATTAACAAATCGTATCTATCACCCTCTATTTGTTTTCTCAAACAAACGGTGAACTGATCACATGGGATTCTCTACTCTTTTGTATCAAGACAAAATAAATGAACAACCTTATTCCTCCGGACGCAGATTCAACAGATACTAACACAACGGACCGTGCAAACTGTCCAAATCCAGTAAAGTGCCAATAGGTTTTGGCATTTTATGTAATAAACTTATTAGAGAATACAAATTCCGCAAGCCCATTGTCCTTCTAAAGCAAGACACTACCCCGAGTCTAAATGATCTTGATGTCTGCAGAAACGATGCCGAGTTGATTGAACACATTCTACAAAAAAATTCAGCACCGAGGCATGTTTGATTGCGACTATAATATACAGTAAATATGCATAGGGGTTGCAATTGACCAATTGTAACTACCTTACTTATACTATAACAAGTACTCTCCATCGTTTGGTTACGACTGTGGTTGCAAATTATAACCACTTGTGCATTTTGGTAACTGTGGTTACGCATTTGTAAATAGTAATTGTATTATTGATAAATAAAATATTTTTTAGATTTTTTGAAAATAAAAAATTAATAGATTTTACAATTCTAGTTTGTATTTGTAGTAACTCTCAAGCCAAACAATAAAGTTGCAGCAACTTAAATTCTATTAATATAACCTGCAATTTGTAATATTACTAACAAGCAACCAAAAAAATCCCTAAATTAACCCAATCAATAATTTCATTTAACGAGAAAAATATTCTCAAAAACTTTATACAAATACTCCACCAACAAAAAGACCAGCTCATTAAAATAACAGGACATAACATCTACGACTTATATCGTTAATTACGCCCATTTCCTTTAACCATCACAAGCCTAACAATAATTAATAATCCTGCACCCACCAAATTCCAATAAATTAAAATTAATTTCATTAAAAGTTCCCCTTCAGCGCCAACCTCCATCATGTTTCCCTAAAATTAATACTTAATTAAACAATTACTAGCACTTAATCACCTATCATTATCCACTTTTGTTAAAAAAAAAGCAACAAAATAAATTACAACACTACAATAGATACACCTTGCACTGTATGACGGTGGGCCCCGCCCTAAACCCCGGGACCACCGTGAACCCGACCGTTGGCGTTGCTTTCCCCGCTATCGGATCCGGATCCGGATCCGCCACGCTCACCATGAACACCTCCGAGAACCTCGACCCGCTCCTCGCCTGAAAAACCGACCCGTTCAGCTCCGGAGCGAACGAGAAGAAGAGGCAATGCAGCAGCCACACACGCCTCGACATCTCCACGAACGCGTTGTAGAAGCCCGGATCCGACAACCCGCGACCCGAGTCCGAACCCCCAAAGATCGCCGCTTCCATTTTCGGATGCACCAAACTACGATACTTCCCCCTGCAAAATTTCCCAAATTCGACCCTCCGATCGAGGATCTCTTTAGGTTTCAAGAACTTGAATTGATCGAATTCCTCGAAAAAATCTCGCCGATCCCACTTCGATCTTGTGGCCATGAAGTCGAAATTGAAGTCTTTTCTGTGAAAATCAGAGAACATTTTACAGCAAAAGAACGATTCGAAAGCGAAACTCCGATGCTCAGGCCTCAGCTCGATCCCGTGGATAGCCGCAGCAGCGGCATTGAGGTCCCAGCCGGCGGAATCCATCGCGTTAGCCATGATTTTGGCGAACGATCTGATCGATTTCACGGCAAATCTGAGCGCGATCAGGAGATGGTTAGGGTTGAGCGCCGAGATATGGAGATTGTAAAGGGATGCCAGAGATCTTTTAGGGTAGATCTTGGATTCGAGGACGCGGTTCTTGTTCTCGATCTCCGAAAGCTTGGACCGGAGATAAGAAAGATCATCGTCTTTGCTCCGGATCTCGGACTCGAGCTTGTTGATGGTGATCTGAAAGGTCTTGATGAGATTCTTCTGCTCGTTGATCTGAGCGGTGAAAGGTTGGGGTTGTGAGTATAAATGATCCTTGTTGAGGTAGGATTGCTTGAGATCCGAGATGCGCTTGAGCTCGGAGACGACGGATCGGTCGGCGGACTGGATGGAGTCGGGGTCGTAAGGGGACTGGGCGAGTTGGAGCTGCGCGTAGGAGGCCTTGATGGCAGAGATCGCGGCGAAGAGATCGGCGACGAAGTACTCAATGGCGGCAGCGTCCAAATTGACCTTTTTTTTGGGTTTTGAGGGGTTGGTGATGGAATCGAGGGGCTGGGAGAAGAAGGGTTTGAGGTCGTGTTGCTTGAGGTCGTCGGAGGATTCGTCGGAGGCGGCGGCGGAGACGGTGGCGGAGGGAAGGCGGAAGCGGAGGCGCTTGGTGACGGATTTCCAATCCATGTGGGTGTTCGGGGAAGAAAAAAAAAAAAGAAGGTTTTTTTGGATGAAAAAAAAAATGGGGGATTTTGATTTTGGAAGAAAGTTGAGATTTTTGATGGAGCGGGAGTGAGAGGAGAGACTTTGATGTCGGCGGTCGACTCGTGACCGTTGAGTTCTTCCTCGTTTCGTTTCTGGTCTTTTCTTGGGTTTTGGTTTTTTTCTGTTTTTTTTTTTTTTTTGTCTTTTCTTTTAGGTTTTTTATTTTAATTTTTTAATGTAAAATATGTGTTTCTGGTGGGGAGGTGGATTTTGAATGGCGGGAAAGGGAAAGGTGGGAGTGGACTGGAGATGGGAAGGAGGGAACAGGAATCAATATAATTGATTAAATAATTGAATACTTTTCCTTTTTTTCGTTTTTGGTAAAAGAAGAGACGTGATGTGATGATGGGAGTTTCTAGATGGGCACAATCTTTGTTCCTTAATGAGTCCTTTTAAAACTTCTATTATATTACAATTTTGGCATCAAAAAATTTATCCCAAAATACATGTGATTCTTCTTCTCCCTCAGGCGCTCCACCCCGCCCCCGCCTCCGCTCCGCCCTCGTTTGCCCCCGCTCCGCCCTCCGCCTCCGCTCTACACTCCGCTCCCTCCCCCACCCCCGCTCTGCCCTCTACCTCCGCTCCGCCCCCTCTCCCGTTCCTGCTCTGTTCCTACTCCCTCGCTCCCTTACCATCTGATTCTGATCTGGATTGTTCAGCCTGAATTAAGACTCTTGATCCGTCTGAACAGACCGGATCATAAATTCTTGATCCGCACTGTCCAGTCCGGATCAAGTCCGAGAGTTGAAGAAATTAGGGTAGATCACCGCGAAAGAGAAAGACGATAGGAAAAGTCGATGGATCAAACTCCATGAAATCGATGGCCGCAAGCCCATCGTCCTCCGCCGCCTCGAATCAATATGATGTCGGATCGCCGCCGCCGCCGGTTAATGTAGGTCTCATTCCTACTATCAAACCAATCAGCTGACATCAGCACGCAGGTGACATTGCAAATCAAGCTGCGGAATCAGGCCACTGTAGAGATAAAGGGAAGGTGAGCTGAAATCTGCCGATAGATTAGATAGTCACGCTGCGGAATCAGGCCACTGTAGAGATAAAGGGAAGGTGAGCTGAAATCTGCCGATAGATTAGATAGTCTTCTTACTAATTTTTCAGTCATGATGATGTTTTTTTGGCTGACACATTTTATCAAACAGCTGTGGTTTTGAGATACTTGTGCTTTATTCAACCATTTGGTCATAATCTATCCGTTGCCATTTAGACCGTCCAATTTTTTCCTACACGTGAATTGAAGTCTCAAGCCACCTATGGTTATAGTCCGGGCTCCTTGCAGCCCGGACCAGAGCCCACTGTCCGGGCTAACAGTCCTGGACAGTGGGCTCTGGTCTGGGGGAGCCAGAGACCTTGGTCCAGCGACGGTGGCTGAGAATCGAGGCCGGCGAGATCCGGCGACTGCAGCGAGAGTGCTTGGGACAGGGCTTGGGAGAGGGAGAGGGAGAGAAAGAGAGATGGATTCTTTCTTGAGAACGTGTGGGAGAGAGGAGGAGATGAGGAAGAGGAGGAGATAAGGATATTTGGGGAATATTGGTGGGCGCACTAAGAAAAACCTTCTCTTTTCAAAAAAGGGAAGGTGCTGTTGGTATATTTACAGTAGTATATTTAATGTAAAGTGGAGGTTACTAATACTGTGGTTGCAGATTGAAGCATACAGATATGTTTTAGATTAACACAAGAGGGCAGATACACAGAATTGATACTGTTATCTTATAGGAAATTAATTCTGTAATTAAGTTTCAGTATTCTGTTATCTTATTACCTAACACAGAATTAAACTATTCTTCTTTAACTAGTTTACTTAACCTAAAGTGAATAAAGAAGAAACTGGATTATGAAAAATCTGGTTGCAGGAAGACTGGAAGAAGACTTTACTGACAGGAAGTAGATTGGATGAAGATCGAGGCTAGTGTTGGACACTATCTCCTTAAAATCGATTCGTCCTCCACTGTTCGCTTCTGGATTTCTTGGACGTCGATCTCCCAGGATACAACGATCGATCTGCAGAGGGAAGGAAGCTGCAATCCCTCTGCTCTGGCGAATCTGATAGAGGTTCTCTCTGGTTTATGTTATGCAGGACTGAACTTATTGAATTGATGAACAGAGTTCTTCTGTAGACAGAAATTCTGGAACTTCTGTCTGTAGAAGAAGAAAGAGAAGAGAAAAGAAAAAACGTGTACTTTGAAACACTGACCCAGACCCTATTTATAGGTTTTCAACAGTCGCAACGGTTGAGATTTCAACAGTCGCAACAGTTGGCCGTTTCAACAGTTGTGACCGTTTAAAGGCAACCGTTGACGGCGGCCGGTGACTGTTGGACCGCCGACCGTTGGAGTTCAACGACTCTTGACTGACGGGCGGGTGCAGGTCGAATTCATTCAGTTCTGAACCCAATAGAGGCAACCCGAATCCAATAGCACCAAAAATCAAAGGCTTCTCAGCTCCTCGCGAGGTTGCGTACGTGCGAAGTGCAAAGTGCGCCTCTAAAGCGCCCAATGCGCCCTAAACGCCCATTCGCCCTAGCACACGCGCGTGCGCGTGCGCGTGCGCGTGCGTAGCACCACCCGTGGTGCTCAAGGTTTTCCTCTTCTTACATAAGCAAAGTAAAGGAGCAAACTATCATATTTAAACCCTCATCCTTACATTCCTCTATCCCATGTGGGACTATCTTTTCATCTTCCCTTTTTGTTCTTTTGCTATGTACTCAACTTTTGAAGCCAATTTCAATTCACTTAATTCATTTAATTTGAACTAGTGAATTGACTCAATTTAAGGTTCAAATTAGTGAATGAATTCAACAATCCCCCACATGAATGAAATGGCTTAGACTCTAATGCAAATAACCAGAGAGTGTAATAGAAAGTTACCGCATCGGGAGAGGTGGCTTTTGGCTTTGAACCTTCCCTAGTGAAATATTATCGAGTTTACTTGCTAACCAGTGAACACGATGTTTTTGAACTGTTCAGCTTTTGATGTAAACTAAGACAATAATATTCACACGATTTCTTTCAACTTTATCAGATTCTATGTTGTGTCCATTTTGGCCTTGGACAACCTGGTAATTCTGTGAGTGCTCTTAGAGAATTTAGCCTTTCTCATTCTCATAGAAGCGGCCCCTTCTCACTCACATAGGTGATCTCTTATCAAGAGTATCCTGCCATACTCCACTTAGATTTCTAAGATATAAGGATCATTAAAAGCTTGGCTTATCCTAACACATTGCAGGTAATCACTATTTTACCATAGAAATGAGATAGGAAATATTTTCCTCAGTGATTCTTTCGAGTTCCCCCACAATTCGGTTGTCCCTTTGAACCTAGATCTTGGGATCTCCAGTCAGCTAGGTTGGGTTGCCATTATGGAGTTACTCTTTAGTAGGCTGTAATCTCATTCCCCTCGACAACTTATATACTTGATCTCTAGTCAAGCCTTTAGTTAATGGATCTGCAATATTATCTTTTGATTTTATATAATCAAGAGATACTATTCCGTTTGTAAGCAGCTGTCTTACAGTTTCATGCCTACGACGTATATGTCGTGACTTTCCATTATATAATACATTTTGTGCCCTTCCAATTGCTGATTGATTATCGCAATGGATGCATATTGCTGACACAGGTTTAGGCCACATTGGAATATCTTCTAAAAAGTTTCGAAGCCATTCTGCTTCTTCTCCAGCTTTATCTAAAGCTATAAACTCAGATTCTATAGTGGATCTGGCTATACATGTTTGTTTAGAAGATTTCCAAGAGATGGCTGCTCCTCCAATAGTAAAGATATATCCACTTGTGGATTTGATATCTTTTGAATCGGTAATCCAGTTAGCATCAGTGTATCCTTCAATCACTGCTGGATATCTAGTATAGTGCAACCCATAGTTAGTAGTGTACCTCAAATATTTGAGTACTCTAACTATTGCTTTCCAGTGGTTCTCCCCTGGATTACTTGTAAACCTACTCAGTTTGCTTACTGAGTATGCAATATCAGGTCTTGTGCAGTTCATTAAATACATAAGACTGCCAATGATCTGAGAATATTCTAACTGTGATATACTAGCACCTATATTCTTTGTAAGATGTAGACTCATATCTACAGGTGTCTTAGCTATATCAGTATTTCCCTTGTCAAATTTTTCGAGTATCTTCTCGATATAATGTGACTGGGATAAGGTATATCCATCAGATGTCTTGGAGATTTTAACACCAAGAATAATATCTGCAATACCTAAGTCTTTCATATCAAATTTCCGTGTTAACATGATTTTTACTTCTTTAATTAGAGCCACCGTGCTACCGGTGATAATCATGTCATCCACATATAAACATACAATGACATAGTTGTGCATATCCCCTTTTACATATACACATTTATCGCATTCATTATAGCGAAATCCATTTGACAACATAACTTGGTCAAACTTCTCATGCCATTGTTTAGGTGCTTGTTTAAGTCCATAAAGAGACTTAACAAGTCTACACACCTTCTTTTCTTTACCTGGAACTACAAACCCTTCAGGTTGTTCCATGTAGATTTCTTCATCTAATTCACCATTTAAAAATGCTGTTTTTACATCCATTTAATGAAGTTCAAGATTATATAATGCAGCAAAAGCAATTATTAATCTTATGGATGTTATTCTTGTTACAGGTGAATATGTATCAAAATAGTCAATGCCTTTCTTTTGTCTATAGCCTTTTATTACAAGTCTAGCTTTGTATTTATCTATAGACCCATCAGGTTTTATCTTTCTTTTAAAGATCCATTTATATCCTAATGGTTTACTTCCTGAAGGAAGATCCACAAGTTCCCAGGTGTGATTTTGAATAATTGATTCAATTTCACTATTTACAGCTTCTTTCCAAAAAGGAGCTTCAGAAGTAGACATAGCCTCTTTATAAGTTTGAGGTTTTTTTTCTAATATATATGTTAGAAAATCCGGACCAAACGATTTATTAATCCTGGCCCTTTTGCTCCGTCTACATTCATCCTCATTGGTTTTATTTCCAGAATCAGACTCTGTTTCTCTTATTATATCATCACAAGTCCTTTTAGAGGAATTTGATTCATGTTCTTTACTAGGAAATGCAATCTCAAAGAATACAGCATTCCTAGATTCAATAATAGAATACTTATGTATCTCTGGATGATCAGAGTTAAAGACAAAGAAACGATAAGCACTGCTATTATGCGCATATCCAATGAATATACAATCAATAGTTCTAGGTCCAATTTTAGTCCTTTTAGGAGTAGGAATTGCAACCTTAGCTAGACACCCCCACACTCTTAAGAATTTATAACTAGGTGCTCGACCTGTCCATAATTCATAAGGTGTTTTCTCAAGTTTCTTTTGGGGTATTTTGTTGAGAATATAATTGGCAGAAAGCAGAGCTTCCCCCCACATGTTCTGGGGTAAACCAGAACTTATTAACATGGCATTCATCATTTCTTTTAAAGTTTTGTTCTTACGCTCAGCAATTCCATTTTGCTGTGAAGTGTAAGGAGCAGTTGTTTGATGTATAATACCATGTTCTGCACAAATTTGTGCAAATGGTGACTCATATTCACCACCTCTATCACTTCTTAGTATTTTTATCTTTTTGCTAAGTTGATTCTCAACTTCATTTTTGTATTGTATAAACATTTCAATTGCCTCATCTTTTGTTCTAAGTAGATATACATAACAATATCTAGTACAATCATCTATAAACGTAATAAAGTACTTCTTTCCACCTCTAGTTTGAATAGATTTTAAATCACATACATCTGTATGAATTAATTCTAAAGGTTCAGTACTACGTTCTATAGAGTGAAATGGAAGCTTAGTCATTTTTGATTCAACACATATTTCACATTTATTTTCAAAGTTTATATTGAAATTAGGCAACATATTCAAATTTATTAACCTTTGTAAAGTATAATAATTAACATGTCCTAATTTACCATGCCAAATAAAAGGTGACTCAGTCATATAAACAGAAGAATCAATTTTATTGATAACCTTAGGGGCAATGGTCATTACATTTATTTTGAACAGACCATTGGTCATATACTCCTTACCTACATACACACTATTTTTTGTGAGTATAAACTTATCAGACTCAAACACAAGCCTAAAGCCTTTCTTACTCAAGACTGAACCAGAGACCAGATTCTTGCGGACATCTGGTACATGAAGTACATCAGTAAGAGTAAGTTCTTTTCCCGAAGTCATCTTCAGTACAATATTGCCTCGTCCTTCAACCTTGGAGGTTGCAGAGTTACCCATGTAGAGTAGTTCTCCTTCCACATATTCATATGTGGAGAACATCCACTTGTTGGCGCAGATGTGGCGAGTGGCTCCAGTGTCCACCCACGATTCTTTAGAGTTGCCACCAATTAGGTTAACCTCTGAGACAACAGATGTACAATCTACATTTGCACAAAGATTTTCTTCTTCGGCCAAATGTGCATTAGGATGCTTCTTCTTCTTCTTCGAAGAATCTGGTGCCTTTCGCACACGGCAGTCCTTTGCACGATGTCCAGGCTTGTCACAGTTGTAGCACTTGCCATTGAATCTCTTCGAGTTACCACTCTTAGAGTCTTCACCATTGTGTTTTCTCTTCCTGTCATTAGACTTATTGGAATTTTCCATAACATTAGGTTTATAAACATTGTATGGATTTCCAATTTTCTTTTCAGAAAGGCGGTTATCTTCTTCAATCCTCAATCGTACAATTAGATCTTCAAGTGTCATTTCTTTTCGTTTATGCTTTAGGTAATATCTAAATTCTTTCCAAGATGGTGGTAATTTTTCAATTATTGCAGCCACTTGAAAAGATTCACTGATAGTCATACCTTCAGCATGAATCTCATGAATGATCACTTGAAGATCTTGTACTTTGTTGATTACATTTTTAGAATCAACCATTTTATAATCTAGAAACTTACCGACTACATATTTCTTAGAGCCGGCATCTTCTGTATTATATTTCTTGTCTAAGGACTCCCAGAGTTCCTTAGCAGTAGCAACTGAACTATATACATTATACAGTATATTGTCCAAACCATTGAGGATATAGTTCTTACTCAAGAAGTCCGCATGTTTCCATGCTTCAACCGCCTTCACTGATTGTTGATCATCTTCAACAAGAGTAGGCACAGTCTCCTTCAAGTACTTGGCCAGATTCATTGTAGTGAGATAGAACAATATTTTCTGTTGCCATCTCTTAAAATCTGAGCCACTGAACTTCTCTGGTTTCTCGTACTGGCTTGAAGGCACAGTTGGAGTAACCATGACAGGAGTTATCACAGTGGACATATCAGATGTAGTAGCCATCTACAAATATTAAAATTTATCTATCTTAATGTCTTGTAATAAATTTTAACTAAACTGAAAAATAATTCTAACTCCAAACACAAACAGATTTAATTAGTCTTCTTTAAAAGCAATTAAGATTACTAGTGATTGATTACTATTATGACAGTATTCTTAATCTAAAACGAAATATCAGTTTAACGATTAAATACTATTATAACAGAGTTCTAATTAATAACAGTACTCTTAATTTATGGTATTTTGACAGAATTCAAAAAATCAGTTTTAAGAATGTAGGTTCTAAACAAAAATGTTTAAACTGTATTCTTAAAAATTTAATCTAAAACATGCACGAAATTCGATTTTAAGAATGTAGGTTCAAACTAAAAATGTTTAAACTGTATTCTTAAAAAGTTAATCTAAAACATGCAAGAATCGATTTTAAGATTGTTGGTATATTTACAGTAGTATATTTAATGTAAAGTGGAGGTTACTAATTCTGTGGTTGCAGATTGAAGCATACAGATATGTTTTAGATTAACACAAGAGGGCAGATACACAGAATTGATACTGTTATCTTATAGGAAATTAATTCTGTAATTAGGTTTCAGTATTCTGTTATCTTATTACCTAACACAGAATTAAACTATTCTTCTTTAACTAGTTTACTTAACCTAAAGTGAATAAAGAAGAAACTGGATTATGAAAAACCTGGTTGCAGGAAGACTGGAAGAAGACTTTACTGACAGGAAGTAGATTGGATGAAGATCGAGGCTAGTGTTAGACACTATCTCCTTAAAATCGATTCGTCCTCCACTATTCGCTTCTGGATTTTTTGGACGTCGATCTCCTAGGATACAACGATCGATCTGCAGAGGGAAGGAAGCTACAATCCCTCTGCTCTGGCGAATCTGATAGAAGTTCTCTCTGGTTTATGTTATGCAGGACTGAACTTATTGAATTGATGAACAGAGTTCTTCTGTAGACAGAAATTCTGGAACTTCTGTCTGCAGAAGAAGAAAGAGAAGAGAAAAGAAAAAACGTGTACTTTGAAACACTGACCCAGACCCTATTTATAGGTTTTCAACAGTCGCAACGGTTGAGATTTCAACAGTCGCAACAATTGGACTTCAACGACTCTTGACTGACGGGCTGGTGCAGGTCGAATTCATTCAGTTCTGAACCCAATAGAGGCAACCCGAATCCAATAGCACCAAAAATCAAAGGCTCCTCAGCTCCTGCGTACGTAAAGGCTCCTCTAAAGTGCAAAGTGCGCCTCTAAAGCGCCCAATGTGCCCATTCGCACACGCGCGTGCGGGCGGTGCGTAGCACCACCCGTGGTGCTCAAGGTTTTCCTCTTCTTACATAAGCAAAGTAAAGGAGCAAGCTATCATATTTAAACCCACATCCTTACATTCCTCTATCCCATGTGGGACTATCTTTTTATCTTCCCTTTTTGTTCCTTTGCTATGTACTCAACTTTTGAAGTCAATTTCAATTCACTTAATTCATTTAATTTGAACTAGTGAATTGGCTCAATTTAAGGTTCAAATTAGTGAATGAATTCAACAAGTGCTCAGTAGGAAAAGTGGGCTCACTGAGAAAAATTATGTGCCCATTTAGAAATTCCCTGTGATGATTGTTTCCTAGGAAAGATTCATGCCCTGGTCTTGAATTTAAAATTAATATCAGTCTGTGTCAAATATTAAAACCAACGAAATCTCTCCAATTCAGTCACGAAATCTAGCTATGCATGAATTTTAATATTTGTCCAATTCAAATTCCCTTCATTAACACCAGAGGTGAAGAAATATTTGAGGTATATATGCAATATTCTCTCGTGCCCAATGGGAACATCCGGCACTGTAAGATCCAATAACCCTGGAGGAAAAAAAAATAACTTTCACTCTCTTTAGTATCTTCGCTTACAGTATAATCGGTACATAATATATTTCTCTCTATCAGTGTACCGAATTCTAATATGAGAAAGCACTATTCTAAATAAATAGACATATCAAAGTAAAGGATGACACATGTAAGAATCCTTCTATGTAAATAAAAATAGAATTTTAATAGATGTCCAAACAAAAACTTCTCATAATTATCTCGGCTTTTAATACAAATCTCTGCACAAGAGCCTTTTATTTTTTACCTGTTTAGTATAGTCATTGTTATCTTATATATGTTAGTATATATATATTTTTATCTAAGGAACATAATCTCCTATGTATGAGGTGTGTTTTGATGGAACAAGGGGTTGTGTGGCTGATGGATTTGGAAAGTTGATTTATGAAACGGATAACGCTCACCAATTTCTTACTTTTATTTATTTATTTATTGTTTATTTCATAAAAAAGAGGTAATGCTTTTGTGATAGAATAGTTTTTCATACTTTCTATTATTTATTTTATTGATTTGGAGCAATCGAAAAAAGGGATGTGAATTCGGTTTAATACAATAACAACAACAACAAGTAAGTCTTTTATCCCGAGTATTTGGGATAGGCTACATGAACCAAAAAAAAAATCACTCCGGATCGATCACTTTGATATTTCTTCTCTATTCATTTCTATCAAGTAATATCTCCTTATTTAAACTTCTATACATCATATCCTTACGTATCATCTCCATCCATATTTTCTTCGGTTTTCCCTTCGTTCTTTTAACTTGTCCTTCATTTATAAACTCCTCTCTTCGAACACCATATTAGTCAGTTTTCCCACAAAATCCGGGAAAATTGACTGGCACGGTAGATTTTTCTCAATTTAAATATGTGTATCAAACAATAGATTTGGTAGATCCCATAGAAAATATAGATTTCTGTCAATGGATAGTGAATCTATACTCCAAATATACACGAAACCAACAACCCCTGGTTCATTCTTGAAGAAAGAGAGTAAAGAGAACTGTATCTTTAAACAATACTCCTAGCAAAGTTGGAAACTTTACAAAATTATAGATCTATGCATAGTTTTATGTATGTATATAATTCATGTGACAAGAAATTGGATTGGTCCTCCAAAGTCCAAACTGAGAACATGCATTGGTTGACTCGCAATTGCATGGGGGTATGTCCTCCATGTTGGACACAGCGTGGGCATAGAATATTTGGCCCCAGATTTTTAATTTTTAGAAATCTAACAAACCTAACTTTAGCAGTGTATTGATTATTAATCTGGTGGTCGACAAGATTTCTGTTTAGTATTGTCAATCAAATTGGATGACTTTTATTTCCCCCAAATATATTGAACTAGTTAATATGTTGTTTATGCATGGACAGTATCGTTAAGAGTCAATATATATAATACTCTATCTCAATAGTCAGTGAGATAAGAATTAGAAATATTTATAATGATTCAAGTAATTGTAGTTAGTTTTTTTGGGAGAGGAATCAACAACTAATTATAAACTATTTTAATTCTTATTATTATGTTGGAGGCTCTAGCACATTCAAACAAAACATGTTGTCAGTTCATGTGTGCTCGCTTACCGTATAGCAAACCAGAACATGATAATATACTTACATTAGATATATTTAACTGTCATAATAACAAAGGAAAAATGGTTGTCACATTGTCCTCCAAGTCCAAGCCATTAGACATATAATTCACATGAAACCATCTAAATTGAGTGTTCACTGATTATTAAGATGTTTCCATACCTTTTTTTAATGAAACTAATCATAAAAACTTGGAAAGTTGTAATAATAATATTGCTATTTTTTTTTCCATAAAATAAAACTGGAAAAGCGAAAAAAAAGTATGAAAAAAGTAACTAATCTAAAATAAGAGAGTTTCTAAAAGAGCACACTATTTTTCCTAATGAGTACATTTTATAACTGTCCGAACTTTTAAATCAACAAAAAAAATATATATATAAAAAGGACTTACTACTAAAAATGGTGTGCTACTTTGGAAACTCTCAAAAACAAAGGCCACCCGCCTAACCTCGTCCGTACCACCTCATCTCGTGGGAATGTTGCGGGACCCATTGGCTGATCATGCCGACTGCGATCTTCTCTCGGCCGTCCATTTTTCCCTCTCTCTGCCGAAGATGCGGTTGGTGGGCCCCACTTGAGGGGGGGAGTTTGCGTGCGGCCTCGCCGCAATAGAGGAGTTTCCAAAGGAGCAAACAAATTTTTCTCGCGAATCCAATTCTTTGTATTTTTTTTTTGCTCGAATTAAAAATTCGGACAATTATAAAATGGGCTCGTGTGTAACTTTGGAAACTCCTCTACAAAAGGGATGCATGGCTCGTGAGCTTACAAAAGAACGAACCTTTGGTTTCACCAAATTTTTAATCTTTTATTTCTTTCCTCCCTCTGCTCAAATTGATGTACGGTGGGATTGGGCGGTAGCAAAGAGGCCCAGTTACGCAGGGGATTTGGTGTTTTTGGTATCCCTTGAGCCCAAATCAAGGCCTATCCACACGTCAGCTTGATTCTCCTTCTAGGCTCAAGTTTAGATCCATGCGAGGATGGATGTTTGCGAATGGAGTCTTAGATTGTCCACCCAAAAAAAAAAAAATGCAGATGGGACTCGTTAAATTGAATATTATCTTTCTTTTTAGGGAATATTCTAGCATTACTATTCTAGTCCTTGAAAAAAAGAGAAAAGAAACCTGGTTATATCAAGGGGAAAAAAATTCTAAACTTGAGAGTAGAATTTATCCAACCATTACAAGCTGCTTGTAATCTTCACCTGCAAGTTTTATAAGATCAGCGAACCTTGTGATGGCTTAATATGATAGTTTTGCATGATCAAAGGGCTTCCCATGTACCTGGGTTCTATTAAAATACAAAATAATTTTTCTCAATTTTCACTACAAATTCAAAGTTTTGATGCGGTGGAAGAAACTTCAAAATGGTATCAGAGCAACTCATGCCGAACAAATATTTAGTTGCAGATTTTATTTTTTATTTTAACAGCTTCAAAATAATTGAACTCATAGAGGTATATTGAGTTTTTAGGCTGGGACTTAGAATGAGGGTTAAAGGGTCCAGTCCTGGCCTCAAATAGAAAACTTTAGTCATTAAGGTTAGGTTATGCTTGGATGTCAAAAGTAAAGTGTTTTGGAGTATTTTAAAGTGTATGTTTTGGTGGTATGTATTTTGGAGTGTTCAACGCTTGAGAGTTTAGTTTTCTCATAGGTTTTCATGGGTTTCATAAACATGTAAAAGACAAATATACCCAATAAGGAAAAAAGATGAGCACGTCAGAGAGAATTGGAGCAAAGAAAAAAGAGGGTATTTTTGGACAAATAATTCAGAACACTCCAAACTAGAAAATACTACAAAATGCATATTCAAGTGTTTTGGGATACTCTAAGAATACTCAAAAACACTTATAAAAAATTTTACAAACAAGCATTTCTATGAACACTCTATAACACATCCCTCCAAAACACCTTAAACACATTTCAAAACTAATCTCCCAAGCATAACCTAAGAGAAAGAGAATTGGGATCGAAGCTGAAAACTTATTGGGTCCAGCTAGGCCCATTGCATACTAATTTGATATAGAAACTAGATCATTAAACCTACGGTCCATAATGGATACGGGTTCATAAATTTGAAATTTGGTTACAAATCACGGAAATTGGATGATAAAATTACGGTATGGATTTGAGGTGATGATTGTCAAATATTAATAAATTAATTAATTGAAAAACAAAACATTTAATAGCGAAATAAAAAATTAATAAAATAAATTTAAATTCTAAATCCCTGACCTCTCGCTAAGTTTCCCACAATTTGTGGAAAAATCGAGTGGGAAGGGGTCGGAGCAGTTAGTTCCATGCTGATAATGAAAAATGATTTTGGACACGATATCCACTTTTCTATATATAAAATTACTGAACCAATCAGTCCCTATATGCAAAATCTAAATGTCATCCAAAAAATCTACACAATAAGTCCTCCTACGGGCTAGTCCCTCTTAAGCCAATCAATCCAACATTCTCTAGAAAAAGACACACACAAATCACCCAGTAAAAGTCGCAATCTAGTGGGAGTAGAAATGATAATTGACGCGTCCATGGGCCAAACTTTAGTCCTTCCTATACAAAATTTTAAATTAGAAAAACAAAATTTAATTCAAAATTTTGTATAGGAAAAATTTGGTTCGTGGACGCGACTATTACCATCCCTATTGTGGGAGTCAGTATTATACTGATAATGAACAATGATTTTAAACGTGGAATTCATTTTTTTCGTGTACAAAATTATCTAACCAATTAGACCCTACTCAAAATCCAGTTGACATCTAAAAACCCACACAAAATTATCTAACTATTTCGGATTTACTTTTTAATTTCTTTTCATATTTCGATTATTGAGAATTTCTTTCTTATTTTTGGAGTGTTGAGAATTACTAAGATTTCAAGAGAGATTAAGAAAAAAGAATGACAGAAGAAGGAAAAATAATGCAAACTTGTAATAAAATTAAAGAAGATAATAATAAAGTCGTTAATAAATTATAATGGTAAACTTGTAATAAAATTAAACTTTTCGATTCAGAATATTGGTGGGTGCAATTTAGAATCTCTCTTTTGGAAACCTAATAAGTAATAGCGAAATTCTAAATGAATCCAATAATTTTCTAGTATCCCTGTATTTAAGTACAACCCCATGAAGTTAAAAAAAAGGGTATTTACAGGTTTGTCCCTTAAATCTTTATAAATTATGATTTAGGCACCAAATCTTCATATTTAGGATTTAGTCCCTCAAATCCTTTAAGTTACTACAATTTAGTCCCTCCGTTAAGTTACTACAATTTAGTCCCTCCGTTAGTTTTTTCGTCGGCAGAATTTAATTTTTACTTTTTTAAAATAATGAAATGACTTAAATACCCCTATGAAAAAAAAGAGAGAAAAAAATAGAGAGATAGAAGAGAAGAAAAAGGGGGGAAGCCAATGAACCCAATGAAAAAAAGGAAAAGAGAAGAGGAAGAGAGAAAGAGAAAGAGAGGAGGAAGAGGGAAGGAAAAGAAAGGAGAAAGAATGAAGAAAATGAGAAGAGAGAAGGAAGAAGCAAAAAATAATTACGGAGGGGTAAAATGGAAAAATCAGGTCAAAAAATAAACTGAGCTAACGGAAATTAGTGATGGGGACTAAATTGTAGTAACTTAGAGGATTTGGAGGACTAAATCCTAAATATGAAGATGTGGGGGACCAAATTATAATTTGTAAAGATATAAGGGACAAATCTATAAACACCCCTAAAAAAAATAAAAAAAATTTCTAAGTATTACTTAATATATTTCCAAGTTATTCTTATTTCATTTTTCTTTTATTTTTTTTTTGTCTTCTTTCTCTCTCCTTTCCCTCTAACTGTCCCGACCGATCCCTCCGCTACCTCCTCCCCACCAGCCCGACCTCCGTCACACCTCCCCACCAGCCCGACCTCCGTCACACCCTCCTCCCTAACTCCCTAACGGCTCGATCGCTCCCACGTTATCTTTTAGGTGTATCAAAGCCTAGTGTGGAAGCTGCTTGGGTACTCAATGGTGCTTAGGGAAGCCTACTGGAGACACCTCTATAATATGCTATACTCTGAGTTAAAGGAAATAACTGTTTTATTATCGTTTATGTTGAACGGCTTTGTTATGTAGTCTAATGGATTCTTCCGGAGAGCAATCTCACCGTTATCGTTTGTTTATGTAGGGTTTTGGGTTTTCCTTGATTCGTGGAATGCAAAGTCAAATGTTAGCTAGCAGTATTATACTTTACATTCAGTTAGTTAGATCAACCGTATTCTATATAGATATTTAATTTGAGGGTAATTTCTATGATTTCTCCTATAAAGGCTATGTTTTGTTTTAGGCTGTGTTTGGATCGAGGGAAAATGAAGGAAAATAAAAGAAAATAAAAGGAAAAGAGAAAAGGAAAGAAAATGATATGAAAATTGTTTTTTTTTTTTTTTTTTTTATGTTTGGTTAGAAAGAAAATAAAGAAGAAAATCTCAAGAAAATTTAAAAAAAAAGTAATTTTTTATATTTGGTTGCTCAATAGAAAATTAAAAGGAAAATATAATTCTAATTAAACTATAGAAAATTTTAATATTAATTTACATATTATTGATATAATTTTTAATTTTTAAATAATTAAGTATATAATAACCAAAAGATCCAAACATCACAAAAGTTAAAAATATCTTGGTACTAAAATTACAAGGAAATTTCTGCAAAAATTTCTCTCCCTTTTTCCTTTTTCTCTCAACTTTCCTTTTCTTTCATTTTCTTTTGGATTTGAGAAAGAAAAGGAAAAAAAAAACCTAATACATTTTCTCTCACTTTCTTTCTCTTTTATTTTCTCTCTAATTTTCCCTCTAACCAAACAGTGGAAATCAACTTTTCCTTTCCTTTTCTTTTCTTTTCCTTCATTTTCTCTCAATCCAAACACAGCCTTAAAGAAAATGGAAGCGAGAAAAGGAAAGAAAAAAAATAAGGAAATATTTTCTTTTCATTTAAATTTTCTCTTAAACTAAATAATAAAAAATATTTTATTTTTTCTTTTCCTTCATTTTCCCTCAAACCAAACAGAGCCTATTAGAAGTGTTGAATGTTAATTATTAAATTATGCTTTATGGGAACCAAAGGAATTTTAGAAATTTCACATTAATTTATATAATAATCTTGAATAAAAGGCCAAATGGATATGTGATATCAGTAAGATTTAAGGAAAAAAAAATTGAAATCAATTGTTTGATCTTTGGATCTTGGGATTTTTATTTTCCTTGGAAAAGATCTTGTAAGACAAAAAAGGAACTAAAAATGTGCAAAGGAAGGTAATTTTGGATCAAGAATTTAAGTTTTGAATTTTTAAATATTCTGATTATTGAGAATTATTAGTATTTAATTTTTTTCTATTTTAAAAGATTTAGAATTATTTGATTTTAATATGAGAGAGATTAATAAAGAAGTACAGGAGAGGAAGAATGAAAAGATAAAAGTTGTAATATGAGATGCTTAATAAAATCCAAAAAAAATGAGAATAAATTAGAATAAGAAACTGGAATAAAATTGAAGTTCTCAGTTGGGATATTTCTCAAGTAATAACTAAACTAGGGGAAATTCTATTTACATATTGCAATTTACTTTTGACGCCTTGAGTGCTCTTTACACCAAATTTCCATTTTGAAATGTCACCAATTTACTCTATGCACCCAATTTTTTTTCCAAGTTTAGCCCTCCTCCTTTTCTCTGTCTCCTTTTGTCGTTTGATCACAAATTTTTTGAATTGGATATTAATTCCTAAGGTAAAAATATGTTGGTCGGGTATTAATACCCAACCAAAAAATCGCTTGGTCGGGTATTAAAGCTTGGTCGGGTTTTAAAACCCGACCAGCAGCCGACATCTCCCTCACAAAAGAATCATAAATAATAATAAATTACACATAAATACACATAAAAAACTAAGAATAAATTTAAATTGTACATTAGATTTGTCCTTTTAAATTGTACATTAGATTTGTCCTTCGACACCAATTATATGTTGAAATTTTCTATTTGAATAAAAAAAATTCAAACTAAAACTTCAAATTCTAATTTTACTTGTTACAGTAAACTCGAAGAATTTAAAATATCTCCAGATCTTTTGAGGAATATGAATTTAAAAATTTTAAGAGTTTAAGAAATCAAATCAATGAGTTTGTGGGAGATGCATTTTTTTTTAAAATTAAATTCTACTAAAAAATATTTTTAAAAGTTCTAGAGAAAAAATAGAGAAGGAAGACGATGAGTTGTGGTTCTAAAATTTAAAAATTTCTTATTTATGATTTAAAAAGTTAACTTACTTTAAAAAAAAATAAATAAATAGTAAATTTACAAATATTTATAAATTTTAACACGTGAAAAATAAATTTATGTGTGTAAATAAAAATTACCTAAGCTAGGCCTTAGCCTTGATCACCATCCAAAGTAACGACAAGCGAAGCTGCGAAAGATCCCAGCGGAGAACCGGATCCAAAGTTCCAAGAACACTCTCGCTTCCGGTCACCGCACATTCTAGGAAACCTCTTTTTTTTTTTTCCCTTTCTTCTTCAATTTCCACGAATTTTGCGAATCTATAATGGTCCACAGCGCGTACGATTCGATCGAACTCGTCAAGGGCTGCCCGTCGAAGATCGAGAGCGTCGCCTCCTACAACTCCAAGCTCCTGCTGGGATGCTCCGACTACTCCCTCCGCATCTATTCCCCTGCCGGCGAAGGCAGTGGAGACGGCGATGGCGAGATCAGGCGGGAGGCGTACTCGCTGGAGAGGACGATGACGGGGTTCTGGAAGAAGGCGCCGGTGGCGATGGAGGTGTGCAGGTCACGTGACCTCTTGCTGTCGCTGTCGGAGTGGATCGCCGTGCACCGCCTGCCGAATCTCGAGACGGTGGTGGCGATCGGGAAAACCAAAGGGGTTAATGTTTACAGCTGGGACGATCGAAGAGGGTTTCTAGCTGTTGGACGGCAGAAGAGGGTTGGGATTTATCGCCTCGATGGTAATTTTTCCCTTTTTCTGTTATTTTTTTGAGTTTTTAGATGGGAGAAGGAGATGTTTGATACAATCCAGTATAGTTTAATTAACAGAATTTGGTATAATTATTTCAAAAGTAATTCAATTTTTTTAACTGATGACCAGTATTATCTGCTTGATAAGCCAATAAGAACCCTAGCAATCACCCCTTTGGGTTGCATCTTTACTATAGCTGAACCTATGAAGCAAGAGCATTTTCATTATGATGCTGTAGTAGTGTTGGACACCTGTTTCAAATGCGATAGTTTTGCGGTGACATTGCTGTTTCACGTCTGCTGCTGTCTACTGTCAGGTCATGCTCATGTATGCTTTACTTCTTAGACCTGAACTCATGAGTTAGTGGTCGGGGCTAGTACCAAAAGTAAGGGAATTATCCGTGATATAAAGCTGATGCACTCTTAGACTATTAAGCAAAACTCTTAGAACCCTATGGTGGATCATAACCATGGAGACCCATTTAGTAACCTAATAGCTTCTGACAATTTGGCTAGTCTCGGAAACTAAACTTTCAAAATGACACAAATTTACAGAACCTGATGCATAGTTACTAGTGACTCTGTTCTTAATAGTTTTAGCATTGGAAGGCACAGATTGAAGGTAGGAAGCTACTGTCTTGATGGTACATTTTAGCCCTTCCTTTCTTTTCTTCTGTGATTTCTTTGTGAATTAGATGGGAAATTGAGATACATGTGAAAAGTTTTTATATTTATTTTTGATAAAGTGAATCATATGAGCAGAACCCACCATTACCTTGATGATATTTTGAAAGCCCTTCAGCTAATGCAATCCATTAGACAAGTCCAGTATTGAAGCTCAATAACCTAGGTTTTTGTGCTTTACAAGCTATGTAGGATAATAAATCATAATGATCCACCCCGTTTGCCCCTTTCCTATAACTTAAACTTTTGTGATAGTGGTAGACTGGTATTTGCTGACATATGAGATAATGAATACTAACCAATAAGTGTAAGTTTGTTGAGCTATTAAGGCAATCTCCACAAGCGCTTTTCCAATTGACTTATTTGGGAACATATCCCTGGCATACCTGATTTAGAAACTTGATAGTTTCTAACAATTTGGTGAATTTTGGAATCATAGCTTTCAAAATGACTTGAATTTATGAGATCTGATGCATAGTTACTAGTGTCTCTACTCTTAGTAATTTTATCATTGAATGGCACATATTCAAGGTAGCAACCCATCATCTTGATGATAAGTTTTAGCCATTTGTTTTGTCATTTACTTCATAAATTTAGATGGAATCACGAGAAAACAAGATATATGTGGACAATTTTGATCTTTACTCATATAAAGTGAATAATACGAGCTTACCTCTCAGTTACGTGATAATATTTTGAAACCCCTTTAGCTAATACAACCTGTTAAACAGATCCAACAGTGAAGCCCAATAACTAAACTGAGGTTTATATTTACTTTATAACATATTTAGGACCGTAATGATCCAACCTTTTTTTTGTTACCCTTACCAAGTTTATAAATATCGGATATCAGCATCATGTCAGATAGAGATTTTTCATATCGGATAGCAGATATAAGACTGTATATTGGGAATAGGAGCTCATAGTGAGCATTCATACGAAACAAGCTATATAACGCATATAGAAATATAGATAGTTTAAAGGTCGTAATATTGTATATGCCATCTATCCAATAAAAGTGGTAGAACATGCATATTAAGCCATTCATGGACATTATATTGTTGCACGATGACAAGTAAGTTGCATAATGAAGCCACTCGAGGACATTGTATTTTTGTTCAAATACAACATAAAATACAAACATAATTACAAAACAATTAAGATTAAGGGATTAATATAATCAAGATTATGAGACAATAATAGCAAAATGGTAGTAGTAGTAGTTGACAATATAGATGACAATAGTAAAGATGGTAGTAGTAGCTGACAACATAGATGACAATAGCAAAGACAGTAGTAGTACTAGTTGACAACATAAATGACAATTATTAACGGTTAACATCAATAATTTGCTATTATTAGTGGTTAACATCAATAATACAAAGACAGTAGTAGTAGTTGACAACATAGATGACAATAGCAAAACAGGGCAAGTAATAAGGAGAAAAGAAGTTAGAAGAAAAGGATGACCTTAAACCGAAACATTTTGAAGTCTAGAACATCATATGAAAAAGCTGATGAATCTCTTCATTGTTGATCTTTGCTGTTTTTAGCTCTCTTGATGGCAGTGTCAGAAAAATAAATTCTCTTTAATTTTCATCGTGATGATTAGAAACGTAATTGAACGGGGCAAATGTGAAGGAATTAGGGCTTTTTCTTGGAACAGTTTTGACTATGATAATTAAGCCCAAACATGTTTTTAAATTAAAAATCAAAATTTGAAATAAAAAATGGATCATATCAGCCCATGAGATGATATAGCGGGATTATATCTCTGAGGATATTGGAAACAAATTTTGATCTTGTTCTCTCATAACGAGCCAACAAATAATCAATCACATAGATGCATTTATGTTGTATAATCATCATTTTTAACTAACTTTGCTCTATGTGTTCTTCGTGTTACAACAAATATCAGATTCTAGTTTAATTGTTGTGTAGGCGGTCGAGAATTTGTGGAAGTGAAGGAGTTTGGCGTTCCTGATTTGGTGAAGTCTATGGCTTGGTGTGGGGAGAACATATGTTTGGGGATTAAAAAGGATTACATGATAATGAACAGTGTAACTGGGGCATTATCAGAGGTATTCCCTTGCGGGAGGCTAACTTCTCCTTTGGTTGTCCCACTTCCTTCGGGAGATCTACTTCTAGGAAAGGTACATTAACTGAAGTGATTGAAGATCTTATGACTTTGAGGCTAGTTCCATTTTCTTTGTAGTCGTAACTAATTTATTCCACCTTTTGAAACTGGTATCTTCCTCAGCATCATACTATTTATATATTAGCTATATTTGTTAAATTTTCACTTGTCAGTTTTGTTCCTTGGTAATGAGGTGTTAAGTGATTTTACCTGACAATTAGTAAATATTTTAAGTTCATTCTTGCGCTGAGATGTAATGAAAGAGATTATACATTTCCTTTTCAAATCAAATCTCTTTAGAAGTATTAGTTTGCTTGCATGCTAAGATCACAAAGTTTATTATGAAATTGTTTGACATGAAGATTGTCGTGATTGATGGCCTCTTATATCCCTATTTTTATCACACTTAACTTGCGACATCTTTTGGTAGCCTCTGGAACAAAGTTATCCTATTCTACATTTTTGGAAGTAGGTTAACCTTAGATCTTGTTATTTAATAAGGCATTGTAAAGAGAGCCTTTGTGTAAAAAGATCCACATATATATATATATATATATATATATATATATATATATATATATATATATATATATATATATATATATATATATATTAATAAAGGAGATGAGATGGGTAAGCCATCTATCTAAGTTTCACAATTAGCATCTAGCTCTAACCCTAACTTTGATTAATATCATAGTATCAGAGCCTCCTTAATTACTTTCAAATTAATCCTTAATATCTTAATTCCCTATCTCTCTCCTCATTCTAACTTGACCCTGCATCCAATCCAACATCTACGATTTCACCTGACTCCACATTACCGATCCTCCTTGCTCACATTCGACATTGACGACTCATCCAATACTGCTCAGTGTTGATGACTCATTTGACATTGATGATCTTGTCTTCGCTCGATCAACGTCGCTCTGCATCTCCAATCCTCCATCGTTGCATCTCCAATCAAGCCCGCCCCTGACGGAGCCACTATCGTCAATTTCTTCTTTCTTCAACAATAATATTCTCTCTCAACCATCTGTAAGCGAGACTTTCCTGATTGTTGCAGAACCACCACCATCTACAAGTGACTTTCTCGATCGCTGCAGCATTTGCTGGAATCCATCGAGATCACCGCCAACATCATAGCCTTTGCATTCGCCTTTCCCATCGAGTTGCAAGCGGTCTCCGGTACCCATCGAGCTCATCGATCCCAACCAGGATCCATTGGGCTACTCCTGTTGCTATTGTCTCCTTGACAAGTTCCGACTCCACCTAGAGCCCGTCGCCGATCTAGTGTTCCCCAATTATCTTGCCATTTGAAGGCATAACAATGGTTGAGCAGTTGAGATCAAGTTAGAGAAGAAGAAAATGTGGCTACTGTTACTGTTTTCAATTCTGATGATGATAAAGTTGCTATTGCTAGTTGTTGAGATGCTTCTGGATCCGAAAATTGGGGAATTGTGTTTTGTTTAAAAGAGGATTTTCGAACCTCGTTATTGTGAGTATTTAGTGGCTGGGAGATTGAGTATGGAAAATTCAGAAAGTATTGAGTCAAAAACGAGTTTATTACTGGTAAGATTAATGAAACAAAATGGAAATAACTATTTACAGTGGAGGAAGATTGTCGATATTAATTTAATAGGTCGTGGAAAGAAGCATCATTTGTACCTAGATCCTCCTAGTTCTTAGAATTATTAATGGGTGCGAGAAGATGTTGCTCTTTTTGACTAGTTGTTAAACATCATGGAACTGAAGATATGACTTGATTATGCATATGTCAATAGTGAAAGATATGTGGAACTATCTTGAGGAGGTATATTCAGGGAAGAACATTCTTAAGAAAGCTTTTGACGTTATTCTGAAGATGGTTTTTGAAGTAAAAAGAGTAACAAACCTTATCTCCATATTATGTAGGTTTCAAGAAGATTTATAAAAAGCTGAAGGTGTTATTTCCCATATCACTGGATGTGAAATGGATGCAAAAGTAATGAGACCAACTGAAAGTGCTAAGTTCTATTGGAAGTTAGTCATCAACATATACATGTGCATGTCCACAAGTGATAGAAGCTCTGTAGTTGACTCGTTACCGAAGCCATCATTTTTTAAAGCGCCTTTCCAAGGAGAATCACATAATACTGCTGGGAAAGAGTCTCATAAACTGTCAGCTCTAGCCCCTTAAAAAGGGCAATTTGAAATGATGAGGAGGATGTTTATGGTGGTAGAAGGGATTTTGGCAGAAGAGAATTTTGTCCTGGAGGTTGTGGTGGCAACACTGGAGATTTTGGACGTAAAGGAGGTTGTTTGGGTGGTGGTAGGAGAGTTATCGAGGTAGCCGGTTTGGTGGTAGAACATAAGATTTTGTTCAAGTAGCACATGGAGGAGTAGAAAATTGGTAAGATACAAGGACTTGTTACAACTACGGGAAGTTGGGCACTTGAGAAATAAGTGTATGAAATTGTACGATAAAACCTCTCAAGTTGGTCAATTTGCTCATGTGGCTCATGCCTTAGAAGGGCAAACTTTCTTAGGATTCAGAAGTGTACTTATGTCAGATGAAAAGTTTGGTAAATACCAGATATTCCAGTAGCTTCAACCTACACAAATCACAACATCTTTGTCCACTGCTACCATGGCACAGTCAAGTAATCCTACAATGCGTTTCGCTTTCAGAGTCCCTAATACTTGGATCATTGACATTGTTGCATCTAATCATATAATGGGAAATAAATATATTTTGTATGACTTGTCTTCATCTTTATCACTTCCTAAAGTAAATTTAGCAAATGGTACTACGTCTAGTGTTGACAGTGTAGGCATCGCTAAGGTTACTTCTTAATTACCATTATCATATGTTTTCTCCGTACTTAAGTTTGTATTTAATCTATTATCAATTAGCAAATCGTGTTCTTGACTTTCCATATTATTGTGTATTTCATGAGATTGGGATGTAGAGGACATTTGGCAGAGGACGTAAATCTGGAAGTCTGTTTTACCTGGATACTGGTGTCAGTTTGGTTGCATGTGTCAGCTCTACTTTTTTGCAAGAACTATATTGCCGGTTTGGTCATCTTACTTTGCCAATTTTAAAGAAATTAGTTCCTGAGTTGGGTCAAGTATCAATTTTTGAATGTAAGTCCTGTCAAATGGGTAAACACCATATTTCCTATCTATTATGAGTCAATCATCCATTTGAAACTTGTTCGTTAGGATATTTGGGAACCTTCTCCTATGAAACACTTAGTTTTAGATATTTTATTGTCTTTGTTGATGACTTTTCTTCATGCGACAGGGTTGTGTTTCATGAAACATCGTTCATATGCTTTTTCTATTTTTAAACTTTCTATATTGAAATTAAGAATATGTCTCTATTTATACTTTGTGGGACTGATAATGTGAAAGAATTTCTTAGTTCATATTTTATGCATTTTATATCCGATGCTCTAATTATTTACCAAATCTCTTGTTCTTACACCCCACAACAGAATGCGGCTACTGAATGTAAGAATCCTCACTTGTTTGAGGTAGCACAAACTTTACTAAATGGCATGAATGTTCTCAAACATTTCTGGGGAATGCAGTTCTAACAACTTGCTATTTGATTACTGCATGCTTTCTACTGTTCTTGATGGTCAAATACTATGTTTCATTCTTTACCCCACATATGATTTATTTTCTCTATCTCCTACATTTTTTTGGTTCTATATGTTTTCTTCATGAGCATAGTGTCAATTGCACCAAACTGGATCTTAAAGCTTTCAAGCAATGTTTAAAATAGCGATAACAATAACGTAATGTTTTGTCTCTGTTAGGTTATGTTGCATATAGCGTAACACATAACGTAGGTTATGTAATTTCCTATTTATTTAATTAAAAATAAATATAAAACCATATAAAATCTTTTATAAATTCAAAAAATAAATTTAAAATATCTAAAAAAAGAATATAAAACTATTTTGTAATACATATTCTAATCTAATTTTATATTAAGTTTTACTATAATTTTCACATTTATCTTCATAAATTATATTAAGTCTTCAACCGTAATTCCAGTTTTCATTTAAACAAGAAAATAAAATTTTAATTTTTTATTTTAATTCCAGTTATTATCATTATTATAATTTATATTTGGTAATGTTCAATTTATTTTATTTGTAATTGTTAATTTCAGTTTCGTTAAAAATTTAATAAAATCAACAAGATATTTCAGCAACTAGAGAGGAATACAACAAGCGAACAAGGAAATAATCGCAAATTAACAAGATAGCAATTCCATAAACAATCAAACATGCCAACAACTAATCAAGAAAATTACAACAATTCTCTAATAAGCAAAATAATAATCAACAATAATATAGAAATTACTAAAAAATAATTGTAAATAACATAACATAATGTAACTTAACGTAACGTTACGTAATATAACGTAAAATAACATAAAAAACGCATTGTTACGGTGCACTGAGTTATTTTCATTTGTTACGTAGCGTTTGGGCTATGTTAGGTTACGTAATGTAATATAACGAGTTTCATAACGTTTTATTTTCAACATTGCTTTCAAGTGTATTTTTTTGGGATATTTTGGAGATAAAAAAGTTATAGGTGCTATTGTCCAACCTTGCATAAATTTGTATGATTGTATCTCTGCAGATATTACATTTTTTGAGTCTAAACCATATTTTGCTAAAGAGTCATTTACAAGTCGATCTTTAGCAACGGACGACGATTCCCATGTTCTTTTAAAGTAGTTCACCATCTCCCGATGTCATTGTGGATCCTATGCCTCATAGATTTGGACAAGTATATGCTAGACGTGTCAAGTTCACAACCGGTGTGTCAATTTTTCTTGTATTTCCGATCACTGACACTATATCAGGTAAGCATGCTAATATTTCTTCTTTTGCTGATTTCGATTCTCATCTGAACATGATATTTCAGTTGCCCACTCTAAAGGAAAATGAAGTTGCTATCCATTACGTAATTTCTTGTCTTATGTACATCTTTCCATCTAATATCGTGTTTTTATTTTCTCTATTGATTTCCATCCCCATTTCCAAGTCTTTCTCGGTTGTCATGTCAAATTCAGGTTGGCAGACAATAATGCAAGATGAGATGCAATACCTAAAGCAAAATGACCCATGGGACCTAGTTTCCGTCCTAGATGGGAAGAGAGCAGTTGGATATTGATGGGTATATACTGTCAAATTAAACCTTAATGGAATATTGGTTCATCTTATAGCTCGGTTGGTGGCTAAGGGATATCCACAAATATATATATTGTAGACCATGAAGACTTATTCTCTTTAGTTGTAAAGATGGGTTTTATTTGGTTGTTTATTTCACTAGCGACTGTGTACTATTGGCCTTTACACCGGTCGGATATTATGAATGCATTCCTTCATAGTATTCTTGAGGAAGAAGTTTATATGGCTAAGGGGAAGTATGACAAAGTCTGTTGTATGTGAATGCCACTTTATGGTTTGAAACAATCCCCTAAGCTTAGTTTGGAAGGATTGGCTATGTTGTTCAGGAGTTTGTTTTTCGTCGTTCTCAAAAGAATCAATTGGCGTTCTTTCGCATTAGTAAAGGAAAACATATTCACTTAGGGATCTATGTGAATGATATTGTTTATAGGTGACGATGTTCAAGGATTAGTAACTTAAAGTTTTTACAGCAAAAGTTTCAAACCAAAGATTTAAAACCATTACGGTATTTCTTGGGAATTGGGGTGACTAGATCCGAAAAGGTTATCACTTTTGCATGAAGAATATATAGCAGATATGTTGTCAGAAGCTGGTAATATATAGCAGATATATTGTCAGAAGCTGGTTATGCCTAAGGTGTAAAGTCACAAATACATCAACGGATCCAAACTTAAAGTTGTTGCCTAATTAAGAGAACTTTTGGAGAGTCAAAGAAGATATAGAAGATTAGTTGGAAAACTAAACTATTTGACAATGATTCGACCAGATATTGCATATCCAGATAGTGTAGTGAGCCAGTTCATGCCAGCTCAACGAATGAGTTAATAAGATGCTATAGTTAGGATATTACGATATCTGAAAAGTGTTTCAGAAAGAGGACTTCTGTATTTAGATTGCGGTCATAACCGCGTTGCTAGTTTCCTAGATGTAGATTGGGTATGCTGCCCTATATGCAAGAGGTTTATTATAGGCTATTGTGATTTTGTTGGAGAAATACTTGTGTCATCGAGAGCAAGAAACAAACTGTTTTTTCTAGATTAAGTGCGAAGTCAAAATATAGGGCTATGGATGACCTTACATGTGAGCTTATATGCATGACCGAGATGAGTTTCGTGCCCAAGACTCCAGTTAGGCTTTATTGTGATAATCGGTCGGTAATTTACATTATACAAAATCCTGTGTTTAATGAAAGAACGAAACATATTGAAGTTAATGAGAGAAGCAAAACATAATGAATAAAACATATGAAAACGTGTACTTATGGTGTCTTTGTAGTAAGTTGCCTATGGAGGCACCTCTAAATTTTAATGTGGGAGGGTTATTGGATGATCGGAACCGTTAATTATGATCTTCATACCCAAAAATGGTGGTAGACATAAATCCATGCATTTTCGATAAATTTTGACCATACATTGGCTAGGTATAAAGTGAACGGGTTTTCAACGATAGAATAAATAAGTCCTCTTGATCGATAATGAAAAAGTGTCTAAATCACATGATTTTTTATACACTGCATATTTAGAATATGGAGATTATAATGAAGAATTCGAATCGTCCGCACCTTCTATGTTGAGATTTAGGATCAAATTATTTTTTTATTTTTTGGATCATGGTCTCCAATCTCCACCTCTTTAGCCTCTTTAGGATCAATTTAATGGTTTTTTTTAGTTTATTTGCCCTTCGATTTAGTGGATGTCAAATGTTGTATTCACTGGAAATTGTTTTATTTTTTTGTGTCTACTTGATAAAAAGCCAAATCAAACTAAAATCTAAGAATTGGATTTGAGTGAGGCATTGAGATTATAATAAAAAAATATTTTCAAAAAAATTGGGGATAATGGAAACGGATTTCAGCACATGTAACTTATATTAGCTGTCAGCTCAATTCTATTATTTTCTTATATATGTGTGTTTATATATATGTATATTATATATATGTTTGTCTGTATATGTATATATAAAGTCATGACAAAATGAGATGGTGATATGAGATTCTTATTATGAGATGGTCTAATTGGCCACTCAACTCGATGATCGGCACAGTCCATCTTGTTTTTTTATTTCACTAAACTTACACGTACATAAATTTGGATCATTCTGTTCATTCTAAGGCATTGCTCAAAAAATGCTTAATATTATTAGTTTTTCAGACCACTTGAAACTGTCCATTTGGCTAATAGTTAATAGGTGGTTAAGAAGTCTCAAAATTATATAATTTTCTAAACACATAGATCTTGTGATGTGTAAATCAAGATGGACGGTATCGATCATCAAATTGAGTTGTTGATTAGACTATCTCATGATAAGAATCCTATCTCATCATCTCATTTTATCACTTTCTTACATATATACGTGTGTGTGCTTGTGCACATATATGTGCGTGTGCGTGTGTATATAAATATGTTTCTGATGCTAAATCATTATATCTTTTTTGTATACTAAATTCAAAGTACACTGTAACATGCAAAATTGTGGAGCGTTTTCAAATTCTTCCCAAAGTAAGCAATTGACTAGGTCCACTATAACTATTTTATCATCCAAATAATAATAACGACAATTTATGGGGATGCAAAAAATGGAGAAAGAAGAATAAGCTTGTAATTCTTTTTTAGGGTTAACTAAGCTTCTGACGTATCTTTTGTTTAGATAAAAAAAAAACAAGAAACTTTTTATTTATTTTTTTACTTGTAGTGTTAATAAATTTTGTATATTATCAAAACGTGGTTCTAATTAAACACTAGATTAGAAATTGTTAAATATGGAAATATCTTTTTGAAAAACATATTATGCCTATTGGGAAATGAGAATTTGTATAAAATCAAAGTGTGCTTATTTATTGTTTCTCATTTTTTATATGTGAATAGGACAAATCTTTTAATCATATTTGTATATTACTAAATTCTTAGAACTTATATTTTGCAAATGTTTCATAGAAAAGTTATTTATTTTGGAAAATTTCCGTGTGAAAGTAAAAATTAAAATAAATTTATGCAAGTCCATATTTCTTATAACACGTTCCCTCATGTTTGGAATCCTAGGTCAGTATCGTAGGTTGGTGGAGAACTGGAGGATGAGATAGAGCTTGGTCACATGGTTTTGAAACAAGTTAGGGAGCTTGGGAGGAGGAGGGGGAGATTTGGTGGGAAAATGAGAAAAAGGGGAAATGACATACCTGTTGTTGTTGAGGTAAAATTGTTTGAAAAATTGGTCATGAGATCACATGATCATTTTTGCTGCAACCGAACATAATACCTCTAACTGGAATTCAAATGAAATCTCAGATACCCATTTTGTATGAAAAAATAACGCAGGCATCCTTTGTGGAATATGCTAAAGGCCCAGGTACCTAATTTGGAATTTACCCTTTTCTAAACGCCATTCCCAGACAGGCCCTTCATGACCTAAAATAAAGCTAGGAGAAGAAGAAAGTAGAGACTGGATGAAAACTAGCTCAAATGTAAAAAATGTGCTTATTAACAATTTTCTTATAAATTTGTTCATGCAGGATATGTACAGCTTGTTCTTGTGGATGATTTGTCAAGTCTAGCTGTCTGATTCAATGGGATCTCTCTGATTCCAATCCCATTCAACATTTTTCAGTCACTAGATTTTTAAAGACACTGAATTATCATAAGTTGGCTATGTGATACAGACACTTCCAGATTTTGTTCTTTTCATGGCTTCTGTTGGAAATTTTCATTCTTTTTGTAGATAAATTTCTTTCATATGCTATAATGTTTGGGTGCTGATCTCTTAATTCATTACATGCCTTTATTTATAGGACAATATTGGGGTTTTTGTTGACCAAAATGGAAAGCTTCTACAAGATGGAAGGATTTGTTGGTCTGAGGCCCCTACATCGGTGGTTATCCACAAGCCATATGCTATAGGTCGCTTATCAAAGCATGTTGAGGTAAATCCATCTCTCCCCTTGTTATTTATGTGATATCTCTTTCATCTCAGACATTACACAAAGTGATATGGGATATTGATTTTCTTAATCCAATTATTTCTGCAGATACGATCTCTTAGAACCCCCTATCCATTGGTTCAGACAGTTGTACTCCGAGATGTTCAGCTACTTCTTCAAAGCAACAATTGTGTGCTTGCTGCGTTAAGCAATTCCATTTATGGTTTATTGCCTGTCCCTCTAGGTGCTCAGGTCGTCCCTTTAGGTTCCTCTATGGTTTATACCAAATTCTGTGTTGAATATCATAAGCATCATTACTTGAGCATAATCGTTAACAAGTCAAATGCTGAATTTTCTTTAATGATGCGACTTCACTTAGCTTATCTGTCTACAACTTTAATACCAACAGAGACTATATAAAATTTTGAGATCGGCCACATGAGACCTTTTCTTCTACTTTATTCTGTTAGGGTCCACCTCCTTAAAATTTACCGCTATCATATCCTTAGTTTCCTTCCGTCTATGTTCCTTCAGTGGAGGTATTGAAAAGGATATGATAGTGGTTGATGTAACTGAGGAGATGTCTCTTGACAAAAATGAATGGAAGCAAAGGGTTGAGCCTGCTCATCTCCTAAGATCATGTAGCCCATGTTAGTTTATAGAAAACCTTTTTTATTTTCGCATCAATGGAGCTCTTCATTTAAATGCTCGAGTAAAATTAAATGGAGAAGTTTCTTTGTGCTGTATTCTAGTGTTGGTATATGATATAATCACGTCTCATTTTTTTTAAATGACACAATGATCACTGACAAATGGCACATATAATTGTATTTGGCACACTTGTTTGCTGGTACTTATGATAGTTACATAGAGTGATTTTTCTTTGCCATTTATTTTATTAAAATATTCTACATTTCATCTTACAGATTGTACAGTTAACTGCATCTGGAGATTTTGAGGAGGCACTAGCTTTGTGTAAGCTACTGCCACCTGAGGATTCAAGCCTCAGAGCATCAAAGGAAAGCTCTATACATATAAGGTTGTTATTTCAGTCTCCTTTATCATTTATACTTAGCAACAAATTTTGACAGAATTATACTAGAACCATATGCCATGAATGTCATGGTGAGACATAAGTGTTTGGTAAGCTTTTCAATTGGATGGATATTTGAGGAGGTAAAGTGCGGTTGCATTCCTATGCCTGTTGTGCGTAGTGTTCTTGGTGGCAATGGCTATTTCATCACCTAGTTCAAGATAGAGCAGGATTCAACTAATTCATATTCCTGAATTGTGGGAGTAGATATGCAGATCAATTACGTACAAAAGCCTGCAACCTGCATTTCGTTTCTGTCCTCTTTAATTGACATTTCAGGTCCATGTTGAGGCTGGTATGAGATCTTGAGTTAAAGAACAAACCTTAATCAGACTGCGACTTGCTTGATGCTTAATTTTTTTAGTATATTTCACGGGGGTTTAATGCATAAGTAGGTATTTGGATCAGTTATGTCATATAAAAAGTGAGTTGACTCAAGGTAGGAGTTCAAATTAGAAATTATAATTGAAATATAGGATTAGAAAGCAGATATTTAAATGGGTTCTTCATGAAACTAACAAGACTTCAAGGTTTCTTTTCTAGCCTACCATAGGAGGACTTCATTTTATACATTTTTTTTTTGTTTTTTTTTTTTTTGGGGGGGGGGGGGGGTGATGATGCATGAACGACATTGTGGATTTGCATTTTTGTTTAATGCGCACACAAGAAAATGAATTACAATTTTTTTCATATTGATCTCTCTCTATCTTTTCTCCTCGACTGGAGAACGTAACCTCTTTTATTTTGATTCACCTATAAAAAAGAAAAACATAATCAAAATATTCATTTTTCAATTAAAATATACATTTGCTTTTATAATGTCAAATGAATTTGCAAATGCCAAAATTAGATTAGTTCGTTCATTTTTCTGTATCCATGATCACCATGCTCCATCTTGTATTCATCGTTGTCTGTATTGTCCATTGGCATTACCATTTTGTTCCCTGTTTAGCTAGAATTTCTTCAATCAATTTATTCATGTTCTACCCAACTCCCTTTTTTCTTTCTATTTTGATTGTGTTGCAGAAGCTCATGAGCATTATTAATCTCGTTCTTCTGTTGCAAGCTCAATTAATATTATATCCAATGTTTAAAATAACGATAACGTTAACGTAACGTTTTTTTTTTTGGTTAGGTTATGTAGCAAATAACGTAACGCATAACGTAGGTTACACAATTTTCTATTTATTTAATTAAAATAAATATAAAACTGTATTTAATAATTTTCATAAATAAGTAAATAAATCTAAAAAAACATATAAAATACTGTAAAATCAATATAAAGGCGTAGAAAAATTATAAAATGTCATAGCTAGCAAATATCATACATCACAATATTTTCTTAAGTCATACACAACAAAATATTGTTTTTCTTTATAACGTGAAGATAAACTCGTGTGATCATCTAATCAATAGTAACAAGATCATTTTCCTCCAAAATATAATTTGTATCTTCCGAATCGATATCATCTCCCGTCTCATCAAAACTATCATCAATTATTTTCCTTTGCCCGAAGAAAATGCTACACAAGAGATATACAAATTAAAATGTTATTAGATACTCTAATCATGATAGTATTCATTTAAGAATATTAAAATGTAAAAATTGAATAACTTACAGGAATCGACCTTTCGTTTTTTTGCTGGGGTTTTAGTTTCATTTTGCTTGTCTCTCTTATCCACAATGGATGGAAAAACATTTTGTTTGCTATTAATTGCAGTGACTTCTAAGAAATCATTAGTTTTTGGAGCTGAATCGTCATTAGTAGGCTCATCTAGCAATCCAAAATCTTCTGGGAGACAAGGCTCTTCACTCTCAACTAGTCATTCATCCTCTGGTGTCGTCTCATCAATCAAAATTGGATCCAAATTCATTCTCTTCCTCCGAATATTTCTCTCTCTAAGCTTAATATTGTACATGACGTACACGAGAGAATGTAGGCGTTCTTGCTCCAAGCGACATCTTTTTTTGAATGCACCTTTAACAAAGTTGTGAATTGTTATATGAGCATGATGATAAATGAAGTACTTAAAAATATTATATTAAGTTTTTAAAATTCATACTTGTTCAAAAGTGCTCCAATTGTGTTCACATCCAGAAGCACTAGTCGTAAGAGAGAGGATTCGAATTACAAATTTTTGGAGTGTTGGAACATCCTCTCCAAATCTTTCCCACCAGGCAGCTAAAATAGATAATTAATTTTGGTGTTAAAAAATGCAATTTTTTTTTATGATATTTCTACCAATAGAATAATAAGAATGGAAACAATGAATTAAAATATACCAGCACTTCGGGCATTCATAGTCATTCATTTGAGCTAGCGGAGATTCAAATTCTTCAAGTTTCTGTTTATATTGATCCAGCTCCACATCAGCTTGTGCATACTCATTGACGTCGGGGATCATTCGTTGCATGCATTCATGAAGGCCTCTTCTAACCTCCAGTACATTGGAGAATGGATCACTGTAAAAGCATTTAGGATTTAGAAAGTAAGTCGCTGCATGGAGGGGCCTATGCAACATGCCAGTCCATCTCTTATCAATCAAATTCCAGTATGACATTTACTTCCTCTTACTGCCCCTACAGATATTAGCAATTTTCTCTTTGCAACTGTCGATATACTCATATAGAAAAGGCATGGAAGGCCTCACATCTGAATCCACCTCTCGCAGCACATAAACTAGTGGAAATGTTGTGCTAAAACAAAAGAGAACTCGGCCCCAGAAGCTTTTGCTAGATAACATTGCTCTTCTTGCCTTTACTGCATTCGGTTTCTTACTCCAAACACTCTTGATAAAATTATTAGAAGCAAACATCTTCCTCAATGGCTGTCTTAATTTATAGAGTTTTTGTAGAGTTAAGAATGATGTAGCGAAACGAGTGATGGCTGGCCTTAACAGTTCCTTTCCCTTCGTGTATGTTCGCATCAAACTTAAAACCCAGCCATAATTATATATGAATTGTATTATCCCCTTTGCTGTCTCAAGAGTCTCCTTATGGATTTTCATCTTGCCTATATCCTCCAGCATCAAATCAATACAATGAGTTGCACAAGGAGTCCAGAAAAGACATTTTCGTGAATCCATAAGTTTTGTACCCGCATTTACATAAGAAGCGTGGTTGTCCGTAATCACTTGGACAACATTCTTCTCTCCAATCTCCTCACCTATCTTATCAACACACTCCCACAAGTAATCTCCTGTCTTGAACTGAGCTGATGCATCAATGGATTTATAAAAGAAAGTTCTCTCTGAAGAATTCACAAGAAAATTTAACAAGCTTCTGCTCTTCCTGTTAGTCCACCCATCTGCCATCACTGTACAACCATACTTCTCCCACGCAGCCGTGTGTTTTTCCTTAATTTTATCAATATCCTCAACCTCGGCCTTAGGAACCCGGGTCCTTATCTCGTATGGAGTTGGTTGCTTCAAACCAAATCCAAAATTTCCAACTGCTTCGATCATCTCCTTCCAATATGGACTATTCAATATGTTGAATGACAGCCCATTTGCGTAGATACATCTGCCTATTTTTCTGACACGATTCTCTCTAGCCTCCTTTTTTTAAGACTGTATCTAATGTGGATTGATGGGCTTCAAGATTAATAAATTTATTCATCGCACCTAAAGTTCGAGGTTGAGTGTTGCTACCGGTGGCGCTTTTAAGCTCTTAGCTCACCAATTCAGCATCAAGTTCCCCCATTCTCCCAATTTCACGGGTTAGAGATTCCTTTTTCTTCTTTTCTATTTCTGTTGACTTCAAAGCATCTTTACATATTTTCTTTATATCTTGCGGGACTCGTTCATATATTTTTACTCTGTCTAGTACCGGCCAAATGGTGTTTAAGCCGAGTGATTCCCGCAATTATGTGGTGATTGCAAAATTTACAGTAAAAATAATTTGGAGGCTCCCCTTCCTTGTGAATCCCCTATTCTCTGGCCGAATCCATATTTTTAGACATGATTCTTCTTGCGGATTATCAAATTTCAATCTACAAAATAATATAATTTTCCATGAATTACTTTGATACAAATAATTCAACAATTGCTTGTAATTACTTGTATACAAGTGATTAAATTTATTCAAATTCCAACAATTTCTTCTAATTCATGTCATTCAACAATCACGCAAAAAATTTCATCCATAAACTTGATTCAAGTCATTCAACAATGTCCCAATTTAATTCAAGTCATTAATCAATCACAAAGAAATTTTCATCTATGAAATTATTTCAGGTCATTCAACAATTTCACAAAATAATTCAAGTTAATTCAGTTTTAACATTTTAATTCAGTTTTTATTAAATAAAATTATTTCAGTTTTTATATAAAAAAAAAGTTTGTTCAGTTTTAAAAAAAAAAAAATCAACTCATTCTATTCAGTTTTTACTGTTTACTGTTTAGTTTTTTTAAAAAAATTAAATTAGCTTAATTCAGTTAAGCATTACCTCAGTTTAGTTTATTTTTTAACATTTTAATTCAGTTTAGTTTATTTTTTAAAAAATAATTTAGCTTAATTAGAGAATTTAAAGGTTTAATTTAGTTAAGCATTTAAAGCAGTTAAAGGCTAAATTTAGTTGAGAATTGAGATCACTGGAAAATAAAAAGTAGTATAAATAAATGAAAAATAAATTTCTAAAAATATTACCACACCGGAACTGCTGGAGCCTACCGGAGAGTGCACTGGAAGCGACCTACTGGAGTTGCAGCCTACCGGAGAGTGCTCGGAGTTGGTCGGAGCAAGAGGATGTTAATTGGAGATGATCGGAAGTTGGCCGGAATAAGAGGAGGATGATCGGAGATGATACGAAGTTGGCCGGAGCAAGAGGAGGATGATCGGAGATGTTCCGGAGTTGGTCGGAGCAAGTGAGTTGGATCGGAGTAAGAGGGGTTAAGAGGATAGGTTGTCGGAGAAGGAAAGGAGGAGTCGTCGGCGAAGCATCGGAGAGGATTTGGGCCGTAGTCGGTCGGAATCGAAGAGATTTGGGGAGGGTGAACGACGATCGCCTGAGGAAGGGGGAAAATTTTGCGATTAGGGTTTTGGGGGAATCGGGCGAAACTGAGGGAGTCGGGTGAGGATCGGGTTTTTATAAAAAAAAAACTATGTAAATAACGTACGTTACGTTACGTTAGCGATTAGGGTTTTGGGGGAATCGGGCGAAACTGAGGGAGTCGGGTGAGGATCGGGTTTTTATAAAAAAAACTATGTAAATAACGTACGTTACGTTACGTTATGAAATAACGTAACGTAACGCACGTTTTTAAGAAAAAAACATGCGCTCCGCAGCAGGGTGTTATTTTGCTATGCTACGGAGCGCAATCGGCCTTGTTACGTTTCGTAACGCGTTATAACGCGTTACGAAATGCATTTTTTAATACATTGATTATATCTATTTCCAATTATTTGTATATGTCAAACATTATCTTTCAATATTTTATCGACATACATCCTAATCCCTTTTCAATTCTTTTCTTTTTCTGTTTGCAATTATATTTATAGCTACATAGCATGTTCTGTATCTTCCTAGAGCTTCACCTCTTATTTAGTTTCTTGATGATAAAGTACATTAAATACATTTTGGTGTATTTTACATTTGCATCTCCTTTTGCAAAGTGTTATAATATACATGTTTCTTGTCCCTTGCTCTCTGACTATTAACGTGTGCCTATTTGACACCCTATCCTGGGGCTGGTTAGAACCTTTTGACTAACTCGTAACGCTTCGATTTATGAAAATAAATGAAAAATAGTGTGCTTAAGCAATGCGTACATTGAAGTCTTCCAACAAGTTTCTTGTTATATAATTGCTGAAACATTAATACTACTAAGAGTCATGTTCTCTATGTCGCTATCATATCATATCCTTTTGTCCTTGTACTTGCAGCATAGCATTGTTCGCAATTTACTATTTATGGCTAATTTGCAGATACGGACATTACTTATTTGACAATGGCAACTATGAGGAGTCTATGGAGCAGTTTTTGGCTTCCCAAGTGGATATAACCTATGTGTTATCTTTGTACCCATCTATAATTCTTCCTAAGGGTCTTTCTGTTATCGAACTTGAGAACTTACCAGAATTTGCAGATGCTACTTCTCTCTCAAGAGTTTCATCTGATGCTTCAGATGAGATAGAATCATCACCACAGTCACAATTCCAGGAATATGATGATAGATCTGTACTGGAGGTTAAGAAAATGAACCACAATGCCCTTACAGCCCTGGGCAAGTATTTGCAGAAGAAAAGGTTCAGTGTGATTGAAAGGGCTACAGCTGAGGTAACCGAGGAGGTTGTCTTGGATGCTGTGCAGAGCAATATGATAACATCAGATCAATATAGGACAAAGAACACAAACAAGGTAGGACTAATTTTCTTTTAGTATTTGCGGCAGATTTGATTTGGGTAGGATCAATTCCTATCATATGTTTTACTGTAAGCATACTGCCTCTTCAAAGCACAAGTCAAATACCACCCTGGCAAGCCTTCATTGCTCAATACATATAGACATTTAATTATGTCCTTATGTGTTTGCACACATATGATGCTATTTTTCTGCAGTTTCCTATATATCCTTATTCAGAGAAATGAGTCCATTAAGGGAGAATAAGGTGTATTTTTCAATGTCTAAAATAGCGATAACGATAACGTAATGTTTTGTCTCTGTTAGGTTATGTCGCATATAGCGTAACACATAACGTAGGTTATGTAATTTCCTATTTATTTAATTAAAAATAAATATAAAACTAAATAAAATAACTTTTATAAATTCAAAAAATAAATTTAAAATATCTAAAATAAGAATATAAAACTATTTTGTAATACATATTCTAATCTAATTTTATATTAAGTTTTACTATAATTTTCACATTTATCTTCATAAATCATATTAAGTCTTCAACCGTAATTCTAATTTTCATTTAAACAAGAAAATAAAATTTTAATTTTTTATTTTAATTCCAGTTATTATCATTATTATAATTTATATTTTGTAATGTTCAATTTATCTTATTTGTAATTGTTAATTTCAGTTCCGTTTAAAATTTAATAAAATCAACAAGATATTTCAGCAACTAGAGAGGAATACAACAAGTGAATAAGGAAACAATCGCAAATTAACAAGATAGCAATTCCATAAACAATCAAACAGGCCAACAACTAATCAAGAAAATTACAACAATTCGCTAATAAGCAAAATAATAATCAACAGCAATATAGAAATTACTAAAAAATAATTGTAAATAAAGTAACATAACGTAACTTAACGTAACGTTACGTAATATAACGTAAAATAATATAAAAAACGTATTGTTACGGTGCACCGAGTTATTTTCAGTTGTTACGTAGCGTTTGGGCTCTGTTAGGTTACGTAACGTAATATAACGGGTTTCATAACGTGTTATTTTCAACATTGGTATTTTTGATGCCAGCATTTGTCACCTCTCAGCCACTAACTCCATGAACAGAAAGCTTGAGTTTCCAATACATTTCCCTAATAGTATCACAATTAACCACTTATTGTAAAAGTATCCAGTCTTGATTCTAACCTAGTGATTGGAGTGTTTCTTTTGGAAGAATATATGTAAATCTTTTCTTTCATCCGTGATTGTTCTTTTAGTGCAGTTGCAAGAGGGTTGTACCAGTTAAGTGGATAGCTTCTATGATGTATGAATCATATTTAAATCTTTATTTGATGATTTACTTTTCCTTTACTCTTTTTAAAAAAATTACTGTTCAATTATTCCTACATTTGTTCATGTATGTGTCAGTCGTAAGTACTTAGTTGAAGTTTTAATTCTGTTGGAGATCTAACCAGGGTCCATGTGCTTCTTCAGAAACGTGGTCAGAACCATATCAGTTCAGTTGCCAGGGAGATGGCAACTATACTCGACACCGCCCTTATTCAGGCTCTACTTCATACTGGACAGTCTTCAGCAGCATTAGAGCTACTGAAAGGCCCCAACTACTGTGATTTAAAAATTTGTGAAGAGTTTCTCAAAGAGAGAACTGCCTACCCATTGCTATTGGAGCTTTACAGGTGCAATGGTATGCACCCAGAAGCTCTCAAACTCCTCCATCAGCTTATTGAAGAATCAAATTCTGGTACAACAAGTTCTGAGCTTACTCAAAAGTTTAAGCCAGATATGATCATTGATTATCTCAAGGTTAGTTGGTAACCATCATCATTGCGAAAGTAAACTTGCATTATATGTGCTTATTCCAGCCAAATAAAAAGTAACTACTCTGTTGCAGTAATACAATTTCATATTTATGTTTCTTCCTAGTGACACAATTCCACAATTTTAATTCAATATCATGGTTAATATTCTATCGGTAATTTGTTCTGTAACTTGTTTTGGTTGATACTATGAGCCTTATTTTCAGCTAACAACTTAATATTATATGAATCCTGAGTTCAGAACTGAACATGCATGATCTATCTGGTTGCATCTAGACCTATTGCTAGATACTGAAATATGGTCGGCTAGCTGTAAATCAGTGCGGAAACTTGTGCAAGCGAATTAGGTCATATACTCCCTCTAGATTATGCAGCAGAATCCTGACATAACACTTTCACCTACCGCAAACCAAACTAGTTTGTGCTCAATTTCTTCATCACAAGTTACAGCTTCCAAGACCTTTTCGCTACTTGAGTTAGGAAATTAGGATCAATACAAGAAGCTTGGTGAACGCGAGCCTTTTTGCTACATGAGTTGTGGAATCATGATCCAAATCAGCTTACTGCCTGAGTTAATGTAGCTCATGCTAAACCTGCTTGAGTTGCACCTTACCAAACTGGCCTTAGGTCATTCAATGTAGAACTAGCCATTCAACTTAAATACTCATGTTGCAACTTTAACAACAACTTCACGAGGTTCTGCAAACCAACCTGGTCCTCTACAGTCACTAACACAAAAGTTTCTGATCCAAAAAATATGAACAGGCAAGTGGTAAATGTTGGAAATGAACAATCATATTATGATTAGGCCTTTTGAGAAAATTCTAACTAGTTATGAATGCTTCATTGTTGAAGTTTACTGGATCATCTGTTAAACAAGTTGAGGTTTTCACATCATATTTTTATGACAAGAAGTATATCTTCATGTAAGCGATTAGTCGTCCCCGTGCACTTTATCTGGGTCATGTATTTTCTGTGTTCTTGCACTAATTTTACATCCACGAATATCTTAGTATCGAAATAGCTGGGGAGATTTCAGTCCCATTGGTTTTAGTTAGGTTTTATGCATTTAGTTATTAAGATGAAGTTATCTATTTTTCTTTGTCTGTATAAATCCATTATCAGCTAGATGTGGGAGAAAATCCTGGTAGTCAATTCTATTCTCAAGAGTGGAGAGTTAGTTGATGTTATGACTCATGACTATTTCAAGTGGAATATAATGAGACAAATTCTGCATTCTAGACTATGTGATTTCTAATTTTATCTCTGTAATGCCAGCCCCTAGAGTTTCCTTGTCCATGTCTCTCCTGAATCATGATGATATTAATAATTCTGTATTACTTGCAATATAATGTGTATTGACTTTGTTTGAATTTCTTTTGCAGCCTCTTTGTAGGACTGATCCTATGCTTGTTTTAGAATTTTCTACGCATGTCCTTGAAAGCTGTCCAACAGAAACTATTGAGCTCTTTCTATCTGGAAATATTCCGGCAGATTTGGTAAATTCATACTTGAAGAAGCATGCTCCAAGCATGCAGTCTACTTATTTAGAGCTTATGCTTTCTATGAGTGAAAATGGGATCAACACAAATCTGCAAAATGAATTGGTAAAAGAATTTATTTCTGGTGATTATTTTTATAAGTATCCTATTTGAAGTGGTTGACTTGTTGGAACCTCCTTATTTATGAGCAACTTTGAATTTCAGGTGCAAATTTACCTTTCAGAAGTAGTTGACTGGTATAAAGATCTCAAAGAACAAAAGAAATGGGAAGAAAAAACTTACTCTCCAACACGTAAGAAGTTACTATCTGCTTTAGAGAGCATTTCAGGTTATAATGCAGAGGCTCTGCTGAAGCGTCTTCCATCAGATGCTCTCTACGAGGAGCGTGCAATATTGCTAGGCAAGATGAACCAGCACCAGCTTGCTTTATCTCTTTATGTTCATAAGGTAACATAATACTCGCCACTGAAAATCATCCTCTAATTTTAGTGATCTGATCTGTGCTTTGATTATTGAATTAGTAAAAAAAAATTTCCTTGTACTGGATAGTGGTTCTATAACAGCTTTCTTACATGATTGTCATTCAACTGAATTCTCTTTGCTTGGGCTAGGTAATTTGTGCTGCGTGTACTTATGCCACCTTTTTCTGGATTGCTATAGCTTTGTTCTGTTGAATTGTGCAGCTTCATTTACCTGAACTGGCACTTGCATACTGCGATCGTGTTTATGAGATTGGACTTCACCAACCTTCGAGATCTTATCCTAACATTTATGTCACTCTTCTACAAATTTATCTTAATCCACGGACGACAAGAGAAGCTGAACAGAAATTTCTAAATCCAGTACCTTTACAGACTTCTAGTGTGTCGAAAGTCATTTCGAAAAGTAAATGGGGCCGTGTTGCTAAAAAGATTGTTGAGATTGAGGGTGCCGATGACATTCGAATCAGCCCTAGCAGCACTGACAGTGGCCGAAGTGACGGGGATGGCGATGAGATGACTGAAGAAGGAGGTCCTATTATGTTGAATGAAGCGCTTGATTTGCTGAGTCAAAAATGGGATAGAATCAATGGCGCTCAGGCCCTAAAATTATTACCACGAGCAACAAAGCTCCAGGTATAATGCCTTTTTTACATATCTTTTAGTCTCAGCCTTTCAGCTTCTAAGCTATTCCATTTTAAGTTTCAACAATTATATCCATCAACAGGAAGCTTTTTATTCAACTATAAAATGTTTTTTGATGAACTACAAACACCATGGTGGATGCCCAGTGATTTTTTTTAGAACTTAATGTGCAACATTGTTAGCATATCTGTTCAGTGCATGCCTGAGTTTGTCCTTATCAGGATAGAATTTGCAGTGCCAATAATTTTCCAATGAAGTTCATATGCTGTAACAAGCAATCCAGTACTTAATATGCTGCATTGCGTGGGGAATATTTTGTCCATACCCTCTCCTACTGCATGAAGTAATTATTTCTTTTGGTTCAAGGCTCACTCCTTCAGTCGTGTCATCTGTTTTAGACCTCAGCACTAGCAATGACATGGTCGAACAAACTTCCAATTTGGTGTTCCATGCCCATATCACGAAGTTGGTGCAAAAATGTCGTCATTTTGTACATTTTACATATTCTTACTATTAACTATACCCATTTCTTTCTTATTTCCAAATAATAATCATGGTAGCAACTACGTTTCATGAGCTTCCAATATATTCTGCAGGCAAGCGCTGGTCTGGATAATAACTGAGATAGATTATTTGCCTGTAGTTTTCTTCTATTAAATTAAATTTTCATTTATTATTTTCTAGATCTTTACCTAGGGATGTTTGTCTTGGTATCATATTGATTGCATTATTGATTTATTGTCAGTTCTATAATTAACTGATGTATGAAGAGGGTTCTGGTTGTGCAGGTATTTTTTTTGTGCTTATGAATTATGAAATTTTCATTTACTAACCTTTGAATGGTTTATTCTCATCAGAATTTGCTCCAATTCCTTGAACCCCTTCTGAGAACATCCAGTGAAGGACGCCGAAATTATTCAGTAATCAAGAGTTTGAGATACAGTGAAAATTTGCAGGTTTGTATAAAACTAAATTCTTCCAGATTTATTGTTGAATATTGATACCCAACATGGTTAGTGAAAAAGAGCTATAAAGCAGGTTTTAGTTTTTTAACAATGAGTAGCATATGGTTATTGTTAAATTTCCATTCTCGACATTCTTTTGTACTCATTTGTGCTCTCTTTTGACCGAAATATTTTAGATATATGGAGACTTAATTAGTCTAGCTAGGAAGTCCGGGATATGTATTCAAACCAAGGTTTTGAATATTGGCCGATACTAATATATGTTACATATATTGTATTTAATTTTTTGGTACCCAATACAAGATATATTGTATAAATATGCCCAATATTACCTATTTCCGATATATTGATCTTTTACCTATTGATCTTTTACCTATTTCCGATATTGCTGATACAATATGCCCAATATTACCAATTTTGGTATCATAAATGATCGACTAATAGCAATACCGATTCCGATATTTTAAACCTTGATTCAAACAAAACCGATATTCCAGTAATGCAAGATATATCCTTCCTTTATTTGCTAATTGCTTAATGTTCAATAATTGTATCTTATTATTTTTTGGAAATAGGTAAAAGAGGAGCTTTATAAGCATCGTCGAACAGTGGTGAAGATCGATGGTGACAGCACATGTTCACTTTGCAGTAAGAAAATAGGAAGTAGTGTTTTCGGTGTATATCCCAATGGCAAGACCCTCGTGCATTTTGTTTGCTTACAAAACATTAAGGGTGTGCGGGGGGCACCAACGAGGAAGAACCTATTGTGATAATTCCAAGTAAGATTCTGACCTTTGTGTTCTATGTTTATCTCTTTTGATGTGCATATCCATTAAGATGTTTGTACATCACCATTATTATATTTCATTAAGTTGCTCATTTCATTTATATGATATCTATGGGTATTACTATGTTTTTCAGTGATTGTAGTGTTCAAGATGTTGCGTAATAAAGCATATGATCACAAAATTATAAAGTGAAGGTCATAATTCATGATAAATATGTGAAATTTTAATTCAGATTCTTGTTATTACCAATGCTTATGGTTACAGTGTACAGCAAGGTTTAAATATCAGCTACTACTTAAATGTTCCGCGAATATCATATCATATTTTGTGGTATTCGGTTATTCTGGTGTAATATAGTCTCTATAATCACAATATGATATCCGGTTATTTTGGTATAATATAGTCCCTATAATATCTGTCTATATTGTCAATATTTCTGGTATGATGTGTCTTATATTGCTGATTCTGGTACCATGAAACATATGCCATTGCCAATACCAATTCTGATTTTTAAATCTTGGTCCACAGTTTGCACTAGACGTGGAGGTAGAGCTAATCATGTTTCTGGTATGATGTGTCTTATTTTGTCTGGTTTCAAGATCCCAGAAAATGAAGTAATGATTCCATGTTTGTTGCAGAAGGTGCAGCTTTGGAAATTCATCAGAGCAAATATTTTCATGCATGACGCAACATACGCATTAATCGCTAGCTTCTAGGATAAGTTATACAGCCTCAGCAGCGCTTTGCATGAGGGCCAACCATGTACATGGGGTATTGTCCTTTGTTTTTTGGCTTTCCTCAGTACCTGAACATATAACTAATATAGTTCTAGGTATACAGCTTTTTGGGAGCCTAAAGAGGTACTATGGCACTAACCAGGTATTGTAGACTGCCTGTGTGGTGCCAAGACTGGAGGCAGTTTGATATTCTTTTTGGATGCACAGATGGTATCTTAAACTATTAAGTATAGGTTTTTCTAAACATATTAATCCCCTAAATTTCCCATATTTTCATATTTACCCCGCAATTCATCATACTTTCTTATTTTGCCTCCCGAATCGTGAATACACTTTACCTCGTCTAGCTCCTTTTCTCTTCCAACCAAAATGCTCCGTTGAAAAATAAAATAGAATCATCTTTTTTCCCTCTTTCCCTTCAGATCTAATTTTCTCAAGGGCCAGCAGTATGCTGATTAATTAGGTCAAATATTGTGCCTCATGACAATTGGATCTGGATCCAGTGGCTTGGGGTTAGATGTTTTGTTTTGTTTCTAAACTAGGGAATTAACTAGAGCATGGATAATTTAGTCATAAAACAAAAATAGCCATTTCAAGAGAACTTGATTGATTACTCCAATTTGACTCCTTACTATTGATAGAGAGGGGCAAACATATTTGTTTTTAATTATGTGGAACTAAAACATGGATGATTTAGACATAAAACAAAATCAGTCATTTCAACAAAAAATAATGGATTATTCCAGTTTGACTCCCTAATAGTGATCAAGAGAGGCAAACATGTTTGTTTTTAATTATTGGGGGGTCAGATTAAAAAATTTAATGAATGGTGGGGGTAAATCTGAGAATATGGAAGTTTTTTTTTTTTTTTTTTTTTTTTTGGGGCTGGGGTTTTTTTTTTTGGGATTGGATTTTTTTTTTTTTTTCGGGGGGTGGGTGTGGGTGGGGGGGGGGGGGGGGTGGTGAAGATAAAACATCAAGTACAAAGAAGGAAATTTCCAGCTGCTGCCTTTATGGGGAAGTTCTTATGTATACCTCTTCTCTGAGGAAAGTTCCAGCTGCTGTGTTTAACATATATCCACCCTTCTCGTTGCTTCCATATAGTGTTTTTTCTAACCAAAGCACCTTTGGGTGATAAGGTTGCTGATTACCTGTTTCCAATCTGTCTAGTTAACCATCAGGTGAAATTCTGAGGTAATCATAGCTAAGAGAATCTGCCATAAATGCTGGACACAGAAAATAAGACCTCTTCATTCTGGAAAGCCCGTGCTAGATTGCTTTATCCAATAATACTTATTTTTTGGAAGCCAATAAGTGTCCTATTCCAATGTGCAAGAGAAGTCTTCTCAGGAGGGACACCACTTGTTGCAAGGTACAAGACTAAATCTGGTATGCCAGATAATCGTGTGGCTGAAAGCCCCAATCTAGTCATTTTTGTGCAAGTAGTAGTTGAGGAACATTTTTCTTTTCCATATAAATGCATAAGAGATAATGTCATATATAGAGTGAAAACTTAGTTTCACTTTTCACATAATGAAGCATAGAGAAGCCACTTTCAATATAAAGTCAGACTGCAAATAACTAACTACCATGCTTAACTGAGCGTCTCCTTGAAGGATAGTATGGAGCAGAAAGGAAGGCACCTTGGTGGAGGGAAGCTGAAGTTGAATGCATGATACCACCTAATGGCGCCATAAAAGAAAATGCCTATATAGAAACGAGTTGCAATCGCTTTCCCTCTCTAGAATAAAATGCGTGCTTAACCAAGTGGATGTTTAATTCAAGTTGTATAGATTTTACGAACATGGTGATTCGATGTTGTGACATGGCCACGTGGGTAGACAATTGTCAAATCAAGGTTTAGAACATTGGGATTGGTATCGGTATTCGTAGATCTTTTATGATATCAAAATCTGCAATATTGGACATATTGTATCAGAAATATATATGGCAACTCGTGTTTATGTTAGAGTCCAATACATTATATATCGGTATTAGCCAATATTTAAAATCTTGCTCCAAATGCTATGATATAACATTACTGGAATTTGATTGGATAAATATATGTGAAATGCATATTATTTATACTTTGTTTTATATAAAATGTGTATGATAAATGTTAAAACATCAACACAAATTAAATATGACTAATAACTAGGGGTGTCAACTGCCCTACCCAACCCAACTTGAATAAAAAGGGTTTTGGCTCATGATTTTTGATACTGCAATGGGTTTGGGTTGGAAAGTTTTGGAATTATTGTCTCTTTTACTTCGTTTGTATATGTGTGTGTCATATATATATATATATATATATATATATATATATATATATATATATATATATATATATATATATATCAATGTTTAAAATAGCGATAATGGTAACGTAACGTTTTGCCTCTGTTAGGTTATGTTGCATATAACGTAACGCATAATGTAGGTTATGTAATTTCCTACTTATTTAATAAAAATAAATATAAACTATATAAAATAATTTCTATAAATTTAAATATAAATTTAAAATATCTAAAAAAGAATATAAAACTATTTTATAATCATAATCTATTCTAATTTTATATTAAATTTTACAATAATTTTCACATTTATCTTCATAAATTATATTTAGTCTGCAACTGTTATTCCAGTCATTATTTAAGCAAGAAAACAATATTCTAATTTTTCATTTCAATTCCAGTCATTATTTGTTGTAATTTATATTTTGTAATGTTCAATTTATCTTATTTGTAATTGTTGATTTTAGTTCAATTAAAAATTCAATACAATCAACAGGTAAGATATTTCAGTAATCGAAGAGGAATTACAAGTGAACAAGGAAATTATCGCAAATTAATAAGTTAGCAATTCCACAAGTAATCAAACAAGCGAACAACTAATCAAGTAATAATATTACAGCAATTCGCTAATAATCAAATAATAATTAACAACAATATAGAAATTACTAAAAATATAATTGTAAATAACGTAACATAACGTAATTTAACATAACGTAACGTAATATAACGTAAAATGACATAAAAAACGTACTGTTACGGTCCATTGAGTTATTTCCAGTTGTTACGTAGTGCTGGGGTTCCGTTAGGTTACGTAACGCAATATAACGGGTTTCACAACGTGTTATTTTCAACATTGATATATATATATATATATATATATATATATATATATATATATATATATATATATATATATAGAGAGAGAGAGAGAGAGAGAGAGAGAGAGAGAGAGAGTCTGAAGTCAACTTGAAATGAATTGATCTGGCTCGTATCTGACTATACCCATCCCATTTTTGTGTACATATTCCATGTATATATTTTTGTGTATCAGAGAGGAAATTGAGTTAAAAATAAGGATGAAGAAAGTTAATACCATTCAGTTGTTGGAAAATGAAGGTTTAAGATTAATAATCAAGATGACCGGTGAATACATCATAACTAGTGTCTGGTCTTCAGTCGAAGACAATTTTTTCCCTCTAGATGGTTGAGACTTGAGAGCTTCGTCTCATCTCATTATTGATGCCTCTTCGATGCCTGAATCTGATCTCCCAAATTGTTCCTCCACCGTTTCTTTGACTCACTTTAAAATCTCCTGTTCAACATCTCCCTTTTCACTCCATATATAAGTTCATTCCATATCCAATTTACTAAATGGTTTCATAATTAGTAATGATCTCTGTTTCTAATGATCCATGTTTACTATATAATGTTATATACCTTTACATAGTTTATTTTGTAATGATTATTAAACAGTGAAGAAAGTCTGGATGACTCGTAATATAATCTGCTCATACCCATTCTCGAATTACCTGACCCGAACCAAAGTACCAGCCTATACCCCTCGATAGTATTTGGGTAGAATAGTTTCCCTTTGGGTTTCAGGTGGGTCAAAGGAGATGCCACAAACTTCTGGTTTGGGTACACAATTGCCTCAAATCCTGCACAACCTCTCAAAAACTCCTACCAAAAACAAGAGATGCGTGGTGCAACATTTGTTACATATTCATGTTCCATAAGAATGTCTATGTTGGAAAGTAACCATTCTCAAAAAAGTCCATTTTCTACATAAATGAAATATATGAGACTCAAATTTTCCTTTATGATGCATTATTATTATTATTCAACAATCAGTATTAGTTATTGACGAACGAAGATATGTAACATAAAAACGAAATTGAATCATGAACCACATCACTTAACTATCAATCTATATAGATAGTACAGAAAGCAATATTATTTGGACTACATATTCTATATATTACAGGATATTACATACATTATGATGTGATTTAGCAGTAGAATATTCATATTTTTTATGAAAATCGGCTTGTACACCAATTCTTAGATATTCGTTGCTATCATTGCTGGTTCCCAACTCAGCTATCTGATGTATAGGGGTGGCAAATAGATCGGGCGGTCCATTGGGCACGCTCGGCTTGGCACGTGTCGGGCATGTGCCCGACACGGCTCGTTTGAGCGGTGCCGTGCATGGCACTGCTCTAGTCTCCGGCTCGGGCTGTGCCCGAGCCGGGATTGCTCGGGCCGTTGGCACAGCGTGGCCCGGCCGTGCCTGGCACGTGCCAGACATGGCTCGACCTGCCTATTTATTTGTTTTTTTAAAAATTAGCCATTTATAGCCGTTAAGGGGGGTTTTTTGCAATTTTTTATACACAGAGCCCCCAACGGCTATTTTTATAGCCGTTGAGGGGATTCTTGCAATTTTTTTTGCAAAAAAAAAACTTTCTTTCCTTATAAATAACCCTTCATTTTCTGCATTCTATTCTTCACACAAAAATTTATTCTCTCAAAACTTTTCTCAATCCTCAACTCTCTCAAAAATTTCTAAAAATAAAATTTTTCCAAATAAATTCTGCCATATTCGATCAAGTTTCAAGCAAGTATCAAGTGATCAAAAAGTTTCAAGCAAGTAAGTCTCAACATTAAGATTCAGTATGTCTTAACTCTCAACTCGCAAGCAAGTTTTTCTTCGTTTTTTCGGCTTTCTCTCTCTAGTACTAATCTCTCTACTCTCTCTCTCTCTCAAATGGTTCACAGCTCAAGAGATATTTATAATTTGAAGTTTTTTTATTTGGTTTTTTTTATTTGGTTTTTTTAAGGTTTTTTATTCCGCTTTTGAAATGGATCCATACTCGTCCGGCGCTTCTTGCTTTCAAGCCGCGGGTCCTTTTTTTTCTTTTTTTACACAAGTGAAGAATATCAAAGTTTTTGCCAACTCTTAGAACACCCTCCTCAAGTACCCTTTTATATGCCCGAAAAAGAACCAACCAAAGCAACCATACCCGAAATCCAAACAACCACCCTCGGTAGGACTTTTAGATCAGACATATGAAAATATTTTGAAAAAATTATGGAAAATGATGTTAAGAAAAACTATGTGTAAATATTGTCAAAAAATCTACTCATTCGTTTTAGGTAGTGGAACGGATCACCTTAAAAAATACCTAGGTAAAACACATCCACCAAATGAACCACAACAAACACAAATAAATACTTACGGAGGAACTTTAGGAACTTTTAAATATAATCCTATAAACACAAGAGAAAATTTAGCAATATTTATAGTACATGATGAACAACCTTTTTCAATGTCGGAAAATCGAAAATTAGAAAAATTTATAAGAAAATCTTTTATTCTTGAATTTAAAAAAGTCCCACGTTCTACATGTAAATTCAACATAGTTAAAGTATATAAAGATAGGAGGAAAACTTTAATTGCTATTTTAACATCTTTAATTTTTAGAGTAACAATAATCGTAGATTATTGGGAGGTCCTAAATAGTTGTAATTATTTATGTGTAACGGCCCACTATATACATTAAGATTGGTGTATACAAAAAAAATAATTGGATTTAGGAGATTTAAATTTCCGCATAATACACATAATTTATCACAATCTCTACTTAGTGTTTTTTCGGCATTTGGAATAGAAATATTTTTTTTTCCATTTCTTTTGATAATGCTTCCGAAAATACGATCGCAATAGAAATTCTAAAAAAATTACTAAACCAATTTTAAATGGAAAATTATTTCACATTAGGTATATTTGTCACATACTTAATTTGTATGTACAAGATGGATTAATAATAGTAAGTGATTCAATAACTAAATTTAGGAACACAATACTATTTATTGAAAATAGTGGGTTAAGAAGAGAATCATTTAAACAAATATGTTGGATTTTTAAAATCTCACCTAAAATTCTCTCTAGATATAAAAACAAGATGGAATTTTACATATAAAATATTAAACACGGCAAGTCAATATAAATATGTAATAAACATGTTTAATGAAATGGAATTACCAATATGTAATTTAGATATTAATGAATGACATCATTTGCATTGCATTTCTAAATTTTTAAGCACATTTGAAATTACAACTAGAGCACCGTCCGACACTTATTACCTAACTACACATATTGCACTATATTATCTAACCGAAATTAGTTCGGTTTTTAATGAATGTAGGAATCACTCAATACTTGAAGATATTGTTTAACCCATGGAAACTAAATTTAATAAATATTTTAGAAATTTTCCATACTTACTATATTTTATAACTGTTGTAGATTTATATTGTAAGTTAGATGGACTTGAAATTCTAATAGATTTATTTTATAAAAATATGTATTATGAAGAAAATGTTAGGGATTTAGTTAATGATATTCAAATTTGTTTGGATATTATGTACCATACATATGAAGATATATATGATGATAAAACACAATTTACAAATGAACCAACTGCTAGGGAAATCTGAAATCCAATAATATCATCCGTATTTCACTGAAAAAGGTTAGGCAATCTAGTACATATTTTAATGAAATATATTATTATTTAGAAAGGGCCATGAAAATGATGTGACTTCTGAAAATTATGAAGTTTTTGATATTTTGGCCTAGTGGAAATCATAGAGAAAACATATCATGTGCTTTCTAATATGGTCTGTAATCTACTAACTCCTCTGGTGTCTACTGTAGTATTGGAATTTATTTTTGGTGCAGGTGATAGAGTGCTTACGAAGTGGAGAACTTCAATGGCAGCAGACACATTGGAGATGCGTGTTTGTTTGAAAAACTGGCTTGACGCAGAAGAAAGATAACACGGATCGTCCAACAAAATAAAAGTAGAGAACTCACCAGAAGATGAATGAAAATAGACTTTTGTTTTTCTTTTCGAATTGTAATTTCTACATTTGTAAATTTTTTCATATAAATTTTTAAAATTTTTTCATTTAATTTCTTTTACTTATAAATCTCTTGGAAAAAATACTAAGAACAAGTTGAGGATGACGGCCATGGTCCTCTCTCCTCTCTTCGAGCTTTGTATGATTTCTAAAGAGATTTATAGATCAATTATATCAATGTAATGGGATTTAATATACTAAAATTTTATTTTTACTATCGTTTCTTCTTGTTTAAAACTAATTAAATTAAACTAACTGTTCTACTAAACTTATTTAATAATGAACTTAATATTTTTTAAAAAAAAAATTTAAAAAAAACGTGTCGGCACTCTTCGGCCCGGGCACAGCATGTGCCCGGCAGGCCGAGCCCGGGCCTACGCTTGGGCGGACGTGCCGTGCTTGGTAGGCACGCCCATGCTAGGCACGGGCCGTGCTCGGGCCGGACCGGGCACGGCCCACTTGCCACCCCTACTTACGTATAATATATAGCCTAGTTATAACAAGTTTCACTGTGGTACACCCCCATCTCAACTCCCATACTAAAATTTTTTTTAATAATAATAATAAAAAATAAAAAACAAAAAAAAACCACCAAACCAAAAAGATGAGGATGAGGAGGAGGAGGAGGATCAATGGTAACTCCTTTTAGCAGTGGGCAAGAGGTATGCCTAAATCTTGCTTGCACCTGGCCCAGGCTAGTATTTTAATAAGAATATATAACACAGTTATATTTCTACGACTTTTCTTTCCTTTCTTACTATAGAATATTTGGAAAGGAGGGCTTGGAATTGTTTATCCCAAGTATTATAGAAGGATTAATGTTCATGAACTCCTCCTTAAATAGAAATGATGTCTTAGTTAGACAGCTTTGTCATGTGCCTGTATTATAGAAAGCTGATAATTTTATCAGAGCTATGATTGATACTTCTTGCTGAAAATATGTAGAAGATAGTTGTATTCTGTGGCTTTATTTTTGTGTGTGTCACAGGAGCCGATTCAATCTAGGTTGTTTTCTTTATCTTTATCTGCAACATGTCTTTCCTTCAAGTAAGCTGATTGTTGGGTCCATATTTTCTCCTACTAAACTAGTTCCATTCATTTCTCAATGTAGCTGCCACCACAGTGCCAACCCATAATTTTTTTATGCGTATCAACCCTGAGGAGAGCCAGCTCAGTTTATGAGAATGAGTCTGAGTTCAGAGTGTCCAGCCTTGGTTCAGAAGTTACAGTCCAGTCTGAGCTCATTTTTCATATATGGTTGGCTAACATTACTCTTGGTATCATCAGTATTTGATTGATTTGTGTATTCTTCAAAGTGCAATGTCTTTCAGCCGGGTTCTATATGTGACAGCTGCTTGTGGTATGCCACTCTGTTTTATTATAGTGTGCTCCATGGGCCTGTATAATTTGCACTGGTCAGTCTTATGTATGGTTCTGAAGAATTTCAAGATGCCGGCTACAACTATTGTTTGGATTGTAACTTTATGTTGTTACTGATGGATTGTGCTGATTATCGTCAAAGAATACTATATGCATTGTTAATACCATTTGAGTTTGTTACTTTATGTTTCAATGATTATATAAAAATCAAGCACCTTTGTTGATTATCTTTGAAGTAAATTGTTGCAAAAAATGTGTGAGAATCATATTTTTATGAATGATACAAGGTGAATGTTATAGAGGTTGATGTGGGATTGCTGTATCTAAGCAGCTTGGCTCGGTGAGCAGTGAAATATTTATTATAAATTCTGGTCACATTTCCTTTGCACGTTACTCTTGTTCTGAGGAAAAGAAGTACTGATTTTGTATTTCTGTTCATATTTTCTTATACTTCTTTTTGTAGCGTACCTGTTGTATTGAAATCTGTATGTCTATGCTCTCGATTGCTTCATTCGCATCAAGCTCCAAATCTCTCAAGTGTTATTTAATTTTGTCAGAAAATACATACTTAATGAAGGTGTTAATTAATACTAAAAAGATATATATTATCTTCCGTTGGAACATTTGACATATTAGTTGTTCGTAAACAAAAATTTATTGCTAAGTTATAATTAAAAATAAAATACGTTCATAAAAAAATAATATTACAAATTTATAAATATGATGAGTTTATTTTTTCCCCAAAAAATGCAAAAAAAAAAAAAAAAAGAATGAAAACATATTTAGTTTTGTTAATAACACGAGTTCTTTTACCCATCTTTCTTTTTAAATGGAGTTCTAAACATGAAATGGTTAAAATGTATTTTTTTTTTTTTTTTGTGAATAAATCAGAGTTTTGCTAACCATGCTCCTGAGGATGACCTACGAGCAATTTTTTCTGTTGATTTTGTACAGAAAATCTTAGATATTTTTTATAAAGCCCAGTCCAACCCCGTAAGATATTTTTGTACTTGCGTCGTATGCTCCTGGTGACGACACGTGTCGCCACAAGTCTCCATTAAAGCCCAAAAAAAATCCTGGGCCCTTTTCACTTCCAAAAGCCCACAAGCTTAAATAGAGCAAACCTCACCCCAAAATAAATCCCCCAAAAGAAATATTGAAAAAAAATAAAAAAGGACGAACTTTAATTCAGTTGTTCTCTCGAATCGTGAAAATGGATCATCCGATCGCGAGAAGAAGAGTGAGCAGAATCCTTGGTCACGTGACTTCCCTGGACGGCGAGCTCTGCTCACCCAATCCTCACCTCTTCCCATTGGTACATAAATATTTAATTTTTTTTTTCCTTATTTGTGTTGAAAAAATTATTTAATTTTTTTTTTATAAGTAAGTTGCTAAGAACTCTGAATTTTTGAGTTAAAATGTTCTGCTAAGTTTGTATACTGCAGGTAAATTATTTCAATATAAAATATTGCTTATTGTCTAGTGCTGTTTGCAGTATGACGAATTATAATGTTATATATATATATATATATATATATATATAACATAACGAGACACAAAGTTCCAGCTAGTACAAATACGAATAATAATAATAAAGTCTAAAGTACATCTAACTAGAAATAATGTGAATGGAAGACAAATAAGGTAAAGCCTAGAAGGCAAAATTTTGAATGTTGTTTAATTATTATAAATATTATTTCACTAGAAACTTCAATTCTCATTCGATTCTTCTAGTTTTTTGAGTTACAAAATTACTTATATGAGAGAATGATATTTAAGAAATGATAAGGACTAAAGAAATTGACTCTTGAGAATTGAGTTGAGAATTCTAAAGTGGAGTAACATTGAGATTTGAGAATGAGCAGATGGAGAAATAGGAATTTCAGAGTGGGTTGCGAATGTGAAAAAAATAAAATTGATAACGATCAAATTGGATTGAAGACAGGTGCAAATGTCGGAGAAAAAAATAGGAAACTCAACCGTGGAACTAAAATTAAAAATCAAGAAAATTACAAAGCCTATTGTACCTATCGATTCTTTGTGAAGGACTGGATTTGGAAAACTAAAAGAAAAAAATAATTTAGGAATTTCTAACAAATGAGGCATAAAATCAATGTTTTAATGGCCTAAAGCACGGGCCAGCTCTGATCTTCCGTCGATGAACCACCATACATTGTAGCGACTTTAAGTCTGTATCCTGAACCGTCACTCGCAGGTTGGTCCTCCACTAAGAAAAATTGCTCAATAACAGCATCAAGTAGTGCCAATGGCATAAGTAGAGGCACAACCCTCCTCAACTAAGAGTCCTCTATATATGTAGTTCCTCACCTGAGTGTAAAGCTGTCCATATACAACAACAACTACTAAGCCTTTTATCCTAGTATTTGGGATAGGCTACATGAACCAAAAAAAGAATCACGCCGGATCGATCACTTTGATAGTCCTTCTTCATTCATTTCTATCAAGTAATATCTCTTCATTTAAACCTCTAGAATCCATATCTTTTCGTATCACCTCCATCCATATTTTCTTCGGTTTTTCTTTCGTTCTTTTAACTTGTCCTATATTAATAAACTCCCCTCGTCGAACTGGTACATTTATATGCCTACGTTGCACATGACCAAACCATCGTAAGCGATTTTCTCGCATTTTCTCATCGATGGGAGGTACACCTATCTTAACACGAATATCTTCATTTCTCACTTTATCACTCCTAGTGTTGCCGCATATCCAGCGGAGCATGCGTATCTCTGCTACACTTATCTTCTATGAATGACGTTTCTTTATAGTCCAACATTCCGTGCCATATAATAATGCTGGCCTAATAGCAGTCCTATAAAATTTTTCCTTAAATTTTAACGGAATGTTACGGTCGTATAAAACTCCCGTTGCTCTCCTCCATTTCAACCAGCCAGCTTGTATGCTATGGTTAATATCATTATCGATCTCTCCATCATTCTGAATATGTAAAGCTGTCCATATCATTTATAATAAACCACATGTAAACATTATAAGAGCAAGTAATATTATTGAATACTCTATTATTTCCCTCCTTCTCCAATTGTGCCAACTAATGACAGCAATCATAGCTGAAATAAGCTCTGACAACCTCTCTCAGAGATTCCAGCTCTCCTCCTTAAATCATCCGTCACCGTCATGTCAATGGAGAGGTTAAGGAAGGTAGCATATTTACTCCATAAGCGGTTCAATTCAGCAAAATATGTTGTGGAGACTCACTAGAGGATTTCAAAGCACACAAATATTAGGGAATTATAATATTGTTCGTGAGATGGAAACTGTAGTTTCTTTATTATAATATAGGGTGGTTATGTGGAAGAAGATATCAAATTTGAGTGATTCTCTTCGAACTGTGTTTATCATCTTGCCCTTGTACATGTACAACATGATATACGTTATGGTTACATGGATATGGTAAAAAGAGGGCAATAATAACATGTGCATTTTATTTTTGATAAAGGGGACACGTAATAACAAATTAAATAGAATCATAATATGAACTATTTTCAGCCTACGAGGGTCTTTTGTGTGTGAGCAACTCTGATACCAATTGATAGGAATTTGGGTTAGAAGCTTCTGTTGTACCAATTCTCAGTAATTTTGCTGAAAAGCTCGATTCTACTTTATGCGGCATGGCCTCAATGCCAATTATTAGGAATTTGACTTAAAAAGTGCATCTATAGTATTCATGGGATTAATTTTATTCATTTCACATCTTGTTTCATTTTCCTTTTCCTTAATTGGCCAGGATTTGTATTTAGACTGGATGCCAGGGACTTATCCAATGTGCACGCTATGCGTTAGAATTTTATCTTCTTAGTCTCACACATGTTGTTTTTGGGTTTTTGTTATAAATTTCAGGGTGTCATGGAACTAACTTGCCAGTGTCCATTTAGTACCCAGTTATCGAATATCTATTGAATATGATATATCTCCTTGATTCAGTATGTGCAAAAAAGGCTTTCCTTTAAGCATGAAGATTATATCGATTGAATAAGAATTCAGGTCTTTCTCAAACTTTAAATCCATCCTAAGTGGTAGTTTTTGCTATTATTCTACGTAAGCTTTTAAACGAATCATATATATATATATATATATATATATATATATATATATATATATATATATATATATATATATATATAATGTTGAAAATAATGCGTTATGAAGTTCGTTATATTGCATTATATAACCTAACGGAACCCCAGCGCTACGGTAAAAACTGATAATAAGTTAGTGCACCGTAACAGTACATTTTTAATGTTATTTTACATTATATTACGTAGCGTTATTATAAATTACGTTATTTTTAATTATTTTTTTAGTAATTTATGTATTATTTTGATTATTAGCGAATTACTGTAGTTTTCTTACTTGATTAGTTGTTGGATTGTTTGATTACTTATGAAATTTCTAACTTGTTAATTTACTATTGTTTCCTTATTCGCTTGTTGTAATTTCTCTCCGGTTACTGAAATATCTTATTTGTTGATTCTATTGAATTTTTAGTTGAATTGAAATCAATAATTACAAATAAGATAAATTGAACATTATAAAATATAAATTACAATTATGATAATAACCGGAATTGAAATAAAAAATTAGAATATTGTTTTATTGTTTAGATGATGACTGAAATTATGGTTGCAGACTTTATATAATTTATGAAGACAAATGTGAAAAATTATTGTAAAATTTAATATAAAATTAGAATATATTATCTATTACAAAATGCTTTTATATTCTTTTTTTAAGATATTTTTAATTTATTTTTCAATTTATAAAATTACTTTGTATAGTTTCATATTTATTTTTATTAAATAAATAGAAAAATGTATAACCTACGTTATGCGTTACGCTATATGCGACATAACCTAATAAAAACAAAATGTTACATTACCGTTATCGCTATTTTAAGCATTAATATATATTACAGGGTTAATTATCCTCAAACCTCTGTAGTATGGAGGTGTATAACTTATCACTATTAAAATTTTAAACTCTCATTTATATCATTACACCGCAGAAAAAATATCTTCGTCTGCTTCCCTGTTAATTTTTTTTCGCGGTTCAGGGAGTCTAAGTGAGAGTTTTAAACTTTAGAGATGATAAGTTATACACCTTTTGTACTATAGGGGTCATACTTCAGCGGGTCTGAGTGTAATTAACCCTATATTTTATAAAAAATGAACATTTTAATCAACATGACCATTTGTGTGTCCATTCCCTTTATCCTTTTTCAAATTCTCTCTCTCTCTTTCCCTCAGAATTGCAGCAGCACTCTAAACTCTATGGTTCCACGACGTGATAATACACTGCTTTTTGCGCGTCAAGGTTCTGCTTCTCAAGGTTGTTTCATGCAACAAGTTTCAATCAAGGAGGTAGTCAATTCTCAAGTGATGTTGATCCTTTTAGATTTATGTGAGGCACGATATGCTTAAGACTTTTGGTTCTTGTGAATCTTTGTTGCAGAATTCAGCTCTTGGTAGTTTCTCCCCAGAAAGTGCAGATTCTATTTATCAGGATTCTGGAGAGCCACCTATGTTCTCTAGACAGACTCAGAAAGCTTGTAGTTCACCGACATCAAAAGCCGATCAGCTTGTTCGTCAAGATTCTACACCATATTTTACTGAAGCTCCTAAATTTTCTAGACCATATAGCAAAAAGTGTGAGAAAGAACAGTTCTTCTGCAATCAAACAAATCAGGTGTCACTTTGTAAAGGTATGCCACGATTCTATAACTAATGAGATTCTCTATCTTTGAATCATTACACATACATCGTTAAGGTTTCTAGTTTGATGGCCGATTGAGCATATCCAATATATCAAGTAGCATACACATTGGTTGACTAAGAAGATTTGATGCAGGCGAAGAGTGGTCACCTCGACTTGATGTTGCAGAATCTCGTACCAGTTATATCGTGACGGTTGAACTTCCTGGTGTCAGTATCTTGGACATAAGAGTGGAGGTTGATGACCAGAAGTATGTTTTTCTTCTTGCCAGATTGTTTGCATGCTAATACGCAGGCCGAAGATTTGAGATACATTAAAAGGAAATTTGATAAATTTTTTTCTTTGTTTTTGGATAACTATGATTGGTTATCGATGTGTGAGAGTGAACTAGTAGCAGTAAGTGCATTAGAACAGTAGTATAATATCTCAATTTTTTTAATGAAGATCTTACTTGTTCTGGTGATGAGTTCAATTCTTCTTTTTGAGAAGCAAGACAAGCCAATAGGGTCATCAAGATTTCATTAGTAAATGAAATATAGTATATTGTGTTTGATTCTTAATTCTGTTACCTCGATTTTCACAACTACTCATCAAACTTGATTCTGAACATTGATAACCTCTCCTGGTGTGTGAAAATGACTATAACTTTGATGCCATAATTGAATATTTTGATGGTCGTTACAAGGAAATAAAAATGCTTCTTGTAATGGGAGCAAGTATTATAACTTTTTTTTAGGAATATTCGTAGGTCGTGCAGGATTGTGTCTCTAACTCATGAATCAATAATTACCTTCTGGATATAGTAGAAGCATGTCTTATTTAACATTTACCTTTTAATGTCTTCAAGAAGGTTAAATATTAGAATCTGATTCGTCTATTAAGAAGCCTGACTATACATCTTGGGGGGCTATGTCTCACCGTTTTAACGCCACAAAAAAAAACAAGAAAAAAACATTTTTCTTGCTGCAGACCTGTAAGCTAACAGATTTTATCTTTTGCTGATAGACTAATTGTGACGGGGAAGCGTTCAACTCAGCAGTGGGGAGTGGCAAACGTCTCTGAGAATCCTAACCTAAAATATCTTCAGAGAGAGATCTTGCAAGGCCCTTACCGAGTTTTTTGGTCTCTGCCAAACAATGTGAACAAGGACTTGGTCTCAGCTGAATTTGTGTAAGTGATCTATCCAAGTCTCTTCACTTCACTGCACTAGAATAGATAGTCATCCTCCTTTATACCAACATATTCATTATTTGTACAAAGTTTACGTCATTTTAACCTTTTTTATATCACAAGTCTAATATCTCTTGTAGAATGATAGTGCAATAGACTGAAAGACCTACTATTAAATTTGCTCCTATGTTACTGAAACTTGATCTTTCGATGGTCAGTGCTACTATAATCAAGCATTTAAACACTTGTTTCAGTAGGAAATTATTATTCCCTCTTAACATAGAACTGATTATGGTATGTCTAAAACCTGTAGACCCAATGCCTAGTTCATTCTGTCCTTTTTGATAGTAAATTGAGGCCATGGCAAAGTTTTGAACATAGGACCTGACATAAACCAGTCCCACTATCCCTTTACATTGAGCCAGTCTTCCATGGCTATTGAGCTGGGTGTTGGTTATGAATAATGGCTTCTTTTTTTTTTTTTTATAACTTATCAAGTTACATTACAGTTGTTTCAAACCAAGGTTTCAAATATGGGGCAATATCAATATATATTAGCAATCATTATATCAGGTTTTGAGCTACCCGATAAGATATAATATTTATTTAGTTTGATTTTGCCGATTTTTCTGACATTGCCAGTATGATATACCTATCCTGATACCATAAACCATCGGTAAAAATACTGATACCAATTCCACTATTTAAACCTTGTTTTAAACCCATGACGACAGCTAGAAATTCAAAGAAAAATCCAAGACTGCTGGCCTTTGTTCCAAAAAATAGAAAGTAATAATAATAGCAAACCCTTTATAGAATATCCAAAGAGGTCTGACATTTGCATGAACCCTTCCTTACAAAAATCTTTTTGCGACTTAATTTATACATCATCTAAGCTAGAAAGAGCCTGCATATAAAAGACATAATTAGCTTTTGGTACATTCAGAAATTGGCTTCCATACTAAATTTAAATATATCATGTGCACTCAAGTGAGGGGTAATTGCAGATGATAAGTGTCTGAGATGGCCTACTTTATGCATAACTCTATCATATGACAAAGGAAACCAATCATGAAAGCAATTATGCTTGCAGTAACTTCGGGATATTCAACATATATGATGCCCCTGCGCGATTGCATCTTCAGTGCCTTTCTTTACCATTGGGTTTGAGGGGAATCACACCCTTGCACTATCTCAATCAGCAGAGGGATCTCTATCTTAGGTTTGAGATGGGTTGCATTGTGCCATTTTTAGCTATGTCCAGACACCATTCTGGCATGACATTAAGTCATGATCCACAGTTTATGTGGTCTAGAACTCTATGCTTATGTATTGATCATTGGTTACGGGTGGGTCGGTTGACAAGGCGAACGGACCAGATCATTTGTGCCCATGTTTGGATATATTTCAGGCTGGGTAATTCATGCACATTTGGATTTTTTTTTGTAACCCAAATTGGGTTGCCTAATTCATTCTCAACTTGATTAGCTTAATTTGAATATAAATATATAACCCTCAACTCTATCCATTATTTCGGAGTTTTGGTGTAGTAAAAATGGATTCTAATATGGTGCTTGAACAACCTAGATTCAAATTCCAACGGCATACATTTAACTGGGAGTTTCTTAAAAAAAAAAAAAATCACTATGCAATGCCAGGTATTAGCCCAAAAAGGTGTTCAACTTGTGACATTGTATCAAAATGTAAATTAATAACTCCCAATTCTCACTAACTTTAAAGTTCTTATCCAAAGAAGAGGATTTTAATATGATATCAGAGCAACCCGGTTTTAAATCCCATAAATTGCATAATGGGATTTTGAAAAAACCTTAATAACACTTTGTAAAACGTAGGCTTTGGTTGAAAAGGACATTTGACCTTCACGGGCATGTTATAATATAAAAATATAACTCTCAACTCTTGGCAAAAACTTTAGACTTTTAGTGCATTGGAGGGATTAGAGTTTAAACAACATTTCCATATTGAAAATTAAAATTACCAAAATTCATGAGATTTAGTTGCAGGGCATGTGATTATACTACTGAAGGTGAGTTTTCAATTTTTTTAACTATAAGAGTTATTCAAGGTATTAAATCTCAAGATCAGTATTGACAAATGGTTTATGGTGCCGGAAATTGGCATTATCGGATGTATTATATTGCAATATTGAAACTATTGTCAAAATATTGGTAATATTGGCACCAACATTATAGAATCCACATCATATCGGATACTTGAAAATTCAACAAAATATTCGTGATACATCCCTGTGTCAGCTGATATTTAAAACCTTTGAGTTGAATACTTTTTGTACTTAGACCAAAGGCTTGATTCGAGCCTCTATTTCTGTCTATATGGGATGGGACTCGAGAGACCACCATGTAGGCCAAGATTTTAAATACTGGTTATCGTGTTCCGGTTAGAGAGTGTTTTTTTTTTCCCCATTAGGAACAGCGGTTATTGGACGAACTATCTGTTATGGCAAAACGAGTGGGAAAATAGCAAATGACCAGAGAAATGGAGACACAAAGATTTACGTGGAAAACTCCTTCTTGGGTAAAAACCACGGACAAGACAGAAGAATTTTATTACTCAACAGAAGTAATAATTACAAGAGGGAGATGAGATTGGGACGAGAAATAAGTGAGGGGGAGAGGCTCTTTTTATAGTCTCTCCTCCCTTAGCCTTTTAGTCCCACAATCAATGTGGGACTAAAACTTAGTTAACATTCTCCCACTTGAAAATTTAATTGTATTGCAATTAATTTTCACACCATCCTTTCTGCCTTGTCATCATGTTGCTTACGTCTCTGCCAGGCCACAAGAGGATCGACACCAAATGAAGTTGTCCGTGTTGACTCCTTTTGTCAAAAAATCTGCTAGATTCTCTTTAGTGTGTATTTTCTGTATATCCACCGTTCCTTCTTCCACTTTCTCACGAACGAAGTGATACTGAACTCGGATATGCTTGGTTCTTGAATGAAAGGCTGGATTCTTTGCAAGATGCAAAGCGCTCTGACTGTCACAAAACAAAGAGATCTTCTCTTGTTTGTGCCCGAACTCCTCCATCACCAACTTCAACCATATCGCCTCTTTACTGGCTTGTGTAGCTGCTACATATTCTGCTTCTGTAGTTGAGATTGCAACAACAGACTGCAATTTTGAAACCCAGCTTACAGCCCCACCTACAAGAGTGAACACATATCTAGTAGTGGATTTATTTTTATCAAGATCACCTGCATAATCAGAGTCAGCATATCCACGAACAATTATATCTGATCCTCCATAACATAATGCAACATTTGAGCTTCCTTTAACATATCATAGAATCCTCTTTACCGTATTCCAATGCTCTTTACCAGGATTTGCCATGTATCGACTAACCACTCCCACTGCATGTGCAATGTCTGGTCTTGTACAGATCATAGCAAACATTAAACTACCCACTGCTGATGCATACGGTACTCGAGACATCTCCATCCTCTCTTCTTCATTGCTAGGACACATACTTGAGGATAACTTGAAATTAACAGGAAGAGGGGTAGAAACTGACTTACAATCTTGCATATTGAACCTTCGAAGAATTTTCTTCAAATAGTTTTTCTGAGTAAGCTAAATCTTCCTATTACTTCTGTCTCGGTGAATTTGCATCCCTAGAATCTTGTTTGTTGGTCCCAAGTCCTTCATTTCAAACTCCCTAGCCAACTGAGCCTTTAATTCTTGAATCCGATCTTTGTTAGGGCCTGCAACTAACATGTCATCTACATACAATAGCAATATAATAAAGTCGTTATCATCAAACCTCTTGAAATATGCACAAGGGTCTGTATAAAGTCTATTGTATTCTAGGCTCATGATGAAAGAATCAAATCTCTTATACTAACATCTTGGCGCTTGCTTTAATCCGTATAGAGATCTGTTCAACCTGCAAACCAAGTTCTTATTTTCTTTTTCTTCAAAACCTTCTGGTTGGAGCATATAAATCTCTTCTTCAAGATTACCATGAAGAAATGCTGTCTTTACATCTAATTGCTCTAGATGTAAATCAGAGATAGCACATATAGTCAGAACTACTCGAACTGTAGAAAGTTTAACCACAGGAGAAAAGATATTATTAAAGTCAATACCTTCCTTCTGAGCGTAGCCTTTGACCATCAATCTTGCACGATAACGCTTCAGTTGATCATTACTGTTCCTTTTGATTTTGTATACCCATTTGTTGCCAATGGGTTTTCTTCCTGGTGGTAGTTGCACAAGATCCCAAGTCTCATTTTTATGAAGAGTTTCGATCTCCTCTTGCATTGCTGCTATCCACTGATATGCATCCGAACTGACCGTTGCTTCTTAGAAAGTTGATGGCTCTCCATCTTCAGTTAGAAGGCAATATGCAACATTGCTATCCACATCATAGTCAGAATGCCAAACTGGAGCTTTTCTTTCTCGGCTTGATCGTCTGATCTCTTGCACACCAGAATCAACAGGTTCTGAAATCTGGTTCTCTCCAACTGCTTCAGAGGAATTATCTTTCAACTGTATCACTGCAGTCTCTGCTTTTGAAGTGCTATCATCTTAGATCTTCTTTTCTGTAAAGATGACATTTCTGCTGATGACAACTTTGTGGGTAGTGGGATCCCACAAACGATACCCCTTTACACCATCAGCATACCCTAAGAAAATACACTTTCTGGATTTTGGATCCAACTTAGTAGTTTTTTGGGAATTGTACATCACATATACAGAACTTCCAAAAACATGAAGATTAGAGTAATCGACTGGTTTACCTGTCCACATCTCCATCGGCGTTTTCAACTCAATTGCTGTTGATGGAGTCCGATTGATCACATAACAGGCAGTGTTGACTGCTTCAGCCCAGAAAGATTTTTCTAAGCCTGCTGCTCCCAACATTGCTCTTGTACGTTCAAGCAACGTTCTATTCATCCACTCTACCACTCCATTCTGTTGAGGGGTGTACGCCGTCGTGAACTGTCTTTTGATACCTTCTTGCTTGCAGAATTTATCAAAATCATTACCAGTGTATTCTCCTTCATTATCTGACCTGAGACATTTGATCCTTTTACTAGTCTCAAGTTCCACCTGCGCCTTGAAAATCTTGAAGGTTGGAAGCACATCTGCCTTACTTCTGATTGGATACAACCAACATCTCCTGGAATAGTCATCAATAAATATTACAAAATATTTTGCTCCTCCAAGAGACATACCTGGTGCCTGCCATACATCAGAGTGAACCAATTCTAGAATTTGAAGGCTTCTAGAATTTGATGTGCTGAACTTTAGCCGGTGCTGCTTGCTTGTCACACATTGCTCACAGAATGGTAGAGAAACCTTCGTGAGACCCGGAAGTAGCTTTCTATCTGCAAGAATTTTCATTCCCTGCTCCGATATGTGGCAAAGTTTTTGATGCCACATCGTTGCAGTCTTCTCATCATCATTGTTTGTGACAACTGATACTTCTCCTTCCTGCATAGTCTCTCCCTTGACTAGGTACAAGTTTGCAGCTAGCTTGTCTCTTTTCATGATCACAAGCGCGCCTCGCACAATCTTCATGATTCCCTTCTCACCTTCCATCTTGCACCCGAGGTCGTCAAGCTGTCCTAAAGACAGCAAGTTCTTCTTTATTCCGTCCACATGTCGCACTTCTTCGATGGTGCGAACTGTCCCGTCAAATATCTTCAATTTGATGGATCCTTTTCCAACAATCTTTAAGGCATGATCATTACAGCTGTAAACCATTCCCCTAGAGACTGGTTCATAGTGATGGAACCATTCTCTGCGAGAAGTCATGTAAAATGTTGCTCCAGAATTGAACAACCATACATCCTGTAATCTTTTTCTGCCTTCATGTGATGTTGCTGCCTCACATACTAGGGCATTTCCATCATTTGAGCTGCTTGCCAAATTTCCTTGAGGACTGAAATTTTGTTTCAAATTCCAACAATCTCTTCTGTAGGTGACCATTCTTGCCCCAATTGTAGCATTTGACATTCTTCTTACTCCATGATTTGGATCTACCGTGACTTTGACTTCCACTGGGGTCAGGCTCCATTGATCTTCCTCTCGTCATCGACAATGCTTCTGCTTGGTGTGAACTTGCTCGCCTTTCTTCTTTGTTTTTGCGCCGCTTCTCTTCATCTAGGATTGCAGCTGCAATATCATCGAAGTCGAGGCGATTTTCAGCCAAGTTGCTTATTTTGTTGATGATGAGTTGATCATATGAATCCGGTAGACGTTGGAGTAAAATTTCAGCACGTTCACCTATCTTTATATCATAACCCAAATTCTTGAGTTGTGAAATAAAGTGTTGAGGGTGTTTATGTGCTCCGTCACTGCAGTGGATTCTGACATCCGAATGGTGTACAACTTCCTCTTAAAAAATTTTTTATTGTGGAGAGATTTTATCTCGTACAGTTTGATGAGATGATCCCAAATCTCTTTTGCTATCTTCTTCTCTTGAATGCTGGACAATAAATCATCTCCTAATCCGAGATGGAGATCTGAAATAGCCTCAGCATCCATCTCCAACCATTTCTCGTCTGAGATATTCTCTGGCCTTTCACCGATGGCAGGAAGACACTTATTTTTTACCAAGATAGCCCTCATTTTCATCTTCCAGAGACCAAAATTACCTCCGGTGAATTTTTCAATCTCAAATTTGCGTGTCATTGCTATATCTCAACTCCAACACAACTCCCACTATTCAAAACAAGTGGACGAAAGTGGGCCCCACAAGAATACTATTCACAAAAGTGGCCCCACAAGAACACTATTCACTAAGGTGGGCCCCACAAGAACACTATTCATGAAAAATTGGCCTCACAAGAACAAGTGGGAGAACAAGCGAAAGAAAGTGCGTCCCACAAGAACAAGAACAAGTGGGTGGACCCCGTAAGTGTACCGAGTAGGTTCCACAAAGAAGCAAATATTTATTTTCTGATGTGGAGGGTGGCAACCACTAATGTGGAGGATCCACTTACAGCCACAGAGCATACGATAAGTACCACAACCTTATTGACCTTACTCACACAAGAACAAGTGGGTGGACCCCGTAAGTATACCGAGTAGGTCCCACAAAGAAGCAAATACTTATTTTCTGATGTGGAAGGTGGCAACTACAAATGTAGAGGATCCACTTACAGCCACAGAGCATACTATAAATACCACAACCTTGCTGACCTTGCTCTGATACCACTGTTATGGCAAAACGAGTGGGAAAATAGCAAATGACCAGAGAAATGGAGACACAAAGATTTACGTGGAAAATCTCTTCTTGGGTAAAAACCGCGGACAAGACAGAAGAATTTTATTACTCAACAGAAGTAATAATTACAAGAGGGAGAGGAGATTGGAACGAGAAATAAGTGAGGGGGAGAGGCTCTTTTTATAGCCTCTCCTCTCTTAGCCTTTTAGTCCCACAATCAATGTGGGACTAAAACTTAGTTAACACTATCCACGTGCATTGGGCATCAAGGAGTATACTATGTCAAGCTTAAGTTTGTGCCTACATGACTAGGTATCACTTGGGGCTGCCATAGCAGCTGTTTGGTCTTATTGTAGGCTTTTGCTCAGGCTATTCCGTTGTGCTTTGTTTGTGTCATCTCTTGCTAGTAATGGTAAACTCAAATGGCACATATTAAATGGCCAACTATAGATCCTTTTCTCATGATGCTTTATTCCAAGAATTGTCAGATATGGCCAACTATAGACCCTCCCAATGCCTTCAAGACTCGGCTGCTTTTTTTTTTTTTTTTTCCGTTTTATCTTTTAGATTACAAGTACGATCCTTTGAGGTCGTTAGGTCCCTTGAGCACTTTCTTACTTTGAGCTGATGTTCAATTGTGCAGATTTTTTTTTTTTTTTTATATTATATACCCACACTAGAAAGTCAACCTGATCGTTGTCCATGGTACATTTCTCTCTCTGATTTTTGGAATGACAGATACATATTACCTTAAAATATCGATCTTCAGAGAATGCCATTTATGTGGTTGCCGATCAATTAGCAGTCACATAGTATTATGTAAACAACTGCTATCTACTTGATAGTGGGACGAATTACTATTTACCGTTTAAACTGAAGCTGTTTTTGTGCGTCTCTTGTACACAGAAATGGGTTTTTGAAGATCTCTCTCCCAAAACTCTGAAAAGGCGTGAGCTCCATACGAAGACTGCAGTTGTAGTCTCGTGCAAAAAAAAGTTGAGTTTGTACCTTTACACCTGCGCATATATATTGTATCTAATTTTTATTTCATGTAATTTTAGAAATATGATCTGTGAGCTGAAGAGGTAGATACAAATATGAGAGGTTAGAATCAGGAAAATTATGTGCATTTTCCAATTAATAAAATGTTTATATTGTATATTTTGAGTGATGAAATGTTGACGGAAAGATCTGATTGATCTTTTTAAAAATACTTGCTAACTGATCGTTTTCGGTGAGCTTACATGTCATTTAGAAGCAGAAAGTTTTTCTTTTTAATTGGTGTAGTTCTTTATCTACCAAAAGGCTACGCGAACCAAAAGGCTACGTGAACCAAAACGAAACACCAATCCAGCTCAAAGATTAACTCTGAATGTGCATAAGAACTGTATACCTTTAACTTATACTGGTTGAATCTTGTTCTTACAGTTCATAGTACAGTAGATCTTCTCATATGTTGTAGGTTCAATGTGCTTACATTACACGTGAAATTCCAAATTGGATAGGAATAATTAGCTTAGAAGAGAAATACAAAATATTCTCAAAATTTCACCAGTTTTCGAGTTATCGAGTTATCAGTATCAATCATGCTAGCATATATATCGACTTTATTTATAATTACTTTAGTAATTCATGAAAATCATTATAAAATACACCAACTCTTATCTTATATTCGATATGCGACTATTCAAGCCAAGATAATATAGACCCAACCAAAGAATAATTTTTTTCCTGGTTAGGGTAAATCAGAGGGAAAGATTGTCAGTTTGTTTAGCATGGCCATAATCAGCTAACAAATAGATCTCTTTAGATTGAAGAAAGCATTTCTCTAGCATAAGATGAAATGCCCATGCACTGCCTACAATAACCTTCTCTAAATAGTATAATCGTACTGGCTGCTAGTAAGACTTACAACTATTTTTATCTGTTTAATAGCTTCGATCCATCTCTCAAAGCAAATCGTAAACAGGAAAATGGCTGTTTTGTGATCTGGACAACAAGATAAGCTTCATATCACTTTATTTGAACAAATATAGCCCTATGCAGATTCCAGTATCGCACTTTTTTTTTTTGTGAAGCCAAATAGTGGACTAATGTTTTTCGTGTTCTATTAGCGATAGTTAATAGAATAACAGTAGAAAATCAATATAAGTCCAGATAAAGCAAGTATTAAACCCTACGGAAACCTAATAAATGTCTTGGGCTTATGCTTTTACAGTACAATCATGCCTACAAGAACACACAAAGAAAGACGCTAAGCCAATATCTGAGTCACTCTTCATGTTGGTTGTCCCCCTGAGCTCTCTCCTCCAATTCTAGACTGTAGTCATCAAGATAGTTGACTTTATTTTCTCATATACATACATTTTGTTGCAAGGGATTTTAGAGGTATAAAGATGACAAAACTGCATCATCGTTTAATTTGAATAAAATTTCATGTTCATGTGTGGGCCAGATAAGTACCCTATATAGTTTTTAGATGAGATTTTCTTTTAACTGAAATTATATGTACATCATTCGATCGGTAGTGAGTTCTTCAATAGATCTAAAGATGTTAGTTCTCAGATGTATCCTTTTCTAACGAAAAAATCATTTCATTGCCATAAAATATGGATTGTTCAATAAATGAAATCGAACTCGATGGATGATGATATCGTTGGTGGTCGGTGTACTTAAAAAAATTTAACAATTAATACAAAGTGATCAAGTTCCTGAATTCTCTTTAATCTTGCCTTTAGACACAACTCCAAGAACTTTTCCGATCATCCCCGGAGAAAGCCCTCACAGCATCCCTCATATCGTCAAACTCCGCCGCGACCTCGAAGAACTCCATCACTCTCTCCAGCTCCTTATCCTCGAGATCGTTGACGAACGGCTTCACCTGAACCGCGTTCGCCTGCTGCAGCATGTAGCTGCTCGGGTTATCGTCCACGATGGCGACCCGGCCCAAGTCCCTCCCGAGCTCCGACAAGTCCTTCACGTACTTCCCCTCGATCTCCCTGCACGAGTCCCGATACAGCCGGTGCGATATCAGGTCCCCTTTGGGGTCCAAAAGGTCGAGAACCAGCGATGCGTATTCCCTCAGCCCCGCAGTAAACACGACGACCTCGAACCGCTGAGCGGCGGTTCTCAGGAGCCGGTCGACGCCGGGGCGTTTGAGCACGTAGAAGGGGACGATCTGGCCGTCTATGGAGGGGTAGATGACGAAGTCGTAGTTTTCGGGGGCCGGGTCGGTCACGGAGTGGACTAGTGTTTCGTCGAGATCGAGGAAGAGGGTCTTGTTCGAGGGGGAGAGAGTGGGAGGGAGCGGGGGTTGGGCCGGGGAGATGGGCTGGAGGCGGCGGAAGCCGAGTTTTTGTGGGCTGGAAGGGGAGAGGAGGGCCAGGTTGGTGAAGATGCGGAGGAGCTTGCGGCGGCAGGAGCGGAGGGAGCGGCGGATGGCCGACGAGGCGGCGGGGATGGAGCTGTCGGCGTGCGGGGCCCGACGACGGGCGGGGGATTTTGCGGTGATTTTGGCCACCATTTTTGTTAATTCTGGTTTTGGAAGGGGAGAATGAGAAGGGAGAGGGAGAGGGGTTATGGAATTTGAATTGAGAATGGACGGCTGGGATTTGTTAGATGCGATGTAAATGGACGGTGACGGGGGTTTCATGGTTTGAATTGCAACGGTCGGAAGGGGGTTTTGTCGTTTTGGGAGGTGAGCTGGCGACGGTGGAGTTTGCGAGAGGATGGCTGGCTTGGTTAAAAATGGTTTTGGTTGTTAGTTGTTCATAAACGGGCTATATAAAGAATGGGCTGGGCCCATAAATATATGTTGGGTCCACATTTGTTAGGAGTCTTAGGCTATTTAAGAAAGGCCGAAGGCCCATAACTTAATTGGAAGCTAATGACATTGACTACATCAAAGCCCGTCTTTTTAGTGGTCATTTTTGAAAAATCATAACCTCTTTACAGATGATTATGCTAATAAAAACATATTAGTCGACAGTTAACACTCCTTAAGAGGAAGATTCCCAATTGGACTCCAACAGATGTTGATTTAGAGATTTAATTTTACATTCTTAATCTTAAAAAAAAAAAAAAAAAAAAACTAGGTATGAAATTAAATTTAACCAACATATTTGCACAACACAATCATTGCAAATTGGGAAGAAAATATGACTCTACAACTTCCAAAAGAGAGGTGACATTAGAGATGAGAATTGGTGAGTCCATAAGTCAATTTTTTATTTGCTATATTTAAAATTTTAAAATAAAAAATAAAAAAATTATTTTAAGGCCAAAAAGTGACATGTGGATGTGCACAAATTTTGAACATTTAACCTCTAACGGATTTGTATGCTTCAAGGGCTAAGATTGCAAGCATTTTGCAGAAAGCAACTTAGCTATCCATTAAATTTGTGAATGGTTTGAAATTTCTTGTAGGCCTTAATGCAGATCACGGGAATGCAGTGTTGGTCTAGGAGACATCTTAAACATTACTAGTATGATATAGGTTGAGAATGTAGTTGAAACATTACATAGTATTAAAAAGCTCAAAGTTAGGCAGCAATCAATTTAGAAAATTGCTACTCGAACAGTAAACTCATCCCAGTTCATTTTTTTTTTTTTTAAAGAATAAGACAACAAGAGTGTTACTTTTTCATTTCAATAAGACATGAATATTGCAAGAAATATATAGAGAAAGAGAGAAAAGGGCCGGGAAAAGCTACACAAGTTTTAACTCCTAAGTTTGAGCCATGATGTGGTTAATTGTATTACTCGTAGAATAAGTCTAGTAACATCAGTGAAGATATCCTAGAATATGCGATTGTTTATTGCACTAGCAGTCCTGGAGACAAATACATTCACGACGCCATTGGTGAGAGAGAGCATAGATAGTGGAGGGGAAATGGTTGAGGTGGATGTAGGGGTGGAAGTGATCGATGCCACACCTGTCTGATATTGGCGCATTGAAAGAGCGAGTGATTGGCAGTTTCTCAAACAGTGCAACAGAGAAAACAGTTGAAGGCAACATTCAAACTAAGCCGAGTTAATTAGTACACTCATCCCAGTTACAGGATGATGGGATCGAGAGCAGTGTGAACGCACGGAGTCTATGTAGTTGCCCCTGAGAGCGTGTCAAACTGCGCGTTGTTGAAACGTACCTCTCACGGAGATGTGCATGATGACATGCAGAACATAATCACAAGTGGTAAAAAATGATCTGTCTTCATCAGCATCAAGAAGCTACATCAGCATTAAGAAATAATCTCTCTTCTTGTGTCCAAAAAGAAAATTATTGACCGTATCATCACATAATTTCTCTTCTTCTTGTTCTTATTTTGTTAGGGAAGAAAAAAAAAAAAGGGTATTTATAGATATATCCCTTAAATCTTTCTAAATTATAATTTAATCCTTCAAATCATTTAAATTATTACAATTTAATTCCTCAGTTTATATTTTGATCCATTTTTCCGTTTTATCCTGATTTGCTTCACTTAATTCCCCCTTCTCTCTTCCTCCTCTCTTCTTACTTCTTATTGGGTTCCTTCTTTTTTCTTCTCTTCTCTCTCTATTCACTTATTGGGTTCTCCCTCTATATTGAGACTAAATGTATTATTCTTCACTAAATGTATTAAAGGTAGAAATGAATTTATCCAATATAAAGAGGGAGAACCCAATAAATGAATTTATATTGAGACTTAAAGGTTTAATATATTTAGTGATAAATAATACATTTGGTTTCAATATAAAGAGGGAGAATCCAATAAATGAATAGAGAGAGAAGAGAAGAATATGAGAGAACCCAATAAGAACTAAGAAGAGAGGAGGAAGAGAAAAGAGGAATTAAGTGAAAGAAATTAGGGGTAAAATGGAAAAATCGGACCAAAATATAAACTGGGGACTAAATTGTATTAACTTAAAAGATTTGGGGGCTAAATCCTAAATATGAAGATGTATGGGACTAAATTATAGTTTATAAAGATTTAAGGGAAATATCTGTAAATATCCCCAAAAAAAAAAAATTTAAAAGAGTCATGTCCAAGTGGGCATATCGAATACTACTGAGATGTTGAGTTTTATACGTTCTTTTATTTAGAAGGACAGAGAACTTTGGCTCTAATCACAAGATACATTGCTAAAAGCTTACCATACATGAGAAGCCCGTGTAAGCTCACGAGATTCCACCTCTCAAATTTTCTCTAATTATCATATCAATCGTTGATAAGCCTATCTTTTAAGAAAGAGCAAGAGGTTAACTGATTTTTTTTTTTTTTTGTCCTTTTGTTTTATATAAGAATAAGAGTACTAAAGGCCAATTGATTTTCCAACTTAAATTCCTAATAGCACCAGAAAACGAATCAGAATATTTTATGGTCGTGAAAGTAAGAAAAATTATCCACTTATCTAATATGTTTTTTCACATAATATTTTGTTGAGATAATAAAACTTAACAAATTCAATATTATCCATATTCAGATATTATGAATTGTTAGGATTTTAGTTGTTATAATTATATTTTATTTTATAAGTTTGAATTGTTGAGAGATTTATCAAAACTAAATTGTTGTTTGATGATTTTTTTTTCTTTGTCCTTTTGTTTTATATAAGAATAAGAGTACAAAAAGCCAATTGAATTTCCAACTTAAATTCCTAATAGCACCAGAAAGCGAATCAGAATCAGAATATTTTATGGTCGTAAGAAGAATTATCCACTTATCTAATATGTTTTTTATAGAAATTTTTGTTGAGATAATAAAATTTAACAAATCCGACATTATCCATATTCAGATATTATGAATTGTTAGGATTTTAGTTGTTATAATTATATTTTATTTTATTAGTTTGAGTTGTTGAACGATTTATTAGAACTAAATTGTTGTTTGATCTTATTTTATGAAAATTATTATAACTATTCATGCACTCAAGCTGAATCAATGAAATGCTTTTAAATTTTCCAATCGCAACTAAATTTAATTACAATAATAAATTGTTAGGATTTTAGTTGTTATCTCAACAATTTATTTTTTAGGTAAACGGAATGGAGTTAATATTCTCAAAATATGTGGGAGTTTGGGTTGACCCGTGATAAGACTTGGAACGTGGGTCAAAGGTTTAGTGCTTGAATTGGGCTGAGGTGGAACTTCTCACAGGATGTGCGTGATGACATGCTAAATATGCTCTCACGCGGAAATAGAATTTCTATAACATGACTTAGCAAGAAAGTGGAATTAATTTCTTCCTGTAGCGAGAGGAGATTGACTAAATCATCGATCATTTATGTGTTCATATCATGTGACGTGTTGAGATCTTCATTCTTCTTCTGGAGGACAAATTGAATTTTAACACTAATCCTTTACTAAAAGCTGAAGATTCTCTCTTCATTCTATTTGAATGCTTATTTTGGGAGTTCTTTATATGAAAAAGTAGGCTAAATTGAAAAAGCCATCATGCTTTCTCTGGGGAGTTTCTAGAAGAGCACACCACTTTTTGTGGTGAGCCCACCTGACTTTATTTTTGATTCGAGATTTCAGTTAGTACAAGATTTTATTTAGTACAGTTCTTAAGTGGGCTCACTAGGAAAAATGACGTGCTCCTTTGAAAACTCTCTCTATCTGGACCAGACTTTGTTGAAAATATTCTCTTTGTATTAAAAAAAAAAACTTACTATTTTTTATAATCAACAAAAAGTAATTGGTTATTTTTTTTTTACGTAGTCAAATAGAAATGTGTCATTTCTGTTAAACTATTTTTTTTTCCAAGTCAAACTTACATATATATATATTTTTCAAAATTAACTAAATTGAGTCTCTACCAAAAATCGAAAAAAGATGATACCGTTGAAGATAAGGTTCAATTAGCTTTAAAACATTTAGTAGAAATGAAGGTAGGAGATGGATGATCTCCGTTATAAGAATGGTGTCCTACCAAGCTGAACGTAACAAGAGGATTTCCTGTTTATAAAATAAAAAGGTTTTCTTTCCAAACTTGATAATTGATTATCTAAGTTTTTTTTTTTTTAAATTTATTCTTCTAATCATGAGAAGTCAATGTAAACGCGTGAAATTCTTGCTCAATTTTCTCTTATCTTATCTACAAAAAAATTGAATGCCAATTAATTCGGTGATTATTACAATGTGGATGGTTAAAGGAGATTAGTTTAAAAGAGAGTTGAAGCTAGGTATTAAAAGGATCAAAGTGGTCGTGAGTGTTGTATCTTTTGGGCTCTAGATCACGTGAAGCCTTGATAAAATACTTTAAAAAATTAACCTACTCATACCACTAAAAACTAAGGGAGAGAAAATATAGTTTAACTCCATTCATTATCTTCTCTTTAATGAAATAGTATGGATTTTCCACAGTTTACTGAAAAAGAAAAAAAAATAGAAAATATATTGGAAATAAAGAAGAAAATGAAGGAAAAAAAAAGAGCATTGAAAAAAGCAATTTTATTTATTACTGAAAAGTCTAAATTAGTAGCCTCAAATAAAGCACTTTTGTTTAAGAAGATAAAGAAATCCGAGTAATTTGGAAAAATTATTTCACACCTATCTTTTAAAGTTTATTTATTTCTAAACCTAGATACTTTAGTATTTATCATACAAGCAAATACATATACTATAATATATGACTTATGATTTTTTTATTTTTTTGGTCAATAAGCCTTGTGTCTAGTGGCATCATCCTTTCTAATTTGTGAGAGGTCTTGGATTTATCTCCCGGTGAGAATTCAATTTGTATAATGTCTATAAAAAATAGATGTGTGAGCTTGACTAAAAGAAAAAAGAAATATGACTTTTTTTTTTAAGCATTAGAAACTGTATACCAGTGGTGGATGGTTAGCTTTAGGAAATTAATTTTTCCTAAACCGTATCGCCTCTTGTGCTCTTCTTCGTTGGTACGCACATCTTGTTCATTTCGCTTGTGTTTCATTTCTGGTCTATGTCTCTGTTTGCTTCTCTCGTATCTGATATATGTTTGTTTTAGTTTTTGATAACTAGATGTAAGTATGATTTTCCTATTAAAGGACACTCGTATTTATATAGACAACTGTTGACCAGATATAGATAAACATGGTAAATACCACATCCAATCTGTATTCTACTTGTTTGCAATCCTAGCTAGTTCCTAACTCTTCTCATAGGTTGAAGAGGTTCTTTCCTTGATGCCTTGGAGAAGTCAAACCTCTGAAGCCAACAAATATAATCGAACCTTAATTTGAAGCCAACAAATATAAAATGAGAATTTCGTATGATTCTAAGTGTCCATTCATATAGATCGATGAACCCCCCCACCAGACAGATTTGGAAGGGTTCCGCTTTATTAGTCCCACTCACAATAATATTTCATAAGTGCCAACTTATCTTAATAATGATGTGTCGTGTATGTGTGTGTCTATATATATATATATATATGAGTAAACAGAAAATTCATCGGTGGTGAAGAGAGTTTCTTTACCGCCGCTTAGGTGGTCCAATAAAATTATTACACATGGAGGCACTCAAAGTGCAGTTAAGTGAGTTCTTTTATTTGTTACTTTTAGTGACGCTACCTGTAATAATTATATTGGACCAACTAAGTGGTAGTGAAAGAACTACTTTCACCGTCGATGAATTTTCCGCTCTCTCTCTCTCTCTCTCTCTATATATATATATATATATATATATATATATATATATATATATATATATATATATATATATATATATATATATGAGATTACTGTATGTGAGCTGTCAACTCAGGAAAAGTTACGTGTGCTAGTGGCAAAACTATAATAATTCAATGATTTTTCTTCAATTTTTTTTTACAATTACAATCTTTACCTCCTTAGTTTCGTTTGATTAAATTTCATACATTTTAGAGTTTATTTATCTTTTCATCAAATGCATGCAAAATATTTTATTCATTGAAAATATTTAATTTTGTATTAACTTAATAGAGGATCAAATCAAAATTAAAACCCGAGAAATTGGGTATGAGTGAACACTAGGAGGTCGAGATCATAATCCAAATGAAATTTTTAAAAAAATATTATTGGAGATAATGAAAAAGAATTGCAGTTTATATAACTTGTGTGAGCTACGGTTCATTTCCATCTCTCTATGTATGTGTAGAGAGAGAGAGAGGAGATAAGAATGATCACAAAGCATTGCTTCAGAAATAAAAAGAAATATAAATAGGAAATTAAGGAGTAGAGGGAGAAAAAAAAAAGTTGGTAAAACAAGAAGAATAAAAGCTATCGTTCCTTAAATAATTTTTGCTTACAGTAAGAAGTTTTGACTTGTGGATAAGGAAAGCTCCCTCGTGATCAAATAGTTTTTAGAGCCAAATCACAAAATGTAACGCCCCATTTTCTGAAGAGATATGGAAATGGAGTGCGTTACCGGCGGGCACGTGTAAGTCGACGTGCACGAGGCCTATAAGTATGTAAAAGCGGAAATGAATTGAACTAAATACTAGTCATCTACAAGGATCTTGGACGTTAGTCTACTGCCATATAAAAGAGAAGATATACATGTGTAAAACAGAAAGCAATAATTAGGTACTGATACAGAAGTTGGGAACTAAGCCCTCAAAAGAGATATAATACCAAACCCAAAAATACAAAAAATGGAGGCCTAAGAATCTACTGCTGCTCGGCCTGCTCCAGAAAGTACGGGTCTTGCAATGGCGGATCCTCGCTCATATGCTCAGTATCTGAGCGTGTGGAGAAACTCAGGATCAAACCCGGCAAGTAAAACAATAAAAGATAGGGAGCGTATAATATAAACAAATAAGTAAGATATGAGTATGAATATAAAAGTATGCGCATGTATGAAAAATATTAAACGATCAAGTAACAATATCAAGCAGAGATATACATGCATATCAAGTCTAAATTAATATCTTATTTTAATTTATATTTTGAACTAAATGGTGAAAAAATCGACTTGTATCGTAGGGAGCATGCAATATGAACTAACAAGTAAAATATGATTTGATGTAAAAACCATATGCACAAGGTTAATACATGGAAATCAATCCGGAATTAGATGAACCAATCATATCAAGGTTAATACATATACATGTCTAGTAATAAGTAAGATGTGGTATATGTCAAAATCAAGTTAACAGGCAAGTCAGGATCCATGACACTATCAAGACATGTGTATGTACTAACAAGAAAAATCCGGCATATTTTCATATATTTTGTACAAGTAATTAGTATGTATATGTCAAGGCAAGCATGATGGAGTGTCAAAATCAAGTTAATAGGCAAGTCAAGATCCATGGCATTATCAAGACATGTGTATGTACTAATAAGGAAAATCCGATATAATTTCATGTATGTTGCAGAAGTGACTAGTATGTATATGTCAAGGCAAGCATGATAGTCATAGAATACTAGAATGTGTTATGCAAATAATGATCATGTATGTAAACCACACATATATATACAATTATGCATATAAACATGTATTAGGTAAGTGGGTACTAAATTGTAAGAATAGAAATTAAATAGGCTTAACACTATTATAACGATTGCTTTAACAATGAATAAAATTTTCAAATTCTAGAATGATTTCATGGTATGGAAAGTAGCAAATTTATTAAAGCTTACTAATATATATATGTTTCAAGTAAACATGAATTAGCATAAAGGAATTATGACCTAATATAATAGCTTGCATAAAAGAAATGTTTTAGTAAATTTAATGTAAAACTTATATGAAACTCTCTCTTTAAAACATGATAATGAATAAATAAATAAATGTATATATATACATATTTTTCAATGGCAAGTGAAAAATGATTTTAAAATCATTGCATTATACAAAAAGAACTTACGTAGGAAACTTTAAATTTATATCCAATATGATGAACATTCATAAAGGTGGTTTCTTTGTAATTTCAAAATAAAACATATAGTTTAAGTTTGTAACTTATAGTTTAAGCATAGGAGACCTTAAATGAAATCATAAATTTAATACATAAACATAGAGTAGAGTGTAAGAATCATATTTTTATATTTAAAATAATCATAGAAAATTTTGTATAAAGATATCACATTTCTAAAATTAAACAAATCAAGATTCTAAATTGGCTATAAAATATTTTAGTTATAAAATAAAATTAAAAATTAAGCATATAGTTTTACTTTACAACTTATAAATTTAAGAATGATAGATTATAAATAAAATGATAAATTTGATATATAAACATAGAGTAAAGTGTAAAAATCATATTTTTATTTTTCTAGAATAATCATAGAGATTTTTGTAAGAGACATTATCTTTTTAAGTTTTAACAAATCAAGATTCTAAGTTAACCATAAACAATTAGAGTTAGAAGAAAAATATGAGAGTGGATGTGATTTTAATTGCCTTGATGGGTAGCAAGATAAGCCTATTTTGAAGTTAAACAACTTCTTCTCCTTTTCTTATTTCTTCTCTTTTCTTCTTCTCTTGAGTTGGAGTAAAAAAAAAAAATATAAGGAAGAGATGAATGAAAAATAAAGGAGAGAAAACAAATGAAAGGAATGGAAGAAAAAAATATAATAAAGGAGGGATATGGAGAATTAGATTATGGTTTGTCATGCTTGTCCAAAGGACAAGTATGGTAAAGTAAGATATGTGTGAATAAAACAAAATAGGCATAGGACAATTGAATACTAATAGTAGGTTATTAGAGTTGTTTAAGGTTATAATTTCAAATTAAACTAACCAAAAAAAAAAGTCAAACTTAATCTTTACAAGTCAAAAAGAGAGACTAGTAAAAATATGTGTAGGACCCACCGGTGATTAAAATAATATTATTTTAAGTGAAAATCTTAAAAATTTCAAGTGACTATCTTAAAAATTTCAAGAAAATCACAAAAATATAGAAAAATGAGTCAAACACAACACATTTATTTTGGGATTAATCTGATATCAAGAATATAACTTATGTTGAAATTAGGTTGTTACACAAAACATACTAAAAATACATTATTTTTTTTTATTTGATTCATATTGAATACAGGTAGCAGAAAATTTCGCCTTAAAATAATGAGAGTTGAATTTTTTTTAAGTGTGGCGTAAGTAGTTAATTTGTATTTTGTAGTGTGTATTCGTTATATGGTATTGTAGTGAGTCTTTTTATGTTTTCCTAATTATTTGGTTGTGATTTACTTTTACTTTTGATAAAATATAGCTTTCACAAGTAGCTAGTTGTTATAATGACTGCACTTAATTAGAGAATACATTAGTAAAAGGGTACATGTTCAGCTTTTGAATGATTGAGTTGAAAAGAGAAATCTAGAAGTGTGTAGCAGGAGGAAAAGAAATTTATACACAAAAGATTTGTAGCTGGATGCTCCCATCTAGATGTTGGATAATGAAAATACCGATAATATATTATCATGGAAATATTAAAAAAAAACTAAAATAGTTTATAATTAACTATACATTTTTTTCATTAAAAATACTAATTACAATTACTTTATGAATTTATGAGAATTATTATAAACTACACTAATTTTTGCTTCACATTTAATGTGATATACATTCTTTGCTCCTTTTAAAATCCGACGTCCGAGAGACACAATAAAACATTTATTTCACCAGATGATATGAGACTTTAAAGATAACCCACGTGGATTCACAACTGGCAATGATCATTATCTCTTTTTTCTTTTTGAATCAACTCAGAACTTTTTGTAAATTAAAGAAGGGTAACACTATTTGAGCTAAGGTTTATTGAACATAAAATTCTAGTTGGGTAGCAATTGATAGAGAGATGGTTGAGTTGGTTGACTTGACAAAAAAACAAGGAGGCTCGGTATTGGGTCGCCTTCGCGATAATTTTGACTCATGTGCACTGCATTAGAATAGCCATAAATGCACTTTTATTGTAATCATGACGAAAATATATATCCTTAAGTGCTGGAGAATGTTGATAAGCTCAAAGTACTAATTAAGAAACAACAATAAAGACGTTAGATTTGTTGCCATCTTATGTTTCAACTCATTTATGAGGGGAGCTGCCTCGTGCAACAATCTTTTGGGAAGATAACTCGCAAGCTTATCCCATTTTTTTTTTTCATGGGGAAAAAAAATGTTTGAAGCAAAAAAGTAATAATATTTATTACCTTATATATTTATGTCCTTTTTTTTCCCCATAAAAATAAATATTTTATTTCCCTTCTATAGTTTCGTTCATTTTTCCAAAAATTAATAAACACGCTAAAATCATGGGAAGTATAAAATCGAATTTTCTTATTTTACTTTCACCATACACCTAAAAAGTAAGTAAAGCCAATATGTTATTTTTTTGCTTTTTCATCAACCAAAACTGTAAGGTTGTGCGATGGAAATCATATCATATTAGATATGATTTGATGATATTCTTATCTTTATTGTTAGGATTTTAATAAATCTTATAGGATTTTGTTTGATTTTAAAAATAAGATCTGAGAGGATTTTGTTTGATTTTCTTATCATTAGAAATTTTCTCTTGTAATCAACAACTAAAGGAAGAGAATGAATGAAATGAAAAAATTGTGAAAACTATGCATGGATTCGTATATTAAAATCTCTCTTCGTGGATTCGCTGAGAGTGAGTATGGATTCAGCTGGGTGGATTTTCATAATAATTTTTAAATCTCTCATCGTTGATTCATTGAGAGTGGGTGAGAGATTATTCCTTTGAATTCCCAAATCAATTTTTATCCTTTTATTGTTGTTCTAATTTTCTACAATTTATTTTTTGTTCTTTTCCAAATTTTCAAATTTTAACTTTTAATCTGCTTCCGTTCTGCATCATTGGGATTTGTGTCAGATTTGGATCCTCTCCAAAGCGCAAAAATTACAGGACCGTTTAAAACTCATCTCAACTATCCATTAAATTAGTTGTTACTTAAAAATATTTCCTAAATATATTCTAAACTAATACTCGCCCTAACTATAACGATTCCTGCTAATATTTACGTTTAACCAGCATTAACTGAACGAGTTGCTGAAATTGCACTTTCGTTGGTCCACATAGTTTTTCGCGAGGATTAATCTTTAGATATAATTTGATTATCCATTCACACCTTTACAAATAATCCATACCTGGCTGCCCGACCAAGTTAGGTTTGACTTGGTATACATCAGTTATCTTCGAGTCAAATGCAGGTGTAAACGGATATATTAGTATTTCAACCAATGGTAGCGTATGTCAAAATATACATATCACGTGATAGCTTACATTATGGTAGTCCAAAGCAGTGTGAGATAGGTGAGGCTAGCAAAATCGTTTTTCGGTCTACATGTATGCTTGGCCATTCTTCGAAGATATGATGAGTCATGGCGTACACTTTCCATACCAACTCACTCAAAAACTTGTTTTTATCTTTTACATATCGGTCCCTTTTTTAAAAAATTAGACTGTAGTTCCTGAAATGTTTATATTTTAATTTTAGTCCCCCAAATTCTTTTAATTTACCTCACTATAGTCTCTCCATTAACTATTCCGTCCAAATAAACGATAAATTTTAATTTTAATTTTTAAGAGTTAGAGGAAATGACTGATATACTCTAAATTAGTTTTAGTTTTAGGTCATTTAGTTAGGGTTAGGGTATGCTCTTCTTCATCTTTCGAATGAAGTGATGAGAAATGGTAAAAGCGGCGACTTTGTGGGGTATAGCGGAAACCTAATAAGAAGAGGAAGAGAGGAGGAAGAGGGAAGGGAGGGAAATAACTTATATTTCTTTCCCTTTCAGGGGTATGACGGGAAATTTGGGTCAAAATTTTAACTGGCTTAAACGTAAATTATCAAAAAAGACTAAAGTGAAGTAATTTAAAGGATTTGGAAACTACAAGGGCTGCAACTGATCCATATCATCGCTTCCATCCATGTCGTTGATATAATATAAATTGCAATTATTAAAACAATACTTTTATAATCATTTAGATTTATATTTTCTTTGACCAATGTGTCAAAATTAGCCAATATTATTTGAGAAGGCTGTGAAAAAGATAATAGAAGACTCTTAAAGAAGGTATATAATGTATTTAGGTCCATTACAAAAAAGAAAATAATTAGTTATGATTTTTTTTTGTATAGCTAATTAATTATTGACTTAATTAACTTATTTACATTATAAGTCATTTATTTTTTTTATACCGAATATAATGTTAAATTTACTATCTATTGCATATCTATCCATATTATTCACATTAGTTAAGAAAAATATAAATATAAAAATTTCTACTATTACACGTCAATTGCATGGGTGATCACTCACAAAATTCCATAATTGGATCTTTATCACATCTCCTGTATTAATGAGTACAATCCAAGAAATTTTTATATGATTATGTGGGCGAGCTGTTGACGCAGCTATGAATGTTCTCCTCTGTCCCATTCAATATTTAAAATCTTTGCAATTCATCTCTGTCTCTCTCCTGTCTCTCTCTCTTCCTCTTCTTACTCTCTCTCTCCCCTGATCTTAAATTTCAATACACTCCCCTCACACCTTCCAACCATTCCCTCATTAAAAACCCTTCCCCATTCCTCTCCTCCTCTCCAAATTTAGCTAACAATCCAATCTTCAAAAAAAGAAAGAAAAAAGAGAAAAATATGAGTAATACATAGTAGAGAGAGAGAGAGCAAGCAGCACTTATGAGAAATTTATCTGGGTCTTCTCCTACTATTTTGGCTGATAAATACAAGCCCATGTCATAGGCTTCTTGCTTATCCTTGTTTCTTGTCTTTGGTCACTTGCTTCTCTAGAGAGAGAGAGAGAGATAGATAGAGAGAGAGAGAGAGAGAGAGGGGATGGGGAGAGAGAATTCAGTGGCTAATGGAGCGAGTGAGAGATCAATGGAGGAGGGAAGAAGTGGAGATTCTAATCCTGTTGATCATGGCTATGTTGATTCTTCTGCTGATCAGAGCAGAGGCTGTGCCTCTGGCCTCTCTCTTCACTTCATTCAAAAGGTCAGACTTCTGAAACTTTTTGTTCATAGTTCAAGTCTAATTCTATCATTTTTAGGTTTTTCCCCCCTCTTTCTAATAAAGATTGAGATCTCTTAGTAATTATTGATCTTCATCCAATTGGAGGTGATTAGTTCATGTTGCTAGCTGGTAATAAATCTGGCAATTGTTGGCTGTGTAATTGCAGTTGATAAAGAGTCCATTTTTAAGAGGGGACCCTTTAGATGTAAATTTTGGCTTGATCCTTTGGGAGTAGAGATGGTAATGAAAGGTCCATGTGTCAATTTTTTGTCAACCCTATTTAAAATTTTAAATTAGAAAAATAAAATTTTTATTTTTAATTTAAAATTTTGAATAGGAGGAAATTGACTTATCATCCAATTAGGAGCCATATCCTGAGTTCTTGTGGTGAGCACCAAAAGTTTGATATTGTGATTAGGCCAACGATTTTGTCGGTCCATTGAAGAAAGCCCTTCATTTTCCCAACTACCAAATACTGAACGTTTGGTTGTTGAGACAATGTGAACCCGCCACACATCCACAGCAAAGCGTTGAATGATTCATTACACATTGTACTTGGGATTGAAATATACTTATCTTTCTTTTTTGGATTTGTGTAGCTCCTTGCTGAAGTGATCGCGACGTACTTTTTGATATTCGCCGGATGTGCTTCTGTGGCCGTGAATCTTATCAAGGGTTCTGTTACATTTCCGGGCATATGCATCGTATGGGGTTTGGCAGTTACGGTCATGGTTTACTCTGTTGGCCATATCTCCGGTGCTCACCTCAATCCTGCAGTGACGCTTGCTTTTGCTACTTGCGGAAGATTTCCATGGAAACAGGTTTGTGTCCATAAAATATTGAATATAGTGATGGTCTTGTGAATACTAGTGATTATCTTGTGAATTTGAATGATTCGTATTTTATGATACTATTATTTATTACAACGAGTCTTCCCTAGATAAGCATAGTGCTTTTATTATTATGATTCTTGTAGCCGTGTGCTTATATCACGTCATTGTCCTGATTCTATAGACATCTCATTATCGAATTCTTAGAAATTTTATGCTGACTTGTTGCGTTGGTTTTTGACTTATGAAGTTAATGTAATCAAAATTTCCATGCATGTAGGACTTGAATTGGTACTTTATAGGGTAACATATTAATAATAAACTCACTTTACATCTTTTGATATGGATTGGTAGTTTGTATATGCAATTGCGACATTATTTTTTTTTGAGCTAAATCAACTGAAACATATTGCAGCAAGTTGAATTTTAGTAATTCAAGTGTCAATAGAATCATTGTGGCCAAGACTTTTAGTCATGATTAATAGTAAGTTTGGTAGAGAAATAGTCTGGAGGAGATGTCTAAGACAAGGCGATCCATTATCTTCCTTTCTCTTTGTCCTTGTTGCGAATGGCCTCCATCATATTGTTTAGCAAAGTAGAGGTTACAAGCTTGATCTCAGGTCTATCAGGCTCCATGACATAATCCATTATAAACCTTGAGTACGTTGATGATACTCTCGTCTTTGGTCATGATGACATCAGACAAGTTATTGTTATCAAATGGACCTTGTGCTACTTCGAAGCCTAGTCGGGTCTCAAAATCAATTTTCTTAAGAGCTCTCTCGTCGTTAGGGCCAAAGGAACTTATCCTCCTCTTTGATTCTTAGTATTTTTGGTTGTAGAGCGAGTCTTTTCTGATAAGATACTTGGGAATCTCTGTTAGACCAAGCAAACTATCTAGACAATACTGGACTCTGCTTTTTGACTCCCTCAAAAGGAAAATCGAAGGGTGGAGGGTTAACATGTTATCCCTGGGGGGTAGGCTTACCCTACTTAACACAACGCTTTCGGCCTCATCACTGTACTATATGTCCTTCTTTACCCTCCCCAATGGGTCATAGAACGTTAGATAGAATTAGAAGAAGGTTTTTGTGGGTGGGCCTTGCGAAGTTGGTAGAAGATTCTATGTGGTGGAGTGGGAAGAAGTTTGCAAACCTAAGATAGAAGAGGGTTAGGAGTGTTGGATTTGCGTGCTTTCAATCTCGCTTTGATGGTAGAGTGGTGGTGGCACATTTTGACCCGCCCATACGGTAAATTACAGTCCCTGTTGTCTTCCAAATATGGTTTGAGATATGGAACATGGCAGGCTAAATCCAGGAACTCGTCCCATATCTCTGTTTGGAAAGGAGCAGTGCTTACTAATAGCATTTTCTGGCCAAGGGTGTCCTTCAGATGGGGGAAGGAGAACTCAATAGCATTCTGGTATAACTACTGATGCTTTAACACAACTCTTCAGGTACTGTTTCCCGATATCTTTCACTTTGTTTACGATAAGGACGCTACAGTTACCAAATTCCGATTCAGGAATAGCTTGGAGATGGCACACCTCCATGGAGGAGAGAATATAGCTGGTAGCTATGCAGGAAATTCTTGAAGAATCCATCCCCTCGCCTAATGAGTGAGGACATCCCACTACGGATAGGTAAGGAATGATGGTTTCCGGTAAAGTCCGCATACTGCCACTATGTCGATAGAGGCCTCTATCAGGCTCAGGTTGGTTGCTGCTAACTACATATGGAAGGCCAAATGTCTCAAGAAGGTCAGAATGTTTATGTAGCTTGTCTCTAAGAACACCATTCTTTCATGGCCCAAACTATAAGATAGAGACTAGTCAGGCCCCAATATTTGTGTACAACGCAAATCTATGATCATATCATGCTATTATGTGAGTTCGTTGTTCGACTATAGAGCAAATACACTGAATTTCTTAAAATTCCTATTGGTTTGTCAAATCCCAAATGACATCTAATGTAGAGGTATGGTTGCTGGGAGCCCATTCCATCTTAGGTTGATCATGATATCGGCCATTTGTTGACACTACTGGAGAGAGAAACAATAGGATCTTCAATGATGTATCTCATTTGTTGGCACAACTTTGTTTTTTTCGTTCTGTAGCATCTTCTTGGTGTTCTCCTGGGATTCAGTGTGTCTGAAACTATCGGTTTTATGCTTGATTTATTATGACATCATAATGAAACGCAGAGAGGATAGTTGCTTGTTGTTTATTCTTCAAAGAAAAAAGTGTCAATAAAATCAATATCTTTCACATTTGATGGATCTGTTCAATAAAAGGACAGAACATCTTGTGTATGTGCACACACGTAAACATAAATCTTCATGACCAAAAAGATAAAATGTTCCATAGGTTTATATGTTCTTGTCTCTTCTTCTCAATTATTATGTAAGAAATAAGATTATGCGTGATTTGACTTCAAACTCGACAAAACATAGAACATTCTATGTATATGTTAGTTCTGATATCTTGATTGTTAATGGAAAACCAAGTTTGTACTTGATTATGTTGCTTTCTGGTATCTGATATAGAAGTCAATTGCTGCTCTCAGTTAACCATGCCCTGAAATAAAATTTTCAGGTGCCAGCATATGTCATAGCTCAGGTTCTTGGATCCATCCTCGCTAGTGGCACTCTCAGCTTACTGTTTGGAGACGATCCTAAGCATTTCTTTGGCACGGTACCAGCTGGATCCGATGTCCAGTCTCTAGTCCTCGAGTTCATCATCTCCTTCTACCTCATGTTTGTGATTTCTGGCGTTGCGACAGATAACCGTGCAGTAAGCTCACACTCGTTCAATTTTACAACTAACCATCAACAAAATCAATCAAGCTTCTAAATTTGATTTGATGGACTGCAGATTGGAGAGCTCGCAGGGATAGCCGTAGGAGCCACTGTCCTACTAAATGTTCTTTTGGCAGGGTATGGGATATAACCGATAAAAATCTCTTGCATACGTACATGCATGCATAGTAAGCCTAGAGAAATCGTTAATCTGACATTAGATTAATCGTGCATGTCACAGGCCAATATCAGGAGCATCAATGAACCCAGCAAGAACCCTGGGGCCAGCAATTATATTACATCGGTACGAGGGGATATGGGTGTACTTTGTGGGGACAATTTGCGGAACCATAGCAGGAGCATGGGCGTACAACCTCATCAGGTTCACCAACAGGCCGTTGCGAGAGATCGCAATGAGTCGATCATTTCTCAAAAGCTTGACGAGTAACACCTCTAACTAAATTCAAATCAACTGCAATTCAAAGTTAAACTTGCCGCCCAAAAATCAAATAGATAATATAATATATCGTTCTACTTAATTGTTGCGTGACGGAACTTGGTCCTTAGAAAAAGACCTAGTTTGTTTGTTGTTCGTATATTTGATTTCACTTTCAATGAAACGTCAAAACATTCCTGTTGAAGTTTGGAAGTGTTTGTTGATGTATAAAAGAAAATTAATGGAGATTTTTGTTTGGAAACGTTTCTGTTTGTCTCTATCTTTGTTTGTAGTTTGATAAAGCATCTCAGTACTTCATAATAACTTTCTGCATAAAATTTGTCAAACCAATGTTTATAATATCTGTAACTATATAACAGAGTATATCATCTTGTTTCCTGGGGACAGATATGTGATCAAAACAAGAAGGAGGATTGGGGATACTAGATAGCTGAAATTTTAACCTCTCACTATTGTGCAAGTGGTGGTGGAAAGTCATCACCAATACTAACGGCCCTATAGAGAGTATTTTAAAGGCGAAATATGGCCCCCGTGGGGATACATGGAGAGCGAGGGCACATAACTCATGGGACATATCTGAGTTCTGGAAGGGAGTTAAACACGCAGAGAGCATATTTTAGTCGGATTTAGTATTTAGACTCGGGGACGGTCTCTCTACCTCTTTCTAGCTTGATACATGGTGCACAACAATACCGCTGGTAAGTTTCTATCCTGACACATATAGCACAATAGTCAACAAATCAATTGCCATCAAAGAACAGTCCGATCCCAGGAATTGGGAAATTACCATACCGGAAAGTCTGCGATGCATGTTACCGGACTTTCGTAATCCTGTTACAGACAAGGATATATCGCTATGGAGGTGGTGCAAAACAAACAAGTTTTCGGTGGGACCGGTCTATCGATTTTGCAACGACAGAGGTTGTAGAATGCGCCATGCAGAGAAAATTTAGAGAGTCCAGGATCCTTCCAAAATTAGGATTTTCTTATGGCTGCTTGCGAAAAATGCAATATTGACGTGGGATAATCTCCAGAAAAGGGGATGGATGGGTCCTAGCATGTGTGCACTGTGTAGACACGAGGAGGAATCAGTTGACCATATCATGTTGCGTTGTGAATACGTCCGATTCATATGGTTGTTATACACTAGTTTACCTCCACCAGCAACCACTGTGTCTAGTATTTGGGAGCACCTAGTCTGACTTCCACATTTGGACAGGGATACTCTCTGATGATGCTGAGATCGACGATGGAGATAGAGACGAGTCCGATCATGACATTATGCCCGTCCATGATGGTTCTCCAGCAGAGGAGAATGGCAGGTTTACTTGGAGATATTGGAATGCTTCATAATATGTTCTATTCTGAGATGTAATATTATTAGTATTTTACTTTTGTTAAGTATATACTTAAACACTCTCCTGTTTATATAATATGTACTTTGTTCATCTGTTCTGTTAAGTATATTTAATGGAACATGGGGGGAGGGGGGATATCCTCACTGCTTTTATCAAAAAACTATATAACAGAGTAAAATTGTAATCCGTTGCTATCAACTTGAGAATGACATTCATCTTTGGACTAGTGTTGGCACAGAGGATGGAGGTGCTTTTCAGCCATCTCTAGCGACGGAACTAGAACTTGGGAGTATGTTAAGTCTTAGTTTACTTGTCTAATCTACGTACTTTGTAACATATCGAGTATTATATTTTTGTAAATAAGATGCATCAACTTTATCTATTTGAAATTTCTTTAAATTTCACTTGCATATTTTATAAAATAAGTAAACATAACAACACATGGACAGCTAGATATTTATGTTCTGATCGGGAAAAAAGAAAATTGCAACAATCGCTTATAATAAACAAGAAGTCAAACCAAAAGGATGAAGTGATACTTCTCTCGGAACAAAAAAAAAAAAAAAAAAAAAAAAAAAAATTTTTTTTGTTGGTCTCTATTTTCCAAAAATTTGGAAAAAGATAAAACTACATCATCCCGCCCTTTTAAAAATTTGTTTATGACGATTTGTTCTTGATTTTAGTGTCCAATTTTGACATGAAAAACAAGAAGAGACATGACATACATGAACAAGAGTATCATGACATATCTCGGGGGAGAAATAATAGGCAGGAAAATTTCGAAAGCTAGCGAATTTGAATCCAATAATTCATTGGGTTTGGATTTCAAATAGATCCTAACTTTTTTAGCGGATTTGTTTCTTATTTAAACGTCCGGCCAAGGATGGACAGTCTATGTTGAAGTCCCTTCTACTGCATCAAAACTCCGAAGTTATAATGAGAGTTGAGGAAAATTATTTTGCATTTTGGTTTACAGTGAGGATTGAGAAAAATTATTTTGCATTTTTGACAGAAACATGGGATTTACGCAGCTGTATAATTTTTTTTAGAATCCACAATTAAATGCATGCCCGGCTCTGATGTCATGTTGAAAGACCCATCCATTGCACCAAAACTCCGAAGTTGTTGTGAGGATCGAGAGAAATTATTTTGTATTTTAACAGTTTATAAGCACGTGACTTGACAAATCTAAGCTAAAATGTAAAGAGAAGGGCAGGAGCAGCTAGAGTCCATTACTATGACCTAATAAAATCTAAGCCAAACTATAGAGAGAAGGCCACGAGTGCTTAGAATCTTGGGTTAGTTGAATAAAAAGGATCAGTTCGCTCTAGAGGGTCCCAGGAATAGCTTTCAGTGGACTATTCAAAATTTTGAATTAAAAATAAAAATTTTATTTTTTTTAATTTAGATTTGGTTATTTATATTTTTATTTGCTAAAAACAAATACACATACGGTTTTGATATCATAAAAACCATATATGATGTTAACGGGTACGCATACAAATTTAATTCTTACATATATGAGTATGATATGAGATAATATTACTATTTTAATAGGAATAAGAGGTTTAAATTGTGAATTATATATCTTCATAGATAATATTTCGTGTTTATATAATGTTTATATATTATATAAAAAATATATGTCTTCATGTAGATAATAGAATATGAAATTATTTATAATAATAAGCATATTAAATATGCATATCAAATATATATACTTATGTATAAGTATATATATTTAATCAAAGGTTTAAGAAACAAGATTATCTCCGCTCTGGATCACCAGTCGCCTGCTTCGATTTTAAACGGTTGTTGATGGGATGCTTTGATGTTATGGTGAATATTTCTGGCCAACATGATACAATTAAAAAAAAAATGTGGATAAAAGTATGTCTTTAACAACTGTGCACAGTTGAGCCCTGAGGATTATCTCCTCGTTTCGCTTGTGCATGTTGATTTGTAAGTAGGGCGTGTAGATTTGTAAGTAGGGTACAAGTAAGAAAGAAATTGAAAAGTAACTTTCAAATTGAAGTAAAGGAAGAGTATTCTTGTGTTTGCTTGTAAATATTTGAAGAATAAAGTATATTAGAAAGTGAATGAAGTATTATTTAATTTATTAAAGGAAATATTATTTATATTATTTTATTTATTTGTTAGGGATAAAAGTACAATTTGAATGATAATAAAAAAATAATTTTTTGTTTTGTTCCCTGTAAAAACTCTTCCAATCCATTAACGTGAAAGAAAACTTTTTATGTAAGATATCACGTAGGCGTAGGCGTGTACGCCATCTTTATATACAAGAAGTAACTTTTAATTATATTCTTGAATAAACAAAAAGTAATTTTTAATTTTATTCTTAACTAAACAAACACTTAAAATAATGGAAGCAGACTTACTTTCACTACTTACATCTTACATGCAAATAAATACACTTGTAGTTTCATTGTTTCAAGTGCATGTGAAAGATCATGCTGAAAGGGAAGAAAGCCCAAGAAAAAATAGAAGCAATTTTTTGAAATCATTCAGGCTGAAATAGCAATTTTTTGAAATCATTCAGGCTGAAATAGCAATTTATGTGCATCGTGCTCAAATCCAATTGTTATCGGCTTATCTCCTATTTATAGCCTAAGCAGCGGAGTGGAACTTCGGCATGCATGTTGCGTGCAAATTTATCTCTAGTCCTCGATGATACTTTTTCACAAGAAATATTCTCTTGCACTGCAGCAAATGGAAGTTTCTAAAGGAGCACATCAAGTGTCCTAGTCAGTGTTTTCTTGTCCATGTTTTTTTGTTCGGACTTTGAGCTGAACTGCGGGCTTTGAGCTGAACTGTTATAAATTGAGCTTAGGAAAAATGGTGTGCTCCTTTGAAACTCCCGCAGCAAACACAAGCAAAAATCTCTAAGCAGTGTGGAAAACAATTTGCTGCACCTGAAGTTTTATTATTTATTTATTTATTATTATTATTATTATTTTTAATAGATGCCACTAGGTTTAGGTCGGAAAACTCTCTAAATGGTAAAGGAGAAACCTCTTTTCTCTTGTGTAGACAGGTGACAGATCCTCCATGAATACTATTTTTCTATCAAATATTGCGTATGTTGTAGCTCTCTCTACCTTTATGAACAGCTAGTTGAGCCTAGTGATTTTCTAACAGCATCAGACATTTGCATGTAGCCTTCTAGTGCATGCTGTAAAATATTTAAAATATCTTCCCATAAATCCCGGGGGGAAATCCTTGAACCCACTCTCACGAGTATCACCTACAAGAGAAGATATTGGTGATTCCACCGGAGCCAAGGCTCATCAGCTATGAAGTTGACTCTGTGCATATAAAGCAGGCTATGGAGAGAAGAACATACATTATGCAGAAAAATAGCCAGCATGAGACCATCAAGTTATTTTATTTCAACTAATTCACTTATCCTGAACTTTGTTTATAAAAGTACCCAAAAAAAGATAGAAGATACAAGAATCATGACAGTACGTTCCTTGATACCAATCTCAAAAGCCAACTTTCAAAAGTACATTTCCCTGGGTTATGGTTCTGGTGGTAAAAAGAGTTGTCTAATGAAGTTTGAGGTCCATGTCCTGCTAAAACTTGTATATTTGAAAAAGCAATAGCAATTCTCAAAACGAATATATAATGGGTTAGAGAAAGGTGAAAATTATTGCTGCCATTTCCCAGCTTATGTTCTTCAACACATCATGTACTGCCGATCAACATAACTCAAACTTTATATGCAGCATAGCTAAAAAGCTACATGCAAAGACTTCCAGTGTATGTATTTGTGTTTAAGCCAAGCTTTCGGAGACAAGGATTATGTACTAGTCCTTACTTCCGCAATAAATTGCAGTGTGTTCCTCAAAGTTGAAAGAAAACCCCTACAAAAGATACCCTACTTCTTCGTGGCTGCAGTTTCTTATCAGATACTACTCTCTGAGGCTTGGCAAGATAAATTGGTGGACTTGAGCTTAGCAAGCTCTTTCCATGGCAGTCATAACAATTTCCTCCAGGTGATTAGCAAAAAGAAATTGGAGAGAAAAAAGAAAACGAAAAACAGTAACAAGCACATAAGCCACTGGAAGCAGCAAATAACATATTATGCCCTTTAGAAAATATATATAAAGGATGGTAAAAAAAATTATTCGTACATAATATCTACAGGTTTTCGCTAGACCTGATTAGTAGCAAAAGCAATACAATTTACACTGACATCGACAGATAGAGACCAATCTCCTTCAAAGGGTCGTAAAACACAATTGCCATTGGAAGCAGCAAATAACATATTATGCCCTTCAGAAGATGTACAAAAAGATGGTAACAACATTATTTGAACATAATACTCACAGGTTTCTGCTATTCCTGCTTAGTACCAAAAGCAACAAAATTTACACTGATATCGTCAGATAGAGACCAATCTCCTGTCAAAGGGTTGTAAACAAACCCGGCCATCTCTTGTACCTGACCACAAACATCAACACAGAAGAGTCATGCAAAATTTGATATGGGTAGCGTATAGCATTTTTAGGAATAAAAATACGTGAATCTTACAGATATTGAAGCTCTTTGTAGGATCATTACTAGTTCTTCTGGGGTGAGAAATTTGGACCACTCATGAGTGCCCTTCGGAACCTGTAAAGCCCAAATGAAAAAAATAAATAAATAAATAAAGTTTACTGTAACAAAATAGCTTGCTTATAATTGTAAAAAGTTATAGAATCTCTTGATCAGTGGCTAGATGTGCCAGATTTTTCTCTAAGCATCATAGCTGAACTACTTTGCTATACCATGCCAGTCCCAAAATAATGGCACTCAACTTGAACAATATATGATATGGTGATTGATTGGAAAGAAGCAGGAGAAAAAAATGATGAAACATAGAAACAGAAAGAATAAAAGAAAGGAAAGGAAACAAAATTTACAATTCTTGTCTAAAAAATTACAGGAAGAAGTCAACTTTATTGAATCTCAAACTGGATTCTACCAATATCCTGCAAAGGTTAAGAAAAACAAGTTTCGGAGAAAATCAAAGGAGATTTGAGTTCCTCAATTATACTTTCTTTCACTTGGTTTGAGCAGATAAAATGACACGGAAACTTTTTGCAAAAATTTTCTCTCATTTCCTTCAATTTCTCATACTTTCTGTTGTAACCAAACAGAAGAAGTAACTTCTAGTTATCATTTTCTTTTCCTTCCACTTTCTCCAAACCAAAACAAGCTATAGATATTAGGAAACAACAGATTTTTCCAACTGCAATCCCAAGCCTCCCATTAACAAGCTAACCCACTACTGATGCATGTCTTAAGAATCCCAAGTCTCCTGTGAACAAAACTAATCCACAATTCATGCATGCCTTGAGAATCCCAAGTCTCCTGTTAACAAGCTCCACGACTCATGCATGCCTTAAGGAGTCACAGCAGTTTTAACCATTTCATTCCCCGCACAAAGCAGATGCATAAAGCTTGTCTCAAAGTGAAGGACAAGTGATTGGAACTCAAAGAATTAGATGATCACAACAATATTGGATAAACCTATGAAGAGAAAGTAGAAACAATTTATGCCATTTTCCCTTGGTCACATTTGTATACTGTGGATGCATGATAGACGAAACCTTTCCTATTGCTTCTGGACCTCAAGGATCTCCCTTTTCTATGGGGCTAATATCCTCATGGATTGTTAATATTCATGTTCTTCCCAGATTTTGAATCATACATGCTTGGTCGGGTTTTTTTAAAGTAAGGTTAATAAAATGTTACTCCTCCAGCCAATTGCCACAAGCATTACCTGCTAAGTAGCATGAATGGCACAAACATGGCAACACGGAAACCATTTGGAGACTAGAGTACATAAACATACTTGCATATTTCTAAAAATTAACCTACTACACTTTTTACAACAACAACTAAGCCTTTCATCCCAAGTATTTGGGGTAGGCTAACCTACTATACTTTTTGATGACTTTAAATAGAGAACCAACTTCGACTATTTTTATCTTTTGACAGGATACAAGGATTCATTTTTGCTTCTACAATACAACATTTCTTAAATATATTCTAGTTTTTTTATGTAAGTCACTAGTTTCCAGTTACTCTCCCCCACCCCCCCCCCCCCCCCCCCCCCCCCCCGAAAAAAAAAAATACTACAGTCCTAAGAAATAAGTGAAAATTAAATACAACATCAAAATGGACATGCAAGAAGTGTTTGGAAAACATCGAAAATGTGCCTAGAAGTGTCAAGAGTAGTATCAGAATTTTTTTAAAATATACTTTAAAAGAGAGAAAATGGTTGAGAGGTGTCAACATGTATCTGATGAGCATCCAAATAAGTGTTGGTCTTGGGCATTAGTCCGACAATGAAACATCTATATGATAGGGTACCTGTGAACCATTTATTACCTGTGGCTCCAATCTAACAGGATCTTGCAGGATATGCAGGAAAGTGAAACAACATGTATGTTGTCAAGAAATTAATACAATTGAAAGAAGGAAATGCAGTTAAAAGTCAACATACCCAATTTAGAAGGTATTCAGCAGCAACAATTGCAGCAGCATAAGACCTTACAGAGCGGTTAATTGTGGAGATAATAGTAGCTCCATTTGGGACAGCTAATGATGCAAGAGAGTTGCAAAACTCCAAGGGATCTGCAACGTGCTCAATTACCTGTAGTCAAAATAATATACCCAGGTTCCAATCAATTGTATAAACATTTCCAAAAAACATATATAATTACATATACAAGCGCAGAGACACACACAAATGTGCCCATACTATATCTATACACAAGGCACAAATGCATAAGAATGGAGGGACGTGTGGCTCATGCATACGTGTGTGGCACACACATGTATGTTTCATTCTCTCTCTCTAAAATTCTTTCTTTCCCATGACTTAAATTAGAATCATGTTATTATAATATTGACCTATCTTTTACTATAACTTGAATCCCAACAAAAAAATTATAAATATTAAAACAAGAGAACATTGGGCTAATATTAGAACTCTTGAATAGATGAAAACTGTTGAGCAAAAAAGCTAAGGTAGAACAGAACTACAGAATTAAAGAGGATTTTAGTATGAGGTATCTATGCTTGTGCTTAAGCTTGACATAGGAAGAAACCTTCCCATGATTAGTTCTGGCTGTTATTTTCAAGCCCACTGGAATATTCTGCACCTTAAAGTGATTGCATGCATTTTTATCTCTTCTTGGTGATGAAATATATTTGAAAATCATAAAAGCAATGGCGACCAATTTTTCAACTGATGACCAATCTTTTATACAAATGATTAGTGTAAGTAGAGATTAAATGGCCTCCACAAACCCAAAAACATCTAAGGTTGATTGCAGTCTCCCCTAGCAAACATATAGCAAGAGGTTTTTTCTTTGAGCTAAGAGAGAGATCCAATAAATCTTAGTCTATCTCATAGGTAAGTACTCAATTGAAGGCATAAACAATGGTAAATAATAGTTACAAAGGTTGAAATAGATCACTGCTTAGGATCTAACGACTCAGAAGCAACTAGAGCCAGTGATGGAATTTCAAGAGTCACTCATGTGAATTGATTTCATTCGACAATGATGAATCTTGCATTATTATCCATTTGTAGCCTTGTAGCTTGTATCTGATCAATGGAACCAAGTGGACGAAGAACCTGATCTAAAGTAAATTACAAGTCAGAAACACTCAATATTGGATACTCTTGCCCGACCATACAACCCTAGCTGCAGAGATCAGTGCATTGGCCAGATGGACAAATAGTTATGAACAGTTTCCTACTGTTCCAGAAGTTTTAGATAACAGCAAACAAACTGAATTATGGAGGCAGATCATGTCAGTAGCATGCAAGCTAGGACGTGGGAGAAAGAAGGGAAACTTAGGATATTCCAAGCCAATTAACATATTATGAATGAAACCCAATCCCAAGAATGTTATAATGGGATCATTCATCAAGTTAGGAACTGAATGTCATTTAGAGTCTTCATGGACCTATATCACAAAAAAATAGTAGTTGAAGAAAAACCCACAAATTGGGAAGAAAAACAGGTGAAAATTTTTGTGAGCAATGAAGAAAAAATAATATCTACAAATGCAAAGTTTTAAGCCTTTATGCAGTATGCTAGGACCAAAACAACTTGTAGAGACACATCATGACTGAATGTTGCCTGTGTTGTTGAAACATGACGCTACTCTATGGATATACTGATAAACCGTTATGGCATATATTAATAGGTTAAATAGTGTAATGCAATATTTAAGGAGTTCTAAAACTATTGCATGATGCAATGAAAAGAAGAAAAATACAAATACATATATGAACTTCAATAAGGATATTAGAATCAATAATTTACACTACATACTACATACCTCGGAAGCAATCACCGCATCAAACGTTTTATTTTCACTGACCAACTGTTCTGATTCAGAAAAACAAACAGAAAAAAAAAGATCAAACTCATAATTTTGCAAAACAAGATAAAAATGTGAGGTCACACCAAAGTTGGAAATGGGGATATAAACCAAAGAGATATGAGCAGTCCTGAACATTACCAACAAGCAGAAGATGACAGTGGAAACCAGATGTTGCCAACTATGGCATTATAGAAAGTGTTGATAGATTGTCTTATTCTTATGGAGCAGGACTACCAACACCCTCACGTGTATTGTATTTGCACCATAAAAAGAAATTCTAAAACATATTAACGAGTTATTAATCAATCGGAAAGGTTTAAACCTAAACATGGGTCTGAGGCCACAGTTTATTAATAAATATATTACTATCTCAAGAATACAAAACACAATGAATTAATTAACTACTCCAAATTAAACAACAATAACATATATTTAAAACCTATACATAAATTCAAGTATAATTGAATGGATAATAGTATTACATACACCATGTATATTGACTATTCTGAGGACATGTAATCGAAAGAGATAAAGATTAAAAAAATGGAACATGCAAATATTTCTCAGGAAGTGGCCAACAATAGACATGAATATTGGAGAGTTCATATAGCAAAACTCAAAAGATTAGGAATTTGCTTCAGAGGATCTGTTGTTGTTGAAGTATGTTAGAATAGTTTGTGAACAATAATTATGTACATGTATCGGCATATACTGTATTATGTTGCCGAGTCTATATCCAAATAAGACTTATTCTGATACGTACACCAACTAAGGAGGGTGGCTAGGCTTAAGAAAAATTTCAGATATTGTTCAAGCCTCTCTACTAATACAAATCTGGTAAATTATCTGCTCAACTTCAGGCCTCTCTACTAATCCAAATAAGACTTATCCTTGGTATACAGGAGGAAGGCTGATTGATCTCACTGCTATAGGCAGCATTCAGTTTGGCATCATTACTCCTATAAGGAGATTTTACAATTGGTGGATCCTAGAACCACCTAGTATATTATCTGCTCAACTTCAGGCCCTCTTTCAATCCATCCTCAATGCAATTTACTTATCAGATCGGAAAGAAAAAGAGAAAGATCAATTTATATAGACTGCCAGTGCTTCTAACGTTTTCACTTTCTATCTGCTTGGAATGTGGCAAGAACCCCCTCATCTGAGGTTGATTGGAATCAAATGGTATGGCACCCAAAGGCTGTGCCAAAAACAAGTTGCTGCCTATACATAGGTGTTCATGACAGGCTTCAGACAAGGGATAGACTGTTAAATTTTGGTATGATGTGGAATTTGACTATCCGCTATGCGAAGAACAAACTGAAAGTAGAGATAATCTCTTCTTCAAGTGCTCGTATTCAGCTTTTATTTAGAAATCTTTCAAATGGAAATTCAAGTTGACACAAGGTAACTTTGTGGACTTATGATGAGATTGCATACTTGCAAGAAAGCAAATTTTCAAAAACTGCCTTCAGATTGATGCAGATCACACTTGGGAGAACAGTTTGGAGTTTATGGCAGGAGGGACTGCAAGGATATTTGAATCAGAATCATGCAATTAGCTACAACTTAAGAAGAAAATTGAGCTGTGGTCAAATTATTGGGTTGCTATGTACAACTTTAAAGCCAGAAAATCAAGAGGACAAGGAGATATGCGGAAACCAGGACATCACTGCTAGAAGAATCATACAGGGATCATTGAGATTTGGAGATCCAGGAGGAGCCAAGTGGCACCCTCTTACCTCAAACTAGGTTTGAATCCAGTAGTAGACAGCGATAATTAAGTTGTATGCCTAAAACCTATAAGCTTGAACAAGGAAACGAGACGCTGCTCATTGGAGCTCCTTGATTACTTGTTCAAGGAATAAGTTACTAACTATGTTGAAAAAAACTCGTTATGAAACCCGTTATGTTGCATTATGAAACCTAACAGGAAGCTAACATTACTTAAATGTCGAAAATAACTCAATGCACTTTAACGGTGCGTTTTTTACGTTATTTCACGTTACATTACTTTAAATTACGTTATATTACGTTATTTACAATAATTTTTTATATAATTTTTATATTAATATCGATTATTTATTTTGATTTTTAATGAATTGCTATAGTTTTTTTTTTTCACTTGAAGACTTATCGTTTACTTATTTGATTGCTTGTGCCATTGTTAACTTGTTAGGTTGGGAGTATATCCTTATTTAATTATTAGAATTCTTTTTTAAGTACTGAAATTTCTCACTTGCTGGTTAAATTGAATTCTCAGCTAATATAAAATAAACAATTAGAATTAATATAAATTGAGCATTACAAAATATAAATTACAATATTAATAATAATTGAAAATAAGTTTGAAATATTATTTTTTTGTTTAGATGATAACTGAAATTATGAGTGTAAATATAATTTAATTATAAAGATGAATATGAGAATATGAGAATATGAGAACTATTGTCAAACTTATTAGAAATTTAAAATTAATAATGGGATATAAATGTTTTTATATTATTCTTTTAGAATTTTTTAATTCAATTTTCAATTTATAAAATTTATTTTATATAGTTTTATATTTATTTTAATTAAATAAATAGAAATTTGCATAACCTACGTTGTGTTACGCTATATACAATATAACCTAACAGAGACAAAGCGTTATGTTATCGTTATCGTTATTTTAAACATTGGTTACTAAAGTGGATGAGAAATGAGGATCACCATTGAATTATCTATTGTATCATCAATGAATATACTTGTAATGCTCAAGATAAACAAAAAAATTCCTACGGATGTGAATGATAACATATTGATTGATACCATATAACTTGATGTTAATTTATACTCTACTCTAAGCACTACAGTGTTCACAGGCTACGGATCCTGACATTCGAACCAAGAGAGCAAAGTTATTGGGGTCGAGATACCCGAGCAACCTGTCGAGGAGCAGGAGATAAAATGCCCCTGCCAAAGATACGAAGGCGGAGCCCCTAGCCCAAAAATTATTATTTTTTCTCTTGTATAACTCACATATAAATTTATAGTATTATAATACTAACATAAATGTTTCTATTCTATAATTTTTATGCAAATTTAAGATATACAATACAAATATCATATTTAAACACCTTAAGAGTTTAAAATAAAAAATAATATTATATTCAGTCCAAAAAATTGAGATATATCTTCACTCGATTATTAAGCCATTCGTCTCTCATAATCACGATTTTTATAATTGAAAACTAAAAATTTAGGGGATAGAATTATAAAATTGAGGATTTTGGAGTGTCAATATTAAAAAATTAAACCATATTAGGTTTTTCAAAAAATAAATTGAAGGGGTTGGGTGGGGGGGGGGGGGGGGTAGTGGGTCCGCCACTGAGCGTTCACTAAACAAATTGTACTAGCCTAAATGCTGTATTTGACCAAGCAGGCAAGCAAGTAAAAATAGTTTGAGCACATTTCTTTGACTCGCTTGCCTAGCCACTTTCTCCCTTCTGGTCCTCCCTTTCTTTTCAATTACCCCTTTTGTTTAATCGATCTCTTCATTGCACCTAATCTACCTGCCCATGGCCACAAAGTAAAATGTTATCGACTGTATACGTTCCTTTTTCTCCTACTCCATCACCATTTCGTACTAGAATATTTTGCAAAAGAATGTAACTAAACGATTGTATGTGTATTTCTTTGCCTCAATCTTTAATCGTAATGAGCTTCAGTATTTTCACTTGAAATAGTTCTGAAACACACTACGTAGTACATGTATAATAAGAAAATAAGTAATAACCTATAGGCACTAGATTACAGCCACAAAATTGTACTATAATTAAGTCTGTCATTCTGAAATATAAAAAGGGAAAAGGTAATCTGGAACGGCAAAGAATTCCTGTTACAAGATTTCTAGAAAAGAAACTCGTAACTATGATCTTAACTGCATTCCTCAATTCCTTGAACTATCTGATTTTTATCATAAGTACACAACAAAAGAAGAGACTGTATGCAGTCACATGATTGCATAAGTGGCAGATTGAATTCAACCAAAGGGATTATAATAAAAGCCAAACAAGTGCAAGTTGGAAAAGCCTGCAAATGCAGTCCAGCCAACTGAAATCAAGTTTTGTTGGGAATAGAAAAAAAATATACAAATCTTTTGATAGTCAACCAGTACTCGTAGTAAAAGTCTGCAAGCAACCAGTACTCCTAGGACTTATTCTAAAAAAATCAAACATTTGTGACTCGCAAGCATGCTTTCCCATTCTTTTCTTTCGGAAAGAAATTAAACGTACAGAACTGGAGAACGAAAAGTTCTATCAATTTTTTTTTTTTCATTTGGAAATGAAAAAAGAATATTGTTAGCCTTCTTATGTGGGAAAGAGAAGTTGACAAGGAAAAATGAAGAGGCAATCTGGATGGAAATCTGAAATCAATTCCACCTGTTGGATTACAATTTGGTTCATTGGATGACTAGTAAAATAGGGCAACTGAGTTGTACCAAAACACTAAAGACATAGGTGGGAAAATTATAATAGAAATATTCTTCCACTTTCAGGGAGAGACACCATATGCACGAAAAGAAATTCTAATCTAGTGGGCAATTGCCCATATTTGTCTCCAGACGTTAACACTCGGATCCTAGTTGTTACGGATATACTATGAGTGCGAAGCAACGTTCATCTCATGTTTTGAACCCCTTTACCACTAAATGATCAGTCAATAAATATGCACGTATAAATTAAAGAAAAAGGTCTATTAAGATATACTTGAACACAAAATCACTTCTACTTTAATGTATGTCTCGCTTTTGTTACTAAAATATTCTCATGGAATACTGCAATCTTATAATCCCTCTAGGAATGTATAAAGCCATATTAAGTGAAACGAGTTACAGTAGCTCGGTGATTTGTTAAAGGCATGACAAGGGACAACCTCCATGAAACTAATTGAACTGGCAAACTTTATTCCGTTCACTTAATCTATTTAATCACTACTTAACCATCTTCTGGAAAGAATACATGCGAGTTCATGGTAATATGCCATCATACGAATGACAATTGTATACGAGCATGAGAAGAAACAAAATCTGATGTCACCTGAACTTTAATTTAAACAAGTACTAACTTTGCATATGGACTGACATATCCCTTATTAATTTAGTATATTTAGTAACTGAGAACTTCCAAGGTCCAACATCTAGCTCTCAAATTGAAGTGGGTTGAAAATTATTGGGAAATGAAAATTTTAGTCAACTCAGCCAATTGGTAGGTTAGAAAAAGGATCTTGGGATAAGTCAAGAGCAAGAGAGAATGCCTCATATAGGAAACTAAACTATTTTTTGAACTGGAAGACTAGTTGTAAGACCACATGCACTCTGAAAAATCACAGTGAAGTAGTAATGCAGTAGATAGTTGCTTCCATACAAACATAAGCAATTTAAATACAGAATTGATGAAGAGTGAATACTTGAACCACAGTATTAAAAGAGCAATTATAATTGAAGGTTTTGGGTATTGTTGTTACCATCCAATATTGAGTAGTCCCATTCTTCAAGGACAATTATGAGATAGCTACATAAGACCACCAATAATATAGCAACAACTTACCTTCCACTGTAAGCACAAAAACTCTCTGTCTCCAAACTTTCTTTAGAATTTGAATGTATTTCCCATATCTCGCATGAAAAAGTCTAAGAGTAGATAGAGTTTAGCATGACCTCAGCTTGAGTTCCTTTGATAACATATTCTAATAAAGATAAGGTCTTTTTTGTATGCATACCCTCAAATCTCAAATGCTTAGATATATGCCCCCAAATCTTAATATCTGGACATATGCGCACCAAATCATGAGTAGCCGTCAAAATACTCTTATATGTTAAACTAGCATAATACAAATGAAATATTCTCTTATCAACTGCAAACTCAACTAAAGGCCTAACTGGAGTCCCCAAATTAATCAACAACATATCAAATAAATAATCCCTTCAGCCCTCACATGCACAAACTAAATAAATAATGCCTAATTCCCTCTACCACGATCCAATTCGTGCATACCGATTTATAGTATATTTGTGTTAAGAATGACTATCCAAAAAATAAAATAAGATTTAAGTTCTTTCTAGCCTTACATAGATAGAGTTTCAAATATTTTAATCAAGGTATTGGTCCACTGGATTGAATTCAAATTTTTTTTTTTTTTTTAATATAGTCACTAGATTAAAAGTCGTCTTTAAATCAGTAAAAAAAATTCTTTTCTTTCTGCTTTCGAGAAAATATGTCTTAGCGAAACATTTATTATTTATGCCACATATTTACATCTATAGATGCCATTTAATGAACAAAGGATAAATTGGTGAAATTAAATCCACGGCATTAGATACCTTTTCATACATATATCCTAATATTGAGACTGTTATTTACCTGCAACCTGAAATTTTAGCAACCCATAATAATTGGGAATACACAATTATGGAACTCCAGTGATTTTAGCAACCTACATAACACACACTCAATTTAATTATGGAACCCTCGACAGCACCAAATAATTGGATTCAATAATAATTCTAAAAGGCTGCAAACAGGAAGCATATAAATTACTAAAAAAATTTACAAGTGCAGAAGCATTGAACAACTATTAGTCTATTACTACCATTTTGCACCTAAATCCTTCAACTGTTTAACATAAAGTAAGACCAACGGAGGATGAACCTTAGAATTCAGAGGGAAAAAGTAATGATGAAGCTGGAAATACCAACTAAGAATCTTCAGTAGATTAGATAAAGTACAGAAAGTAAGGTAACAAAGAGCAGAAGATTGAGAAATATACCAGCTGTTGTGCAGGAATAATCAATCCATGAAGTCACAGGATCTGATCCCTGGGTAAATTAAAGATCGAAAAAACATACTATAAACATATATATAAGAGAGAAATTATGGTCTATGAAACATAATTTGGTTATATTGACGGGTAGCGTATGCCACTATGCCAGTAAGGAGAAAGCAAGAGATATCAATCAGACGAGTTGAGCATGCAACAAAAGCCTTGGATCGCAATTCAAACTTTCAAACATAGAGATGTCGGAGTGGTGAGATAGACTCATAAAGTGAAAATACACAAAGACTGAGTTCTAATATATTGTGCATGTGTTTGCATGATAAACTAAAACAACTTGCATATACATATAAAGTATCAACCTCAAATTCTTGGGATTGCAGCGCATTGCAGAAATAGAAGGTTCCAACTTGTACTAGTAACTATCAAACACTGTAACAACTTCCCAGTACACACCAATTTTTGTGCTCTTTTTCTTTACATCTCAGACACTAGGTCAATCGAACACTTTAGGACACTTCTTACAAGCTCCCACGACATGCATAAATGTATGACAATATCACAATTCTGTTGCAATTTTAATGCTTTTCTATACCCAGCAGTAGATTGTATCAGGTATATGTACAAGGTTATTCTGAGAAAACTCTGACCATCAAATGCATTAGTTGATTGTTCATTACATATATTACAATGTGCATGCACATCTACAAAATATAGACACGTTCCTGTATCATAGTTTTGGAGGACTGGTGAGCCAAAGATCTCAGGTCGACCTGAACAGTTCACACTCATGTCCGTGTCCATATAACACTCTCAGCAAGCATAGATGGAAATATGGGAAATAGGTCTGGAGGAATTAGATTACTGTACTGAAAATGGTACTAAATAACTGGAGATTGTTATTGATGATCATTGAATGGGGTTCTGATTACATAACTATAGTCACATGCCAACATCCTTAAAATTCAGAAGCTACACAGCAGTGCTGACTCAAGCATGACATGCTGACATGACACAAAGTCAAAAGAATACATATTACATACAACGCATGTATCAAACATATGCCACAAAAGATGTGGTTTTGTGATAAATGTGTCAACACTAGAAGCTCAGAAGTGCTTCGTATTATAATTACACAAGCTTATCAATTGATATAGTGCACAAGAAACTTGTGAGTTCATTATCAACAAGAAGTGACTATAAGGGATCCCAAGATCTTGAGACGTAAGAGTTTCACTTGGGATGCTGCAGTTTATGCGCTGAAGCATATCTCCCAATATCTTTCTGTGGAAGCAGATTTCTTGAAGCCAAGACAAGTTATAATATATTGCAAGTGAAAAAAGCTCCCAATATAATAAAGGAGAATATAATTGTACAACCAAAATAGGAATTTTGCTAACAAAATTGATACACATCAATCAGTCCAACTTCGACGAGATATGCTTGCAATTTTGAGAAGCATGTGCAATACAGTATGTGTTGAAAGTGCAAGTCCAAAAAAAAATAATAGTCACATATATGAACAAATTGGAAATACATGCCAGTAGTACTCTTTTAGAAATAGTATGCTTGAGAATCTATTCTTTTTCCGTCTTTTGTTATCTTATTGCATCCAAAATGAGAAGACCGTAATATACTAGTCTGCAATCTCACAATAGAATGACCATTGCCAGGTCAAAATGCAATTATTCCACAATTGTCTATTCCATGAATTATTTCCCCATTCTCACATGCGCTTACTGTAAAAACCCTTCAATATTAATTCAAACCAAGCCAATTGAGGCCTGGATAACTGGTGAAGCACGAGTTGAGTAGTAGGAGATCCCCGGCTCTAGATTGGATTACAGCCTCTGTCCAAATAATAATATACCACCAAATAGAGTCATTAACTGAACAAGTCAGTCCATTATCTTAGTTTCTTTTCCTTTTTCTGTTAGAACGCCAGGCATTGTTATGGCTAATTGTAATGCGTTTGAAGCATCACCAACTTAAAGCTAAAAATGCACTCACTTGGTGCATGTAAATTTGCTAAATTTCATGGTTTGTCTAGTTACTCAAACTAGCGAACTAAGCATACAAGTTGACATACAAGAATCCAATTACTAAGAAAATTAATGTTACTGCTTAGGCGATATCACCAAGCTAAAAAAATCACTAGATGCATGCAAATTTGTTGAATTTCATGGTTTATCTAGTTACTCAAGCTAGTGAACTAAGCATACAGGTTAACATGTAGGAATCCAATTACCAAGGAAATTAATTTTATCACTTAGGCTATCATGTAGTCAGCTCAAGAAGAGTTTACTGTTCATAGGCAAACAACACAAATTGACTCAGAGTAAAGTACCAGTCCTACTAAGGTAGAAAATTGAAGAAGGCTTCATTTTTTATAAGATCAGCATATACTTAACCTCTGAACTAAGTTGAAGAAAATAAAAAAGAAATGTAAAATAATGTACGACGTAGGCAGTACAAAATACATTTGTTTTAGTGTTTTCTGCTAAACTCAAGCTTAGAAAGTGGCATCATGATCGTCAATGCTTAAATTGCAGAGCCTGCACATAATCAAAATTGATATGCTTAAAGATGACATTAAGGTTAATGCACTTCGCAGAAAAGGATGTTCAATAGCTTTGTCCAAGCCTCACTAATGCACAACAAAGTGATCAAAGTAGTAAAGCAGTACTGGACTGTCATGTGCTCCTGATCTTATATAGTATCTGTATGCGTGCATGCATGTTGTCTACAGTACAAAGTCGCATTAGTAGGAGAATTGGTATCAGTATGATATGAACAATCAGATCATAAATAATAAAAGAAGGTGTTGACTCTGATAGTAAAATTCTTTAAACCAGTTTGCCAATCACGTCATAGCCATCTAACTATGCATTCTATAACATTGTTGGAAGAATCTAGATAAAATGAGATGAAAGGGTCCATACAGCATGAAGGCGAGCTATCTTTATATTCTTTTCCACAGCATCAATGCCTGTCACCCTCGCACCCATACGAGCAAGTGGCTGCAGAAGAGAAGCCAAATCAATATAGTGCCATCCAGAAAAGTAAAATGAAATCATGCCGAAATATTTCGAGCAAAGCTTGTGATTTTAAAGCATGTATTTAAATAATAAGGAGAAAATTAAAATTGGATTAGTTAAGCCAGTGGATTTGTAGGGGGCCTCCCCTCAATCTTGAAAGTTCATATATATTTTGTGTGTGTGTGTGTGTGTTTTCTTATTCACTACCTTAAGCATATTTTTATATAAGGTCCATATTAATAATTACCAAAAAAACAAAAGATATTGTAAGGCTAAGCTATTGAAACTGATGTCAGAGATGTAGAATCTTGGTGAAAAAATGCAGCTACCTATAGATTAAAACAATATTTTATAGATAGTTACAGCTCGCTTGCACTTAGTGTTTTAAATATTGGATGCCGGAGATATACCAGTAGCAAAATTATATACCGAATATCGGATACCGAGCAATATATCGTGATATGGCACTACATACTGGATATCATATCGGTATCATACTAGTTAAAAATATACATATTATTATATACATAAAACATATTAAACTACTTAAAACAAGTTTAGCATCATAGAGGATACTTATCTTGACTAATTTGCTCGAGAAAGTAATTTGTTCAAGAATCGAAAGAGGAAGGGGTATGCTCAAGAAATAAAATGGGCAATCTGCTTGAGAGAGGATGGGGAGCTGAAGTACCTGTGAGATAGGGACAGAGAAGGGTCATTGTTGAGGCTCACAGGTTGTCGGGATCAGGATCCACGCTAATCAATCCTGGGAGTGGAGAGAGAGCTGTACGAGGCTATCTACCATAGTCTTTTCGATACGATTGCTCAATCGAGAGAGAGCAGAGAGGAAAAGGAAGAAATGTCATTACTGGAAATGGAGAGAGACAGCTATCAAATCGTTTGACTGACTCAAGGGTCGTAAGAATTATCGTCGAGTCTCACGGGGTCATCAGGATGGGAGATCTCGGTAGTCGTTATTGGAAATGGAGAGATAGGTTCGGCGCTCTGTTGCAGGCTTGCAGCCTATTTGATATGGTCTCGAGCGAGAGTGAGCAGAGAGAAAAGAAATAAGCAAAGTGTCAAATTGTCGATCGATTAAATTTAGGAAAGAATGAGAAATTAGGGACTTGATGATATTTATATAAATGAGTTTAGGTATTAATTAATGGATCTAAATCCAAAAAAAAACTGGCAATATGTTAATCTCACTGATATTTTCCATCTCAATCAGCAGGCAATATATCGTCACGTGGTCGATATGTCGCCCGATATTAGCTCAAAATGAGAATTGAAAAAAATTGGTCTTATCGTATCGTTTTGATCCTAAAACCGATATATCGACTGGTGTATCGATACACAAATCAAAATTTAAAACATTACTTGCACTCATATAAGGTCTGAGAGGCAAATCTAAGAAGAGAGTTGTCAAGTTCCACAGCAGATCTGGATCATGCTAAGATCATAAAGCGATACAATATGTGGAACTGTGTTTTCTTTACTAATTTATGCTTGCATATAACATGCTTACCTTAAGCATTGTTTACAAAACGCAACATAACAATTGAAAACATAAGAACGACTATTAAGCTACTAATTCTAATATTTAATCTAGATAATATCCACCCAGTAGAGAATGAGACCCTTCATTATTAGAACTTCATGTTCTAGTTATCCAAAATTTCATTTAATTTAAGATATCGTTTGAGAAAATTAGTAACACAAGGAGCACATATTAACACATATAAAACATATATTAAGAAATTATCACATTACAGATGTATGTCTATCTACAATATGTACAAATAGCTTTTAGAGAAGAAATGAGAAAACCATATTAATTCAAATCAGAAATTAGTCATATCCAAGCCCAACAATTAGCTAACTCTGTTTAGTTTTGATATCCAGCCAAATTATTTTCAATCACTAGTCAACGACCAACTTACATGAATTATAAGGTCAAAATCAAAGTCTAAAGTATTGGGATTAGTATCGGTATTGGTTAATGAGTTATGTTGTCGCAATCTACAATATCAACCGTATCAAATATCAGAAACATAGGTAATATAAGACCTGTATACAGTATATTCTGTATTGGAACCTAAAAATATGATATGATAACTGCAATACATATAGGTCAATATAAAACCTTGGTGGAAATTGTATTTATGTTGGTTGACATGCATATGAAGATATTTTTTAAGGACACATCATGGTAGAATTATATATACAAGCAAAATCCAATTGATTACAGCCAAGGTTTAAAATATTAGGATCGGTTTCAATAATTGCTAATATTATTTATGGCATCGGAATCGACAATATTAGGTATATCATATAGGCAATGTCAGAAATATTGAGAATATCGATCGGTATTATGTTGTATATTGTATATCTTGGATATCTCAAAACCTGATACAGTACGAACTGATATTCAAAATCTTGGTTAAAATATTAAATCGATTGAACATAAAGGCTGTAGACTTGGAATACAAAGTACCTCTGAGAGGATGCCACCTCCACATCCAACATCAATAAATTTTAACCCTTCAAAAGGTCTAGCACAGTAAGGATCTTTCCTGAAAACAAACATATGTTGTTAGCACCCATGATAATCAGCTTCTCAATTTTTCATTGATCAATCCAATTGCAAATCACTGTGTATTAAAAAAAACTTTAATATTTAGAACACCTCTTGTTTTTTTCTTTTTTTGACTGAGCACATGAAAGTTTAAATTCCACATTGCAAGGAAATAAGCACATAATGGATGAGAGAGAGTGAAGCCATTTTGAGATAAAGCAAGCACTTGCAAAGACCACAAAAAGCAGTGCATCCATGCATGTTTGTTGACTATTATACATATCAACTTGGATATACAACAATTAAATGTAAGGAACCAGAATAGAGTAAACTTCAAGGGTGACATATCGTTCTCTAAGAATTACTGTACAGGTAAGTATCAACTATACTGACCTTGAACTTAGGGACATGAAACTAAGGTCTGGTTTTATAGTGTTTCCTTAACCACAGAGAAATTTTGTTCTCAATTTTACTTAACTGTGATCTACAAGATAGTCAATATAACTCTTCTACTGCATCAACAAGGGTAATCTATTTCATTAAATATATGTAAATTTTAATAAAGAACAATTCAGTAATTGCAAGGGAAAAGAACTCAAAAAGATATTTCTACAAAACTTCATCATTTTAATGTGACCATACTATCATTGGTCTAATAAAGTCACTATAGCAGTCACTTACTTCATGGAGCGAGAAACGATTTAATAGCTTTAGTTTAGTAAGATACGTCAAAAGTACCTTCATTCAAGCCCATCTAAGCATGAAATTGCATAACAAATTCGTCTATAAGATCAACATTACTGTATCATACTATTCATATCAATTTGCAACATACTAACTAGTGCTCTAAGCTAATGATTGATGCTAACTGGAGACCATAGGCATTGCAAAAGAGTATGGGAGATTGAGCGATAAGACACTTAAGTTAACACCTTAAACTTATTTTGCTTATGGGTTAGTAGAAAGAATAGAGTCAATAAACTATGCTCATGACCTAACAAAATGTAATTGACATATACTACTATCACATGACCACATGCCTGTATATAAACTGTATGGTCTGTTGGAAACCCTGTCAGTCAAAGGTGTTAGAGAGTTAAAAACCTGAAAGTATCCATGAAATATTAATCCAATATGATCTCTTGACTTGAGATCCTCTAATTTAGGATACTATGCATAATAATTATTTGACACCTATGTTGCCCTCGAATGGATAAATGAGACTGACAGGGACATGACACAACACAACAATAGGAATAATGCAAAATCTTAAGACGAAATAAGATTAATTAGGATATAAACATGGGTCTAAAGAAAATATCATGCAGCCACAAGGGCATAAGCTTGTGCAATAATCCCCAAAAGAATAGGCCATGACATGTAACGATGCAAAAACCAACTCAGAGATATGTCGATTGAAGTGGTATATCCTCAATTTTTATACTTCCTATTCAGCATTAAGAACCATTCCCCGTTAGACTGATTTCAAATTTCTGTACGTTATTAACCGATATTAGCATTTTTCTGATCATATATGACATTACTTGTTGCAATGTAGATTAAAAAAAACCCTCAGAGATATACTGATGCTAATATCCTTAACTTGCTAACTCCTACCATGATGGTATGTAGCTATTATGCTAGTGAAAACATGAGATAGCATTATATAGTTTATGTTTATAGAATCCATAACGATTACATATTTCCAATTGCAACGAAGGCATGAAGTTCCTTTTGATTCCCATTGGATGTAAGTGTTCAAATTCAAGATTCACGTGCAATTATTATTGAAATAGTGAGGCTTAGAAGTTGAAATCAAGAGCAAATATATTCAAAAGATATGTTAATTTGTTGCAGAAATAAATCAGTAAAAGGGTTTGCTGAATTTCTAATAGCATAAAGAATGTTCCATTAGAGATTTTAATTCAAGTATATGGAGAAGTTCAACACTCGGATAATCAAAGGCATTTCTAAAGAAATTAAAAACAAGATTTATTACTGTCAAAGAAAAAACTATTCCACCTTGAAACCCCCAAATTTACTCATACAGTTAGGTCTATTAGTCCTGAAGTTTAGCAAACTAGACTTAATAAACTTCAACAAAAAAGTTTAGCAAGCAGGACACACATTAATCATGTCTAACAACAAGTTTTCCAACAAGTCTTACTAGGAACTCTTACTAGTCATTTAAATAGTGAGTTACATCTCTACCATGATGCTAATATTGGAATCCTGGGGACAAACTTACTTTGCAGAAAATAAATCAATATACCAGATAGTTTGGGATGTTTTAACTAACAGAAACTAAAACAATTCCAGCATGCTACTTATCCACGTGATTTGCATAACAGCTAAGGGCTTGATTGGTTCATAGATTTGAAAATTGATTTATAATAGTAAATAATGCTCACCAAATCTTCATTTTTTTTCTTTTTTTGCTTTTTCATGTTTGTTTCGTGGAAAATATGCAATCTTTTAGTAATAAGGAGAGTATTTTTTTTCTTACTTTCCATGGTTTGTTTCATGGAAAGAGATCGTGCGAAAGAGATATGGATTTAGTAATAATGATTGTCAAATATTATTTAAAAATAAAAAAGATTCTCTCATCCCCCCAATCAATTAATAAGAAAATCAAAAAGAGATAAATACTTGATTCAATGACTGGTTTTCCTACAAAATATGGGGATTTCATTTCATTCCTAAATCCTTGACCACATCAGCAAAATCTTAAGAGCCAAATCCTTAAACTAATCCATAAATTTCATAGAAAAGATGCTATGTGCCAAAATCCCTTACCATGCCCCCAAATCCTTGTCCAAATACATGGCCAATCAGTCCCTAAGGCTGTGTTTGGTTTGAAAGAAAATGGAAGAAAGAAAAAGAAATAGAAAGGGAAAGAAAATAGAAAAGAAAAAAAAGATGGAAATTGGTTTTTCCTTGTTGTTTGGTTAATAAGGAAATATTTTTCTTTTCTTTTAAATTTTCTCTCAAACCAAACAATAGAAAAAAAAAAATTTCTTTCTTATTTTCTTTTCCTTTCCTTCATTTTCCCTCAACCCAAACAGAGCCTAAGGGTGCCACTTGGTTTGTGGCAAGTTAGTAATTGAAAAGAGAGGGAAACTATGAGTTTTAGTGGAAATTCCTAATTCCCATGCAAAATTTCAAATCAGGTTCAATTACAACCACTCATTTGCATAGGAATTAGGAATACCTACTAAATTCAATTTTTCCCTCTCTTTTAAATTACCAACCACAAATCCTAAATACCAAGTACCACCAACCAAACACACCCTAAGTAAGAATATGATGGAAAACATTATGATATATAGTAAAAATTAAGTACCTGCAACATCATATTGTTTTCCTCTAAAATATTTTGATCATTACTAAAAATCAGATGACTGTGTAGTTTACCCAATTTAGATTAACAGAGTTGAAGGAGAAGTATATTAGATTCACAATTCATCAAATGTTCAAAATGACAAGAACAAGCAAGCTACAGAATTCGGAGGCGCTCAATATCACAGTACATAACAAAAAAAAAAAAAAAAAAAAAAAATAGTAATTCAAGCTGGTCTAAGAAAAGAATCCCTGATGATTGTCTTCCCAAAATATCATTAAACATTGAAAAGCAACTAATGCATCTAATTACTGGACCTGAAATGCCGGCAAAGAGTTGATCGAATGAATGACAGCCGAACTGGATTTATCAAATGTAATTGTTTGAATGGTCCTTCAAAGTCCCACCTGTTCGTTCCACATACACAAAAGATTATTACAAGCATTTGATGCAGCCCATTCACACCCCCTAACTGTAATTTATTCAAATATGTTGCATAAACGCCAAACTCATAAATTAGAAATCTCAGCAAATTAATCTGAAAAAAAAAAGATTTTTTTTTAAATTTTAATCAGGGAATCAATCAGATCTGGAAAGAAATTCAAGATTGAATGAATTTACCAAGTTTCGGCGAGGGCGGCGAATTTCGCGGCCTCGTCGGCGTTGAGGGAAGAGCGCAAAGGAGAGGGCTTGGCACCTCCGCCGACGTCCACGGCCGGCGGCGGAGGCGATGCATCTGCTGAATAGTATCTGTTTAGAGGGTTAAAGTTTCGAATTTGGGATCGAAGGAGATGGGAGCGAGCACTGAGGAGGTCTCGGCAGAGGTGCAGCGATCTGTTGCTCATCTTTCCTCGATTACATGAACGGGAGGGGACCGGAAAGGAAAAGGGTTTAAGATTGTTTGCACGCGTACAGCGCGTGACAGAACCAAGTATTTTTTTTCTTTTTCTTTTTCTTTTTTTATTTACCGGTAAACTAAGGGGAGTTTCTAGATGGGCACAACAAATTTCCTAGTGAGCCCACTTTAAAAGTCTTTTTTTTACCACTTTGCCATTATATTTTTTGGTCCAAAATACCCTTCCACATCTCCTCCTTCATCTTCCCACCTGCGTCCTTTTTTTCCCGCATTAAACGCGAGAGAGAGAGAGGAGGAAATGCTTTCTTTAATGTAACGGAATATCGAGGAGCGACTAGTATAGAGGAGCGGCTAGTATAGAGGAGAGGATATACCCTTCCACATCTCCTCCTTCATCAGATTTTTTAATGTTGGGCACCCCGTCCGGGCTATCCAGCCCGGACAGATACTCTCTGTCCGGACTGTATAGCCCAGACGGTGTGGCTAAAATTGAGATATCCTCATCCGGGTTATCCAGTCCGGACATATTATCTCTGTCCGGGTTTACAGTCCCGGATAGCTCTAAAAAGATCCGGTTCTGTAAACCCGAATCGTGGATACAGTAATTCATTAATTTAAGTGATACGGTGTGTCGAACAACAATTTGGGGTCATTGAACCTACATATATGAGAATGATCTAACATATCAACAACTTGGTATCATTGATCCAATATATATACAAGTAATTCAAAACTTTAAAATAAAAGTTTGGCAAAATTAGCTAAAATTAATACGGTTTACAAAATGAGGGTTTAATAAATTGAAGAACCGTATCAGGGCATGTCGAACAACAACGATCCAATATCTTCATGAACTTGGTATCAAAACATATTAACAGCAGAATAAATAGCGTGCATGTCGAACAACAACGGTCCAACATATCAACAAGTTTTATATACTGCAATAGAGAACCTTAAATATTATAAAACTAATATATTGTTGCTACAAGATCATAGACTACTAGAAGATCTTATAGATTCTTGAATTGTAAACTTATATCACTGCTTATATAAGATATACAACAGGATATATAGGATATATTATAAATGGGGTGTAAAATGCTTTATCCAAAGTGACAATCAAAACTTATATCACTGCAATATGCATGCTCCAGTTCTGATTGGATATCCATAGGACACAGGATATATGATATGGTAATGAACATATACAACATCAAAACACTAAATATCAACTAATAATTCATAGTTTCAAACACATAACAACGGCCTTTAAAATGAGTTTGAGCCTCATTTAAAAACAACGGCAACTACAACTTCATATATAAAACATGTTCTTTTAGTACAACTTCAATTTAAAAGAACGACAAACTAAAAGGAATTTTTGTTCCATGCTAACAACTCTTTTTTTGACTTTGCGACTCATATTAAAAAAGAACAACAAATTCTAGATTCTTTGAGACTTCCGAGCGGGTTGCTTTCTTGCGGGTTGACGGCGTCTTGAAGAGATAGGACGATCCGTGGGGGATTGCACAACGGGCTGTAATACTGTGTCAAGATCAGTTTGTGTGCACCCGGTTAGAACTGATTTGATCTTCACGAGGGCATTATAGAGCAAACTCGGACGCCTCTTACTTGCGGTCTCGCCTTACTCTAAGAAGAGATCAATAATTGCTATAGTTTCTTGAATTCTCTGCATATATTATGGCAAAAACATATATAAGTTCGATTATAGTTGGTTCATTTATAAAGAATAAAAAAACCGAATAATACGGACAAACGAAATGGAGTAGATTGATATATTGAAGCACGGATACAGGTATGATACAGACACATCCATATGCTAAATTTAGAAAAATAGGAAACTAGTACTGCAAGGGTATGACAAAAATTTTATGTGAACATCATTACACACATATTTACATGCACATGATAAATATCCCCATATGAAAATGGATAAGTTAATTCTAAAATATTTAGGATTCAAATACATATGAATTACTAAATTACAAATGTTTTAAGATAATGTTTATTATCTCGGCACACGAAATATTTTTGAGCTATCTAAACTAAATAATTGTATGTGCAATCATATTATTTCAAATGAACATAAACAACTTATATAAACATAATGCCTCTAAACTTCTCAATATATCATTCATATATTTGAGTTTTGATATTGTAGTATCATTTACAATTATAATATGCCTCTAAAGTTCTCAATAAACTGTTATATCCAAAATTTGAAGCAAGATCACCAACATGATAGCCAATTCCAATACACAAAATAATACACATGGTACCAAAATAATTCCCTGAATTCTACGGCAAGTAATGATCACCAATATTTATGCAAAATTTAACTAATAATTACCAATACACATAATTTGTCTAAGATAGCATAAATTATAAAAATTTACTGAGCATGAATGTCTATGAAGAATTTAACTAATGATCACCAAAACCAAATCTTTAGATTTTGACCTCGACTGGAAGGGAATCACTCTGACATTAGATTACTTAAGTGCAAATCAGTCACCAATATTTACTCTCTCAAAAAAAAAAAAACTCAATCTCAGTCTAAAACAGTCTAAAATCATAATCCAACACAAAAAAAAAAACCAACAAACCACCAAAATAAAAAAAATAAACAACAACAACAACTCAATCTCAGTCTAAAATCATAATCCATACAAAAAATTGATTAAATTTAAATAGCAAAAACCTTACTTTTTAAACCTCCTGCACTCCTGAAGTCGAGAGCGCGAGCGTCGGCGACAGTGCGTCAGGGGGAGAGCGCGCGAGCGTCGGCGGTCGGCGAGAGCCCGTGAGCGTCGGCGAGAGAGAGGGGAAGCCGGGTATGTAGGCCTCACCCGAGAGAGAGAGAGAGAGAGAGAGAGAGAGAGAGAGAGGAAGCCGGCGAGAGAGGGGGAAAGTCGGAGCGGCGAGAGAGAGAGGGGGGAAGCCGGCGAGAGAGAGAGAGAGGGGGGAAGCCGGTGAGAGAGAGAGAGGGGGGAAGCCGGCGAGAGAGAGAGAGGGGAAGCCGGCGAGAGAGAGAGGGGTTCTGGTTTGAGAACGGTGGGAGAGAAAGAGAGGGAGATGGTGAGGGTAATTTGGGGAAATAGGTGTGCTCACTAGGAAAAAATAAGGTTTTTGAAAAGTGAAGATGTGCGCACTAGGAAAAGTGGGCTCCCTAGGAAAAATCTAGTGCCCATCTAGAAATTCCCTAAACTAAGGGACTTAGCTATCTACGTTTCATTAATTGAAAATTAATGAAATATACTTGTCACGTATAGTCAAACATAATTATGTGCCTTACTAAGAAGTACACCAAATACTTAAAGAAAGAAATACAGATAGTTGTAGTCCTAAGGAAATAGGCAATTTAGTTCGCCTCCATCACTTTTGATCCATTGCATTGATATGTATCTCGTCCTCTTTTTTTTTTTTTGTTGCCGATTCGAAAAAAAGTTAAAGGTTCAGACATCTCATAGGATCTTTACGAGACAGTTTAGTTATTATTATATAGACACCATTATTAAGTCATATATCTATTCAAAAGCAGATGTCACTCTCAATATTATAACAACAAGATAAGATCTAGGTATCTCCTTGGATTTCTACGAAGCGGTCTACATATCATCATAAAGGCACCTTCATCAAGTTTGTACATGTCCATAAGCAAAAGTTATTCTCAATGTTATATCAACAAGAATCTTTAAAATTTGAATTTTTCTTTTATTTTGTTTCCAACCATATATTACAGACAACAATAGTTTGTAAAAATGAATTGGTGGAGTACCTCATTTTGTCTCCTCTTTTTCTCGTTCTTCTTTTTACAAGAATATTAACGCTGCACAAAATATAATTAGAATTTGTGATGCCATATATTTGGAAAATAACAAATTAGAGTTTCAAAGGAAATAATAAAAATAGGCTTTGAGTCTTGCCTAACCTAGCAATCCAATTTCACTTATAAAAATTGGAGTTTTACCTAGTTGTAATATTAAACTCTATTTTTAAAACTATAAATTGCTGGAAGCGTAAAATGGAGCTTTTAAACTCCAGTTTTAACCTAAAACTCCAAAATCTAAAACTCCATTTTTCCCACCATTTTAGAAACTGGAGTTTGGATGCATACAAACTCTAGCTAAATGAAATCATACGAACCATATACCCAAACCAGGTTCTATTAGTTTATGTATAAATAATCCAAAATACGTGTATCACATACATAAAACAAAAATAACTCATAAAATCATAAATCTAATAAAATCTAAAGTAAATCCCAACAAATCTTTCTTCGATGCAATCAATAAATTTCCTTAATTTTACAAGTTTCACCTCCTATGAATTAATTAAGATGTCATAATTGGGACAACTTTCGAGACTCTTTACTAATCAACAACTTGGTTTGGCACAATACAATCTCGATGACAAGAGGAAGAAAAAAAAAAACCTAAAGATGTTCGTTAAACTTTATAATTCTATATGGATTCTAAAGATGTTCGTTAAACTTTATAATTCTATATGGATTCATCTGTGTATGTGATGTATTACTTGAGTCACGCCCAATTTTATTTAACTATGAATCATAAAAATATATATCATTGACAATAGAGATGAGAATGAGTATATCCAATAGCCAATTCTTAGTCCGAACTATTCAAAATTTTAAATTAAAAAAAAATAAATTTTTATTCTTAATTCAAAATCTTGAATAGGATTGACAAAAAATTGATCATTGTACCCTGATAGACAATAAGTGCATGTATAAAGATATTTTCGGTTGTGAGCGAAAAGTTGTGATTTTGTGAGTGCAACTGCATTACAAAGCCACTTTTAGCCGTGGGTAAAATATTTGAAGTTCAAAATCATTCTCAAAACGGTTAAACAAATAAAAGGAAATGAAAAAAAAAGCGGCTCAAGGTCATGAATCGTTGGTCATCATGCTAGAAATACGGAACATCTTGATTAGATTTGAACATGTTTTAGTGTTGTTCTCTCTTATGTTGGATCAGATTCAGATTGCTTAGGTATCAACATTCCTTTACAACATCACTTGCAATGCTATTTAAGAGCAAAACATCCTCGAAAACAAGTAGCCATGGCAGCCTTGCACTGTATCGACCAACGGAGCAGTCTGGCAAGCATCCTCTACATGCCGGTCCATCCATTTCCTCACCATCTCTTCCCCGACCCCAGCAATCTGGTGTTGCAACACTGCAGCACCAAGGGGTCCAATCAAATTCAGCCTTGTTGCAGCAGAGATAACGTCTCTCATTGTCATGAACATGTAAGCCCTTTGAGAAGTAGTGCTGTCGAAACCCAGAAGCCCACATATCAGCCCAAAGATAGGTGCATGGTGGAACGAAACAGTCCCTGAACCCAAATAGGTGTCTCGTATTTTCTTAATGGTTGGAACCTCAAAAAAGACCGATGCAGCCACTCTTAGAAGAGCAGATCCTTGGGACATTGATGCCTTCCTGCTGACTTCGTTTGTTAGAGTAGCTTCTAGCCATTTATCAAGTTTCGACCAGGTTTCAATGTCAGGACACTTGGTCGCGGTATATACAAAGGGAAGAAGAAGACTCCCAGTGTTTTCTAAGATTTGGATGATATAAGATCGAAGATCTTCAGGAGTTGCCACAAGGTGGGATTGTGTGGCAGCCTCAAGACCATAAGAGTGAGCAAAACCGCCTGTAGGGAGAAGGGAATCCAATAATTGCCACTGGCTCCATTGTAGGAGATGGTTTGGCGTTAATAGAGTCCCTTGGCTCGCCTCATTTTCCATCTCAAACTCCATAAGTTAAAGCAACTGCACTCAATCAATGAAAAAAGTATTAGAAAACTTAACAGTGAGATATTTGAAATAAAGGTATACCTGATACGTGGAAAAAGAAAACTTATGTAAGTGCCAACAGGGCATACTCCCTGTCTACTAGAAGTACATGATTTTGGTAAGCTAATTATTACAAGAATGCATACACATGATTCTCGAAAAAAAAAAAAAGAATTTATGCTGAGAAATTAAACATCAGTAGTTGCCTCTAGCGGGAACAGGGACATGCACCAGATAACTTAAAAAAAACGAATAAAGAACTTTATTTCAGCACTGTATGCACTACGAACTGACCATAAAAGCATGTAATGAGCATTTTTTTTTAAAGGTTTTAGGTGAGAATATATATAGGTTAGTTGCTACATCAAGTCCTAATAGTAACTGGATTCAAGAACTTACAACAAAATTGTTGATAATAGATTTTCCTAAACATCTTTCTGCACAAAAATATCAACAAATATAACTTTCAAATTATGAGGAATGTCACTTAGCCCTGTTTGGTATAGGTTGCACATAGAATAAAAGGTCTTAACCCTTCTTTATTTGTCAAATACAAAAACTACGAAAGGTTAAATAACCTGTCTGCATGGGTTAAAAGGAGTTAACCCCTCAAAATGAGGACTTTACTAATCCACCTTTTTAGATTAAGAAATAATTCCTTCATTTATAAATAAATTATTGTTAGCCTTACTCTTCACGATACACACACACACACATTCTTTCATTCTAAGGGTTCTTGTCTTATGGTTATGGAGAATCCAGCTATAGAAGAACCAGGAACAAAGAGCGCTCTCCCTTTTTTTGTCCAACTCTTTGGTCTTAAAAAAGCTGGTTTTATTTTAAAAATGAGTGATTGTCTTTCTCTGACCCTTAATGCCCAACCAGCGAGTGGACAGCTAATGTGTTCCACTTATTGAATAGGGTTTATGGTCGGTTTGTGACCCCTGAACACCGAAGGCATCCTTGGGGCGATCTCGTAGTTCCTACGGGAAGGAGACGATGGGATCGGTCCATGGATACGTGTGTGTGTGTGTATATACACATATATATATATATGTATGTATGTATATGTATGTGTGTATAAAATAAGCGTTATTATTGAACCAAACGAAACAGCAAGAAATGAAATTAAAAACAGATAAAGCAGCTAAACTATAAAACAAATAAACTTCTCCGGACCATACAAATGCTCGGTGAGCCCACACAAAAGGTTTGGTTAAGATATGCCAAATTCCACCAAGTATACAAATAAAACCTAGCCATATACGTCCCTCAATTATATCTTCCAAATCGTCCACACTACCAACCCATCATTCTCTCCCAAAAGGAGATTTTAGTAAATAACTAAATATAACACTTGGACTAAGGGTTGCGAATTCTCATTTCACAGGTATGGAACACAAGGTTTCCCTAAGTAACTAACTTCAATATGAATATGATATGAGCATAGTATGAATGGGAATGACCCCACACCCCCCCCCACCAAAAAAAAAAAAAAAAAAAAAAAAAAAAAAAAAAAAACCCTCCACACACACACAAATTCTTCTTTGAATTAAGAATTCAAAGAAATATCTTTATTTCTATCCCTACATTGAATTCAGAACGAAAAAGAGGTTGGTTCACACATTATATATATCCAATATCCAAGCAAGATTAAACAAAAAAATTTCTATCCCATCCCCCCACCCTCCACACACACACACAAATTCTTCTTTGAATTAAGAATTCAAAGAAATATCTTTATTTCTATCCCTACATTGAATTCAAAACAAAGAAGGGATTGGGTCAGAAGGGGTTGGGTCACACATTATATATATCCAATATCCAAGCAAGATTAAACAAAAAATTGTTAAAAAGATTGCAATTTTCTATGAATTTCCCATTTTTCACTCAATAACGGAACCCTGATTATTTTTATTTTTGAGGATTGACGAATCAAATAATATTTCTATTCTAATTTCTGCCGCTTCTTCTCCCTCTCAATCAAATATTTTCTTGCCATAATGTTCAGGCCCGATTCTTATCAATACAGCTTGGATCCTAGATATAAAAATATAAGAAGGGAGATCCCCCTCTTCATCGAAACAAATGAGATTGTTGCTGATATATTATAAAATAAATAAAAAAATAACTAAATTAACCAAATTTTCTTGATGTGGAGTCAATCAAGAAAGCTGCATAAGTGAATATATAACCTATAGAAAAGTGTGCTATCCAACCAATCTTACTTGCATAATGGAAAGGGTCACTGGCACATCTCTCCATCGAATCAAATTAGCCAAAGGGCTCATGCTAAAATTTCAATTAATTCCTGTCAATATCCACGCTAGGAAATTAAGAACATAAAAGGTTAACTATTAGTCCTTCTCTGCTCATAATGAATTAAGCAGCTTAACTCTCTCCGTAATCTTTCCTTAAACAATTGACACCATAAGCTATTTTTTGAGAGAACATAAAACCAGAAGCTAACTATTTAACTTCCCCAACTGAGTAACCAGAGGCTGAATGGAAAAGGAAGTCTAGTCCTACCTCAGCTGCTCAAGCTTCATCCTCTTCTTGCTCCACACCCTGATATCTTGTTTTCGGGCTAATTACGTATCTTCACTTCTTCCTTAATGAAAAGAATATTTTTCTTTCCTTAGAATTCTTGTAGAATGTTTTCATGGCCTGGACTAGTATTAACATTGACTTCAATTAGCTTCGTAACATAGATCTTTAAGTTTCATTGACCATGCCTTCTCTCTCACATATCTTTCTAGGAAGTTACGGTGGACGTTCTTTAAGAATCTGCCTCAACTCACATAATTCGTTCCAATAGGCTGTAAGGGATGACCATTATGGTGAATCATGCGTTCATAGTGTGTTTCCTTTAGGTAACAAGTATTGATCTTTTGAGAGAGAGAGATCAATGTTACAATGCATGTCGCCTCTGGTGAACATCTTAGGAAGATCTGTGTGAGACTTTATATATAGCTAAATCAAGCCTTACACGCACTCATGGGATCATAAGACAAGTTGAAGTCATCTTCGACTACAAATAGTCAGAATGGGCATCTGTTACTTAATGTTGTCCCCTTTTGAGGATCCTAGACTACGCTGACAATCTATAGGCATGTAGGCAGTCTTGATCAAGTGGTTATGTCTGGACCTTTTAGTGGTAAGTCTTCATTCATCAGAGAAATGATTGGTATATTCCTGCATTTCATTAGTTAGGTATTAACGAAACAAGCTACATATAAATTACACATATATAGTCCCTCATTCGTGAGTGAATGGTATAATAGTTATACAACATTGCTTAGAATGAGCTACAAGTGTAGAATACAACGACAGATACTAAACAAGGCAATCAACTAAGGATCAAATTTGAATTGACATTTCCTACAATCAAATAACTGGGCACCGGCAGATATGGATCAGATTTCAATTATAAAATTGAAAATTCAAATTTCAGACAAGTTGCAAATGATGATCTCATCATTGTCGTCCATGTACAATGATAATGCCAACCAAGCGCCAGCTCTCTCCTGCGTTTCCATACACCTCATCACCAAACCTCCCACAATCCCCTCCTGTCCAATTATCGAGAACACAATGTTCTTGTTTATCTCCAATTCGATCCCATGTCCGCGATTGCTCAGCCACCTCACTGATGGAGACTCCACCGACGAATTCATCTGACAACACTCTCTGTCGCGATTAATCGTTGTGATGAAGACACACAATGCGGCTGTCATGATGAAGGCACACAACATAACCCATTTATCATTGAAGAAAATTGAACTTTTATTGAGAAAAGCTTCCGCCTAAGATCATCTATTCGGCAAAGGTCGCTTGAAGAGGATTCCCCTTATTGTCTAACAAAATGAGTGAACTATCAAAGAAATTCTAGTAAATAAAACCCCAGTCAAGCTTTGAACTATGTTTCTATGGCAGAGAGAGAATCTGACTGACTAGCATATTGGTGGAATTTTTGAAGGATTGCTAGGCTCTCGATTCTTAGCAAGAAATCATGTTTAAGTGTTGACAGCTTGTAAGTTCCCTTCCTAGTAACCATAGTTATAAGGGCCCTCCTAGTTTGGGATGAATGTCTCTCTAATTTCTTTTTATCAGTGATGTTTCTTTGAAGTACCAAGTCCACAACTTGAAGAATCGAGTCTAGACTCCTATATTGTCGAATTGAGTCGTCAACAATCCATTATTCAATGTTGCCTCGAACCTCCACCAAAAGATGAGATTATGGCATAGGCTTCAACTTTGGTCTCCGGATTATAGTGCTCAAATTGATACAAGTGAGCCCCCACTTCTATTTGGATAACTACTATAGTTTTGTAGGCTAGCATGATGGGAGTCTCACCATAGAGGATCGAAGTATCTTGCACAATCCATCCTTGGTAGTTTGATTAGTGACCACAGTTTGGTCATTGCTTTGTTGATAGATGACCGAGAAGAAGTGAGGCTTCATCCCCATTTCTCATGGAAGAGTCTGAACTTCTCGCTGCTGAATTAAAATCTGTTACTGGTTGCCAGGGCTTTGGAAAGTCCAAACCTGTTGATGATGTGTTTCCCAATGAAATTAATTACTTATTTACTTCGTCTAAAGTGATCTTGGCTAAAGCTTTGGTTTTAACCCACTTGGAAAAATAATCAACTGCAACTAAGAAATCTTGACAACCCCTGAAGCTTTCGGGGGCTATCCTAAAATGTCCATCCCCATTGAGCAAATAAGAGTGACAGTTCAATTGGCATGAGCTCCAGAGATATTGGCAAACCTTTGACATTACCTGTATCTGGTTACCAGATTTTGTCAGTCGTTTATCATCTGAAGCCAATGAAACCTTTACCCAAGAGCTTTGTAAGTTAGCGATTGGTAGTCTACATATGCACTACAACTGTCTTTATAGATCACTCGTAGTACTAACTAGAGACACTTTAAGTAGGGGTAAGTGATCCCTCTCTTTAAATGTGTTCACTATCAAAGTACGTATTAGAAAGACCATCACATAATTTTCTTTGTTCGAACCTCATCGGTTGGTAGTTTTGCTTTCTCAAGGAAGTCTGTCTCTTCAATCCACATATAAATCTTATCTATCTCCATCATCTCGATCTCTTCATAGGTTGGAATGCTTTGAACGTATAAGAACTCCCAAAATATAAAACTCCCCAAGTAATAAGGTGGTACTGCAGCAAGTTTGGAGAGAGCATTTGTCTTTTGATTTCGGCTCGTGGGATATGGATGATATTAACATCCTGTAATGTTTGATTATCTCCTTCATCTTCAGAATGCACATGCTCATCATTGAATCTTTGTCCTTATATTCTCCACATATCTGGCTAGTAACAAGCTGAGAGTTGTTGTACAATACAGCTTGACCAACCCCCAACACATGGGCCAAAAGACCGTCCCACAATTATAGCCTCATATTATGCCTTGTTGTTTGTAGCATTGAAGCTAAATCAGAGTGCATACTGCATGGTATATCTCGAAAAATAAGGATACCTTTGCTCTGATCCGGGCTTCACATCACGAGGACACCTATACATGATCATCCTATATATCGACATTCATAAATCATAATCTCTTCTTGGCAGATCATCAAGTAAGTCTGCAAGAATATTTGCATTCATTCTTTATCTAGGTCTGTCTTTCGAGAAACACTCATTGAGTTCAATCGCCCACTTTAGCATTTTTCTAGACGTCTCAAGCTCCTCTAGGATAGGCCGGAGAGTCTGATCTAACAATACAACAATCATATGCACTTGGAAATAGGATCGTAGATATGATTAGTGGGAAAGCTACTTTCTCTATCCTCTAATATCACTCTTATGCTGCTACCAAGACTTGACTGACGTAATAGACTAAACTTTGTTCCCTACTACCTTGCTGTTAACACTGAGCTTACAACCGTTAGAGGTTGTTGCTTAGGTACACATATAGGGTCTCTCCATGAAGGGGTCAGCTATATAATAGAGGGATGTTAGTTATTGTTTCAAGTTTTGAAATGTATACTCTGAGACCTTCGTTCATTAAATCTTTCCAGCTTCTTCAAAATATGTAATAAAGGTATTTTTCTTTCTGTGCATATGGATTAAAACGATTTAGAGCTGCGATCCGACATATCAATCAATTGCATGACTGAGGCTATTCCATCTGTATGGCTTGGATCTTGTTCGAGTTAGCTTCGATACCTCTAGAAGTAATAATAAAACCATGTAACTTTCTAGACTTCCCCCTAGAGGCACACTTGATAGTGTTGTCCAACTCTATTGCATTGCTAGAATCAATGTATATTTGAAGCAATTGACCATTTTGCGCCTCATATTGTATCGATACACGATCAAAAGATTTATTCGAGGTTTTGAATTTGGTCAGTTCTTTCCTGAACTTCACCAACATATTATCAACATACATTCATGTTCCTCCCAACCGGCTTCCTGAGGCATCAATTTACCAGCCATGAATAGCTCTCACACCAATATTCTTGAGCCCGAAAGGCATTACTTTATAATAGAACTGGTTATGCATGTTTATTTTGGCTATACGAAACTAGTTATGACCATAATAACTTCTACGAAGTTTAATAGTTGGAACCTGATTGACTCATCCATTATCTGATCGATACAAGAGTGAGGTACGTGTCTTTTATGCAGGCCTTATTCGAATTGGTGAAGGCAATACACTTCCACGACATATCATTAATCTTAGATACCAACAAGTAAATTTGACATCTCTGATGAAGTGTGCTTTGGTAAGACTATCGGTCTCTTTCTTGTTTGCCTTTATCTTCTAGGTCCTTGAGATAATATAAAGTCAATAAATTGCGATCATTGGATCGATCCTTTGCAATGTCTAGTAGCTCCCATATGAACACATCTGCATTATGATGGAGCACTTCAACAATCGATTGTCGAAGAGGGTTTTCCAACAATCATTAGATTTTTCACGATGTGACTCGAAATTTCATCAGCTAGTATGACTTCATCTCAAGTCTTCCATTGGGATAGGCTGGGTGACTTGTAAATCTTCTCTACATCTAAGTCATAGAAAGGACTAGGCTTACCCCCCATCTACTGCTCATGGGTCAATAGAGAGGCTGCTTACTCATAATCAATAAACCCTACATTTGAGCCTTTCATGAGCTTACTAGGTTAGTCAACTTGTAATAACACTTCCAGGTTTTACCTGATTGGCTTGGACCTCCCAAATATCGTGGGTCGTTGGAAATTGACCTTAAGATAGTATGTTGATCGAGCTGAGCTTTCCTTCCTAATAGCATTATGTATGCATATGAAATATCTGCTCTGAGGAAGTTGGCTTGCACAACAACTCATCTAGAGCCTTCCAACTGATACCAAGAGGTAGGCCTATTTGACGGAAGCAGTGGTAGGACATGACATCTGCCAAGCTTCTTGTACCCAGAAGAAAACAATGAACTAGCAACTTGCTATACGAGCGTTGATTATCAGTCAATCCTTTATTTCTTCTTCGAATTCTTTCTTGTCTTTTGTAAGGCAAGATATAGGCCTCCACAGAGAAATCTTCAAAGCGTCATTCCTTCTAACATAATGCCAGTGGGTCATCCATGAGATGGAAGCAGAACTTTTTGACTATCTAAGCTCCACTGAATGCAGAGAGGGTAGTAACTCGGTTACTCTACAAGATGGAGACATCGCAAATCTCCTTATTAAAACGCTTGATATATTGGGCAAGAGACTTATCTTTACATTGTCTTAACTCGATACGCTAGAGGTCTTGTTTTCTTCTTACATTTCCCACAAAGTGGGACCAGAAGAGCAAGAGAATTGACTGAAAGATGGTATTGAATTCTTCAATAATTTCTAGAGTCAGTTGATGGCCGACCTCGAGAGGGTTGTGGAGAAGGTTTACATATTATGACATCAGGAACTTATATAATGATATAATGTGTTCGAAGAGGCTGAGATGGTCTATAGGGTCATCTTTACCATCCTATTTGGCAAATTGAGGAAGCATGAACTTCTAAAGAAGGCTTTTTTAAAATATATATATATATAATAAGTGGAAGCTTCCTCCATATCTCCTCGACAACCTCTTCACTGTAACATTTTATTTATGCATGTAAGCAATCTTCCTTTCCATCCTCTGCATCCTCTTACGGATACGTCATCTCCTTCTCGGAAAGCAGAAGGATATGTGGAAAAGCTGCTCTTAACAAGGAAACCGTCCTTGTTATCCCCTTCTTGCGGTTTATCCTTCTGCCTCTTCTTTAAAGGAGAGGCTATGCTAGCTTCACCGTTCAATAGCTTTTTGATTACAGAATGTATATCACATCTATGAGGAGTTTGTTGATCCTTCATGTTGTTGAAGGTCATAGGTAGTCCCATCACTATCTGACATAGCTCATATTTCTCTATCTTTTCTTATGTTGGGATCTCTATTATGATTGATTGGTTGGCTCTAGGGTTGTTCATCATGTGGGGTTCGCTACCTTTGGAGTCTCGGCATTCTTCAGATCTACTACTTTCACTATTTGGTCTACTTAGGAATATGCGATTGTCTGCTGCGCCCTTATCCCTCAAGATCCAAGTGTTCCCAAGAGTCACACTTGGAGTTGTGGTTGTTATTCCTAGTATTCGTTATCGACTAATTGCTTTAGTTTCTTAAAGATGGTGCCAAGTGATGGTGTATCAACCTGTAGATGCAGGTTAGACCTTATAGTCAATAAAATTTGTTGGTGCAGGATCTTCAATGTAGGAAAGCTAATGGCAAGGAGAACTCGGTAAACGCAAGAGGAGATCAAGTGGTCGATGGCCTCGTATCATCCTTCTAATACTCAAGTTAAATCCCAAGCAACAAAAGAGAAAGCTACGGTTTCTCTTGTGTTAGGGTTTTTTTGTATGATATTAGATCATACCAAAAACTTCATGAGCATAGGGTATTTATATCTAGATCCTGTGACCTTGGACAGTCAAGGTCAGGAAGTAGAACGTGTCTTAGGGTAGTTTACTATCCTGTGCTAGATCTTAGCTTAGACAGTAAATACTTATTTTTGGATTCAAGATTCTATCTAAAAGAGCAAGAATAGAAGTTCACATCCCATTCGAAGTTATCATGACAACTGGCTTGCACCATTGTGATGTGAGGGGTACAATTTCTTTTAGGTTGACACGAGTAGTTAAAGAGCCGTAAGTCTTATTAAGTCCTAACTCGTCATCCATCACTGTCAATAGTAATGCACGTATTTTCAACCTCTTTGAATCTATCTAAGGCAATTCACTTGTCCCAAATCTAGTTGCTTATCCTTTATTGCATTTGGGACTCGGGAGCTTATCAACCTAAGGTTTCTATTCCATATTGTTCCTCTCAAATGGAAAATCTCAAGCATGTTTCTAAACTCCAGTTTCATCTACTATGATTTCTGGTGGTATCACATCATCCAGGGAACACGAGCAATATTCGGTTGGATTTGTAGGCCTAATCACATTAAAATCCCCACATCAGAATCCTTTCCCAAAAAAAGTAATTAACCAAAAAGGAAAAAGAAAGAGAATTTTCATCTATGGGCAGTTTGCAAAGCACGATTTGATGCTTCAAGCATATATCCTCTCCGCTGCTATTCCTCTAGCATGAAAAATTTTACACTATTCTTCAAAAATAATCAAAATGACTGTTCAATCGCAAGAAATTCATGTCGGCATCATTGATTCTGATTGCAAAAACTACAAATTATATTCTAAATGCCTGTGCGCTAAAGTCAACAAAAATAAAATTATTGACAGTTGCTTAGAGAAATAGTGAACCCAAAAAAAATTGAAATAAATTACCTCGTCGGCGCTTGATGGATCTGAAAGTTGAAAGATTTCAGGAGTTTGAGATTTAGGGAGTCGCTCCGCTCCGGCTATCAATGAAACCCACCAGAAATTTATGTCGCTATTGTGATTTTTTTTTTTTTGTTTCTGGCCGAGTATCTGCTCAGGGGAGAGGAATCTCAATTTTTCTAGACAAAATACAAGAATCTTTGATGAAGGGGCCCAATTGAGGGAGTTTCCAAATGAGCACGCCATTTTATCTAGTGAGCCTATTCAGTACTGACCAGACCAAAAATATACTGTTTAGCGGTGGATTTGCTAAGAAAATATTTCCCAGTAAGCCCATTCGATCCGACCAAAAATACACTGTCTAGGCTTGCTAGGAAAAGCCGCGTGCTCCTCCGGAAACTCCCATCATGACTTCCCTATTACAACTCAGAAGAATCTTGAGTTTTTAACGAAAAATTGTAGATGAGCCCCTATACTTTAGCGGTTTGCGGCATATATACCGTCACGTGAATACATGGTGTCCTCCAATCACCATACGTGCAGGGATCCAAGAACAAATCTTATCCATCTATCCTAAAATAGCTTTAAAAAGACAAAGCATAGCCCTCTTCTGGGAAATTCTAAATGCGCACCATATTTTACTAGTGAGCACCATGTTCCACAATGTTGTAAATCACTTTACTATATAGTATGTGGTGCTCACTATTAAAATGTGGTGCGCATTTAGAATTTCCCCCCTCTGATGCTTGCTGTGTGCAAACTCAAGCACAGTGCAATACAATTACTGCTTTTACTGCTATTTATTTATTTTTATGTATAATTGTGGTCAACATATTTTGGAGTACAGGTGTTAAAGTGAAAACACGATCCCTAACTTTTAAAGCACAGTGAAATGTAGAACACATCAAAATTTGCACGCCCCAAGCTTTGCAAACTTCCTATAAACAATACACTCCTGGAAGACAGCAAGTTTCAACTTGTAGAAGACAAGATCTAGCCAGATACATCACTCTAAAACCTCTTTCATAACTAAGAGACCTGGAGTTCTTTTTCCCATTCCAGCTGGATAACAATATAAATAGCACAACCCCATTCTTGTATCCTCGTACTATGGAGGTCAAGTAGGGATGAGAATGGATGGTTCAAGAGCCAATTCATGACCTGCCTTATTTAAAATTTTAAATTAGAAAAATAAAAATTTTATTTTTTAATTCAAAATTTTGAATGGTACAGATCAAAACTTAGCCCTTAGACCCACCATTCTCATCCATATGCAAGTGGGAACTCGCACACTACGATATGTTAAGCAGCAGGCATTAATCCTCATATTAAAATGCAGAACACACGACTTACACTAGTACAGGAACAGGCTAATAAATATTTTATTTCTCAAACACATATTTCACTCAAACAAATTCAATGGTATTTCACTCAAACAAACTCGTTGGTTCAAGTAGAGATTTACAATATCATATAACTTGAAATGGAGTACCAATAACTTCAATATCGTAAATGGAAGTAAATGATCATCAAGTGCCAATGATCTACGCCTCCATTAATTGGCAATATTATCTTAATTAGGGCACCAAGCTATCCTCTCAAGAATCAATCTGTATTGTTAAACTTCAATCGAAATCTACCACCAACAAATTCCTCAAATTTATGAATGAATAGATCTCAAAAATATAGATAGATCGCGTAAAAAAAAGGGGAAAAATAAAACCCCTTCGAAAAAAATCAAATCCCTAAATTACCACAGATCGACATAAGCCCAACAAATTCCATCAAAATTGCATCACAGAGCACCAAACCCTAGAATCTAAACTTGATCAAAATCAGAATGAATTAAAACGGTGGAGAGGAATCTACCGGTGTCTCCGATGATGATATACTTGAAGAGGTAGGCGTACGACATCGTCTCGTCGAAAACCAAAATCAGATCTCGATCGATCGCCGCTTCGGATTTTGAGAGAGAGGGAGAGAGAATCCAACGAGACGAAAGAACGAGAAGTTAATGGGAGAAATGAGGATTTTATTTTATTCTATTTATTCGTCACTTTAGTTAGTAAGCTTGCGGCTATCCAGCTTTACGGGACGTTGATGCTGACGGTCAGGAACTTGGGGGAATTTCTAGAGGGGCACACCTTTTTTACCATGAGCCCACTTAAATATTTTCTTATATTTAGGAAAATTCTATTTACACACTGCAATTTACTTTTGACGCCATGAGTGCTCTTTACACCAAACTTCCATTTTGAAATGTTACCAATTTACTCTATGCACCCAAATTTTTTTTCAAGTTTAACCCTGCTCTTTCTCTCTATCTCCTTATATCGTCTGATCCCAAATTTTTCGAGTTGGATATTAATTTCCAAACTAAAAATATGTTGGTCGGGTATTAATACCGGACCAAAGAATCACTTGGTTGGATATTAAAAGCCGACCAGCAGCCGACGTCTCCTTCACAAACAAATCATAAATAATAATAAAGGGTATTTACAGGTTTGTCTCTTAAATCTTTATAAATTATGATTTAGTCTCCCAAATCTTCATATTTAGAATTTAGTCTCCCAAATCCTCTAAATTACTACGATTTAGTCTCTTCGTTAGTTTTTCCGTTCAAATAAATGGCAGAATTTAATTTTTAATTTTTTTAAATAATGAATAACTTAAATACCCCTATGAAGAATAAGAGGGAAAAATAGAGAGATAGACGAGAAGAAGAATGGGGGAAACTAATGAACCCAATGAAAAAAAGGAGAAGAGAGGAGGAAGAGAGAAGGAGAAGAGATGAGGAAGAGGGAAGGAGAAGAAAGGAGGAAGAATGATGAAAATGAGAAGAGAGGAGGAAGGGGGAAGGAGAAGAGAGGAGAAAGAGGGAAAAATGAATTAAGTATGGGTAAAATGGAAAAATCAGGTCAAAAATAAACTGGGCTAACAGAAATCAGGGAGGGGGACTAAATTGTAGTAAGTTAGAGGATTTGAGAGACTAAATCCTAAATATGAAGATTTGGGGGACTAAATTATAACTTATAAAGATTTAAGGGACAAATCTTTAAATACCCCTAATAATAAATTGCAAACAAATACATATAAAAAACTAAGAATAAATTTAAATTGCACCTTAGATTGGTCCTCCGATGCCAATTGCATGTTGAAAATTTTCATTTGAATAAAAAAAATTCAAACTAAGACTTCAAACCCTAATTTTACTTGTTACAGTGAATTCGAAGAATTTAAAATTTCTTCAGATCTTTTTAGGAATATGAATTTAAAAAATTTAAGAGGTTAAGAATCAAATCAATGGGTTTGTGGGAGATGTATTTTTTTAAAATTAAATTCTACTAAAAAATATTTTTAAAGGTTCTAGAGAAAAAACAGAGAAGAAAAATGATGAGTTGTAGTTCTAAATTTTAAAAAGTTTAATTTGTGATTTAAAAGGGTAATTTAGTCAAAAAAATAAATGGTAAACTTATAATTATTTACAAGTTTTAAAACCGTACGTGAAGAGCAAATTTCTATGTGTAAATAGAATTTCCCTTATATTTACCAGACTATCATTCAAATTATATTCCAAAAATTTCCTCATCTTCATCTTTTCTACGTTTTCTTCTTTCATTTCCAGCGCCACCTGATGAGAAAAGGGAGAAAAACTCCAACCACCTATCATTTAACCTCCTCTTGTTTTATCTCTCATAGTTGAGAAAATCAAAAGAGATGAGATAAATCATCTTTTTCATCGGTAAAAACCCTAAAAAGAAGAGTAATTTTATTTGTTGGTTGGTCTACGGTAAAAAAAATGGAGAAGCCCAATATGGCATTGGTTCCAATCGACAATCAAAAGTCTTTGGAAGTATGAATCCATCATTTTCTCTTTGAATTTCAACGTTTTTTAAATTTAGTTTTAGATTTAATTAGCATAAAAATGGGTTCGAAAAACGGTTTGGATTTTTAGCCCAAACAGAAATATGTCCATCTGGGATCAATATCCCAGATGACGTTTTTTTTTCCCTCTTTTCCTTATTTACGTCATTCTTATTGTTCATTATTCTGTGTATTTTGGGTAAGATGATGATACTTCAATACATTGTAGTCGAGTTCAGAACGAGTTAGCTGTTGATTATAGTTCAACTTTCACAACAAGTGAGGTATGTGACATAGAAAATTATGTATATTGAACGTTTTATATTTGGTGGAGATGTCTAATTAAAATATTGTGATTGTAGATTTTTGCAAACCGAGATGAGCTTTGCAATTGGGTCTGTGATACGGGAAGGTCGTCAGGTTTGATCACCATAGTTTCAAAATCTGATAGTAGAGACCAATATAAGAAGGGAAGAATCTGATTGGTTATCAAAGAGATGGACGTCCAAGATTCAAAAAATTAAAGCATGATGACGGATTCAGGGGTAGCAAAAATGCGGATGCCCTTTTCAGCAAAAGAGTCAACATATCTCTATTAACGGGTCCGAGTAAAAATTGATAGTTATTTCCGGTATGCATAATCATCATACAACAGAATATCTTGAAGGACACTCGTATGCAGGAAGACGATCACAGAGCGAGACCTCTGTTGTAAGGAGATGTCTAAGTGTCATGTACGACCGAAAGATATCCTGATATCTTTGAAGCTAAATGATCCAAAGAATGCATCGACAATGAAGACAATATACAATGCACAACACAAGTTTCGGGTTAATGAACTAGGTGGGAGAATGAAAATGCAACACTTGCTTTTAAAAATTTCAGAGTGCAAATATATTGAGTGGTATCGAAGCAATGACCAAACTGAATCAGTAACTGACCTCTTTTAGGCTCATCCGGTTAGTGTGGAACTTCTATGTGCATTTCCAGGTGTTATCATCCTGGATTGTACCTATAAAACCAACATATATAAATACCCATTACTGGAGATAGTTGGCGTAATATCTACTAATATGTCATTTTGTATTACTTTTTCTTTTCTTGAAAGAGAGCGGTAAACCAACTATGCATGGGCACTCAATAAGTTGCATGGATTATTTGTCAATGATATTTATCCAGGTGTAATAGCAACGGACAGAGATTTTGTGCTAGTTAATGTTGTTCAATCCATATTTCCGACAAGCTGACATTTACTTTGTAGATGGCACATTAATCAGAATGTTTTGGCTCATTGTAAGAAATTCCTGGACCAAAAGACTGAATGGGAGAAATTTTTCTCAATGTAGAAGTTAGTTATATTATCTGATACTCTGAGGAATACGATGCAAATCAGAGCATACTCATGAACGAATTCTGAGCATGCCCTGATGCGATTGATTATGTTACGAAGACATGGTTGGATCTATATAAAGAGAAATTTGTTGCCTACTCAATAAATATGTATCTCCATAGAGATAATGTAACAACTAATCGAGCGGAAAATGCCCATGCCAAATTGAAGAGGCAATTAAGAACTAGTCAAGACAATTTCGAGAACTGCTGGAGTAACATTCACTCTTTACTTGAACTGTAGCATACTGAGATTAAGGTATCTTTCAAAAGACCTTTACAGTGGTGAATCAAAATTTTATGTTGGCGGATTTTAAAGAACTCCGGGGCATGATATCTATTCATGCATTCGATTTGATATTGAACCAATTAAGAAGAGTTGCTTCTATAAGAGTAGATCCAGTCGAATGCGGTTGCATAATTCGGTGCACTCATAACTTGCAGTACGCCCATGAAATTGCAATGTATCAAAGAGACAATCGACCAATCCCATTGGATTGCATTGACCACCACTGGCGAAAGCTTGATATGATCCCAGTTAAAGCAGTAGTTGTTGAAGGTGTCTGTTACCAAAAAGATGTGGAGGATTTTATTTTTAACTTTCTTAAATGTGACAATGAGGAACGAGTTCGGAGGTTGAAGAAGTTGAACGAAATATCAAATCCAGTAAGTTCTTCACTTGCAGATATTGTTCTGAAGGTGATAGCACGGATACCACGCCAGAAAAAGAAGCTTGATATATCAACAAAACGGAATCCATGTGCATTCGAACTAATTGCTTCTGAAACAGACATTTGTTCTCCCTTGTCCAAAGGAAACAGAGCCCCATGAAGTTAATGCCAAGGAGGAAACCTAAGAGGAAGGTTAGTTATTTTTTGTACAAATTTATATCCCTACATAATTTAGTACATTAACTTCGGACTTTATATTTTTTTATTTTTATAGAAATCTAACCCGATTGAACCAATATCACTAGAAATTTCAGAGCCTGTACTTTCCCTCCTTTTAGAGCCCGAGCCCATACATCTGGCAAAGCCCAAATTTAGGTATGAAGATTCGCTTCATGATTTCTTCCTCCCCTATATCAGTCATGTTGGTGAAGTCAAGTCAGACGGAAATTGTAGATATAGAGTAATTGCATATAGTCTTGGTATTGAGAAGGATCAGTGGGGTCAAGTTCGTAGAGACTTGCTATTTGAACTAAACAGAAATGAGCTATTCTATATTACTTTATTTGAAAGTATCGATCGGTATGTTGAGCTCCGGAATTCAATAAACTATTTCAGAGAATTTTCAAGAGTCAACCACCGGATGACGATGCCTGACATGGGTCATTTGATAGTGTCGCTATTTAATTTAGTGTTATTCTTTCTTTCTAAGGGGCAATGCCTAAACTTTCTTGCCGTTAAGATCACTGTCTCGAGCCTCCAATCTCCATATAAAGGAAGTGACCATAGCTTTAGTTGGAGAGTGTCATTTTGTCCCGGTAAATTTTAATACCTATATTATTTAACGTTTGTTATTTTTCATTCATTTTCATCCTTTAACTACAAATTCATATCCATATTGCTCTTTCAAACATGTAGGTAACACTGAATCCGCTCCATCATGTTCCCAACATTGCACTTAATTGGCAACGCCATCGTGACCCTGTGGCAGTTGGATGGAATGCATTTTATATTGACCGTATTGAACAATTCAAGCAACTTGTGCCACCGATTATAGCAACACAAGATATCATTGAGTTGTAATTAATGATATGATGGTTTAAATCATTGTGTACATAATTTTTTGTAAACCCTAACGCTGGTATGTAAATGATATGTGAAGCTAATACAAGATATGGTCTGCATGATAAGTAGACTGTATTGAATAATTTTTTGATAACTTTGTTATCTAAATTATTCAATACGGTATGCATTATATGTAAACCGTATCTAATAATTTTTTGTAAATGCTGGTATCTAAATGATATGTGAAGCTTATTCAAAATATAAATAGCTTGTATTGGGTTGTTATTCCATATATCATGGTTGAAATTGCGAATCTCTATTGTCCGACATAGATAGACCGAACTTAAAATATGAGGTCCGGGACTGTAAACTCGGATGTATAATAAGATATCCAGTGTGTACACCCCGGACATATTTGAGTTAGGATATTCTAGGAAAATGTCTCTGTCTGGGTTTATAGTCCCTGACCGACAATGGTTGATCCGGAACTGTAAAACCGGATCAACGTCAATAAATCCAGGACTATAAACCCGGACAGAGGAGAACTACATATCGGTCACCCCTGTCCGGGCTTATAGACCTAGATAGACGATCGTTGATCCAGGTCTGTAAACCCGACGATCTAGGTCTATAAACCCGAACAGAGCTGACCAACATGTTGGTCTCTACTCTGTCCAGGTTTATAGTCCCAGATCAGCGATGATTGATTCGGGTCTGTAAATCCGGATAAAGCATCATCCATCCGGTCTGTTAACCAGGATCCCCTGATCCAAGTTTACAGTTCTGCATGAACGATGGTTGATTTGGAACTGTAAGTCCGGATCAGACATCGTTGATCTGGTACTTTAAATCCAGAGCAGGGCAGAGACACATGTCTCTCTCCTATCCGGGTTTATAGTCCCGGATCGACAATGGTTGATCTAGGACTGTAAACCCGGACAAAGGAGAGAAACATGTCTCTTCCCTCATCCTGGTTTGACAGTCTGAATCAACTATTTTTCATCCAGGACTATAAGACCGGATCAACCATTGTTGATCCGGGACTGTGAGACCAGACAGAGCAAAGACTCACATGTCTAACGTTGATCTGATATGTACACCCTGGATAGCAATAATCTTATCCGGCACTGTTGACCCGGACAGTATGTTGAGGCCCAAGATCAATTCTAGCACAAAAAAATATATAACATAACCAAAGCAAACATAATTACTTGTCAAAAAATATTCAAGAAGTTAAAACGTTCTGGATCAATATAATTAGAGTTTTAAACAAAATACAACAAAATATAATGTCTTCGTGGTTTCAAAGGTTACAACCTAACATCCATGTTAACAAGAACAAACATCGAAAGTCAACTAAATCTTTTGTCTCCTTTGCTTTCTAACAGGTTGACGGCGTCTATTAGAACTTGGATCTTCGGTGAGGGTCAGCGATATAGGCGGGACCTCAGGTTGTGATGCAGCCGTATACTCAGGTTGTGTGCACCTGGTCAAAACTGATTTGATCTTCACGAGTGCATTATATAGCAAGCCCAAATGCTTCTTTCTTGCGGTCTCGCCTTGCACCAGAAAGGGAACAATAATTGTTATAACTCGGTTAATTCTCTGTTTATATTATGAAAAATCAAATATAATTATCAATATATTTGATAAAATCACATAACAGAAAGCCTAAAAACAAAGACTTACCTCTTCAGTATTTGCTTGCGGGACATCATGTACCCCTCTCGATTTGAGGCTTGAGTAGATGGACCAATAAAGTATCGAAATATCTTATCAAACTACAGCATGTAATCAGGCATACACTCTCCTGGGTTACCTGCCTATACGCCTCGATGCTCCTGTGTGAGTACATGATCCAACCAACTCAGCCACATTTTCTCAGCATGTCCATATATCACCAAATAGGTTTTGCTCATAAGTCCACGTTTTTCTCTTATTGGAGCTAATAGTGGAGGTGAAATGTATTGACGACGTCCAAACTGTTTTAACACCCGAACATGGTGATAAGGCTCGACAATATTCTTCATATTCAATATACCCATATAAAAGGAAACATCCTGAAGTGGATATGTATCCCTAAAAGGCCGATATGGGCCTCATGTGACCTGCAATGTCATGATATTTCAAAAACAATACATAAAAAAATGATATTATTATTAGCTGTAAATAAACACCAAATAAATTTTAGTATTACATAATCTCGTTGGTCGTGAGCGTATTAAGCCTTTCCCTAATAGCTCTGACATGTTCCAAAGTCACATTGTTGTCATGTCTGCTCAATCATTGGTATGCTTGTGGCTGGTCAGGTCTGTATTCACTATTTAAAATGGACATTAATGACGGAAAGTGTGCGAAGATTCATACCTGCAGCATTGTTAAATATCCGGATAACTGTGCCACATGGGCTCGTGAGGCAAGACCGAGCTGTCTGTACAAATACGCTAGAGCTCCTGCACCCCAAGCATATGTATGCACGTTCTCGATATCATGTAGAACTGTAAGGTAGTCAACAGAAACCCTTGTGCCGCTCTTCTCCCCGAATAGTGTGCACCCGAGAAGATAAAGCAAGTATGCTCGTGTAGCACATAATATTTTCTTATTTGAATCTGTATCTGTCATGCCGCTAAACCGTTCTCTTAGCCAATCAAGGCGCACTGAAGCTCCACCTTTCATATTCAACTCCTCAAAAACTTCATTATTCCCGACACCCAATGAGTGAGTTAGTTGCTCAACCATAATAAGCACATCCATTCCGTCTAGAAAGCTAATGGACTTTCCTGTGACCAGCAAACCAAGGAGACATGCTACATCATCAAGGGAGATTGTAATTTCTCCAAAAGGCAAGTGAAAGGTATTAGTTTCTGAATGCCAACGCTCAACAAATGCGGTTAACTCAATGCTACTAATATACTTATAAGAACATATTATGAGCGGATACAAAGAGGAATTACGAATGTGCTGTACGAAATGGGTATTTGGTTGTCGAGATTCTAAAGACCATGTGTTTATTTTTTTTCATGTGATTAATGCACGGCAATGGATCTCGTTTCTGAAACGATAATAAAGTAAGATATTTTAGATAAACAACACGCATTTAAAATTTAAATCCAAGTTGTTATGTCTTACCTCATTTTTAGATATAAGGAAAGCAATTTGTATTTTAAAACTCTTCAAAAGAGATAAATCAATCAATCCTCCACTTATCAGCCACACTTCCTCTTCTTCTAAGTCTGACTCATCGATGCTCGCTCTTTCTTACGATACATCTCGATGAATGCGTAACGGAAGGTTCTCTATGATAGCATCAACCTGTGAATCCGGTTCATTACGGATTTCAGGAATACTAAGATCGACGGCTGAACAGATCCTCATTTTCTTCCTCATATTCGACGTTGTTGGTTGAATGAGGGATGGTTGCGCCGGATCCATCTATAAATCACCAAAGATTATATTTACACAATGAAATTTTAAATTGTCAACCATCACATATCACCATATGCTAATTATATTTACCTATCTAAATCTATTAAATATCATAACATAAACACACAATTCTAGATTTTAATTTTTTTCCCAATTCGAATATTAAAACTTACCAATTTAATCCAAATACAAAAACCTACCAATTAATATTCACATTATAAATTTTGCACTTCACTATTATAAAATCCAACAATCATTTATCGATAACAACAATAAAATAAAATACTAAAATAAACATAAATTTTACCCAATGAACATTTATCGATAACAACAATCCAACTATCATTTATTGATAAATTTTACAAAATGAATATAAATTTTACAAAGCCCAACTATCATTTATCGATAACAACAATGAACATAAATTTTCATATTTTACAAAATCCAATGAACAATGCTAAAATGAACGTAAATTTTACAAAATCCAACTATCATTTATCGATAACAACAATAAGCATTTTTACCCAATGAAGCATTTAATTTCACTATAATAAAATGTAAAGAAATAAATTTTTTCCAATTTATTCGCTGCTTAACTAAATCTACCCTCATCAACACTCATTTTCATTTTTTTTCCTAAATCAAAATACTAAAATGAACACAAAAAATTAGGATTTTATTTTTTCTCAAAAACCTAGGTTTTCCTCTCACGATCGGTGGCGGTGACCGAGAACCAAGTGACGACGGCCTGGGGAGAGATGGCGATGACGGCTTGGGGAGTTACGGCGACGATCGGAGATCTAGCGGTGGTGAGAGAGGGCTTAGGATAAAGAGAGAGAAAAGAGGAAGAAGATTGGTATTTTGAGATTTTGGAAGAGAGAGGAAGAGAATGATCGGTTTAAGAACATAGGAGAGAGGAACTTGTAAGGGTATTTTGGAAATTATTGATATACTCACTAGGAAAAACATTTTTTTTTTTCAAAATAGAAGGTGTGTTCACTAGAAAAAGTAGACTCACTAGGAAAAATGGTGTGCATCTTTAGAAATTCCCGGAACTTGGAAGTACATTACTCGGTTGAGACTCTGCAAAAGTGAGTAAGTGCGCACCACATTTTATCGAAGTGAGCCCCACATCCAATAGCAAAGTGATTTACAACATAGTGGGAAATGGTGCTCACTAAATCAACGGTGGTGCGCATTTAGAATTTCCCGAAAGTGAGGCGAGGGTGAGAACAGGTTGATTAAAAAAGAAATAATCTATTTGAAACCGATATAAAATCACGCCCAATCTAAATAATTCGAATAGTTTTTAATTTTGAAATTCTAATTTCTTAAATTTGGTAAAAACGGAGTGAAATCGATTAATGCTCACATCTAAGTGGAGGAATTTTGTGACGTCACACGGCAATATGGATAAATTAATAATTCGGTAATATGTGATAACACAATTCGGTCATAGCAGAAGTAAATATAACAAATCTTAATCAACAAAAAAAAATCTTATTCAAAATAAGATAATTTTTTTAGTCTTTATTTAAATAAAGACTAAAAAAATAGCAATAAATAGTAACATCAAAATTATTGATGATTGTCTCGATTAAAACAACTAAGTATGTCAAATACACTTATTACATTTACGAAATCTCAAAATAAATCAAATTCAGATAATAGTTTAATTATTGATCACTTCTCGCAACTCCGCATGCTCCTTGGAAGAGGCTAGATCATCCTCCTTCTTTTGATAGGTCCGATCAAGGCATGCATATTCAGTAAGTGACAAACAAAATAGTAAAATGATACGAAAACTCAACAAATCATTTATAAATAAAACAATAATACCTCATTCATTCATTTATGCATACGACTTAGTTTATTTTTTTTTGTAAATTAGTCCTTTATTATGGTATTTGAAAAAGGTATTTGAAAACTTCGAAATTGAGGAGAATTTAATATTCTGAATATATCTCGTTGCACATGAAAAAATGAAAGAAATGGATATATCCCGAGTCACTCAGAAAAACGGTAACAGTTGATATTTCCTGTCATATTCAGAAAAACAGTAACAGAATTATTTCAGAGCCAAAGATCCATAATTAGATTAACTTCTAATAAACACAATTTAATTAGAGTATTTCTCTCCTTAGGTGGGAACTATCACTATATTAAGGATTGGCTTGTTCATGAGCTTTTTCTTTCCTTTCTAAATAATAATGAGGATATGTTGCCGGAGCATATAAATAAAGAATTTACATAAATTACACATGATCGCAACGTGATTAAATAAAATCGAGTCGATAAGAGTATTTAAAGATCATCATTCATCAGGAACCATCTATTATCGCTCTATTACGGAAAAAAAAAAGAAAAAATGCACCAGATATTTTACATCTCCACTTGAAAAATCAGTGGAAAAACTAGAATCTTTGATATTCTAAAGAGAATAGTACATGCACTTGAGCAGAAATTGATCGATAATGTTACTTACTCAATGAACCCCACCTACGGATGGTAATTGACGCGTCAACGAATCAATTTTCGGCCCACACTATACAAAGTTTTAAATTAAAAATAAAATTTTATTTTTCTAATTTAAAATTATTATAAGAAGATCAAAATTTGAATAATGGATACGTCTATTTTCTTGGTAAATGATCCATTACCATTCCCGCCACCACCCAAATATTTTCCTTGTAAATGATCCATTACCATTCCCGCCACCACCCAAATATTTTCCTTGTAAATCATCAGGATGGGGTCGTCCATAAAAGTTACTCAAAATTATCAATCCTCACCGGAGATGGACCCGAGATTGCCTGACAGACCTAAAATTATCAATCCTTTTATCAGCCTGATGCAAAAAAGAAAAAGGAAACAATCTTCAAAAGTCCACAATAAATCGAATGGCGCATGACTCTATTCATGTCGTCTGGAAATATTCACCATAGCACAACTCCTGCTGGCACAGAAATGTGCACGATAGCGCAGCTTGCAAGAAGACAGGTCCCTTATTCCTTCAAAAAGACGTTCTTGCTGTAACAATGGCTTTTACACACAATATTGCTCGTTTTATATCCTTCCCATTTCGTTTGCAATGTCAACTCATATAATTTTACAAACGTGCAATTGGACTCCTAGAAACATATTCAACTGTGAACAGAGACAAGCAAAAGCTATATTCAAGGTTTCCAAACAATATCAAATTATACCATAAAAATATACTGAAAATCGTAACTAGGACACAGTATGGACGCTCGATGCCTCCAAAAGGGAGTCTCTACACTTCTTCCTCAATGTCTTCCCCAAAATCACAGGTGGAGATACCTATTATTGTTCTGGTTTGAATTGACATACAAATACAAAACCTTGCAAAATTTATGTTACCATGCAAAACAAAAAAATAATTAATGTACATAAAGCAACTCCATTGTGCATAAATTTTTACATTCCTCTAAAACATTACAACTTTAACAAAAGCTCAAAATTATAAATAAAACTGAAGCAATATGAAGGAAAACGGACCTAACTGCCAATCAATTGCGTGCACAAAAACAACGATTCTAAGCCTGAAAATTGAATATGAAACCATAAAAACACTCAATACAGTTTCTACTACGGCTCTCTTGATATTAAATATAGAAACTGAAATAAGTCGAAGAAGACATCACCTTCACAAGCTACGGATCGCAAAAAACACTTAATTTCTGAATCTCTCTTTTTCTTTTGGGTAAGAAAATCGAGAGCACAAGTCCAGAATCAAAAGAAAGTTTTTAATTTAGAAACTACGTTTTTCCATTAATTACAGTTTAAACATAAAACACTCCGCAGAGCAATTCAAAGAAATATGATCCTACGAGGGAAACCCCTAAAAGGCAGTAGATGTTAAAAAATAAATAACTGGGTGCCAGAGTCTTGTAATAGGACAGATAAAAGAAGATTACAATTGCTTTTGAAAAGAACTGGCAACGTGAACATATCAAAAAAGACTGAAGCTTTTTCCTCCTGTACCTGCTGCTTACTAGTATTATACAAATTAACAACAGCATAATATACCAAGGCAAAGTGGAAACTGAAGCAGCATTTCCCCAGTGATCAAGAGAACAATCGGAGGAAGTTATTTGCATACGCCATCGGCTTTACATCAGGGTGGGGCTGCAAGTTTTAAAGTAACAAAAAAAAAAAAAAAAATCATGCATCAGTATCAATCATCAGTATCAATCAAACAGGAAAGCAAGATTAAGGTTTATGAAAATAAGTAGAAAAAACCAATAACCATCACCAAAACTTGCTATAGAAGTTTGATTTTGCAATTTCAAAGATGAAGTTCATTTCGAAGTATAAATAACATGACAACATCAGCAACCTTATAATTAAAGATGATACTAACCACTGCTGAGAAGGAAATGATGTCTGGCTTCAGTTCAGGGGCTTTAAACCGTATAAATGCACCCTTGTTACCCATCTGCAAAGTTGTACATCCGTATTAGAGAAATATATGATACTGTCAATATAGTAACAAGATGCAGGGGGCGGAAGACCAATGAATGAGTACATAGAACAGGCAGCACTAACTTGTACTAAGAACTATAACAAGTAAGGAACTTTCTCAAGTCCCAACAAATAGCGAGGAAAAGGAAAAATATTGCCTAATGCAATGTCTGCAAGTTTCTACCAAAATGTAAAGCAGGAAAATTATCATTATTATTATGCTAAGAAGTAAATACCTTGCAGAGCATAAAGAAAGTTGCAAATCAAAAAAGATAAGGTGCTAAGTAGGCTGTGAAAGTTTCATCATCTAGGGTTTTGATATGGCTCCTCCATGATCCTCTCTCCCATGGGGTTAGGTTTCAATCCAACCCCACCTTCAGATCCTCTCCCAAAATTTGCAACCATTCTCGTATATGATGCTTCTTCTCACTGTCCAATGCCTTCAAATACTCCTATAACCTCATTTAAAGCAAAACTGGCCAGATCCTGTTCCCGTTTCAGCCGATTACATCAAAGAAGACAATAACACTGTGGTAGGCAAATTTCTTGTCCGAACTACGTTACTTGAAGGACTATAGGTCTTTCAACTTTATGGATGCCCAACAAGAGTCGAAATCAAGTTTCACCTAGCATGGGAATTTTAAAATTATCCGTACCTATACCGGATGCATAACGAACATGTGTCCAACATAGACAATTGTTACACTCTTTGGACATGTGTTGAACACTTCTAATATTGCCATCAATTTTTTAATATTATTTTATTAATTCACTTCCAGGACTTTTTGGACACATGCATATTTGTCCAATATTTTTTATCTACTTCACAAGTTTGAGTAATATGTATGGTTTAATTTATAAATGTGTTATTTAGTATAGTGGAATGTCCTTGATGCAAGTGGCTTAAATGGTAATAATGATCCCATATAGATCGCATATTTTGAAATTGTAATAGATGCAAATTGTAATAGATGCCCTTCTTTAGTTGTGTGCACAAATAGTTGTCTTCCTGTATCTCCTACATGTTTACAAATTTTAAGTGTTCCATACCGATATCTGTATCTATGCTTCATGGATTCCCATGAACCATGGTTCCCTTCTGTTTCAATTTACTTTGCCATAGACTGCAACAAGGTTCTTCTCAAGGCCTTGGATTCTCGATGATGATACTCCGCACTCAAGCCCAGGACCCATGACTTTCGAGTATTGCCCAACTGTCTCCTCTAGGTTATGCTCTTCGCCATCCTGATCTTCCACTACCAATGCGGACTTAGTTCAACTCTAGAATTAATTGCATTCCGTACATATTGTTTTGTCAAACACAAAGATGCAAGCAGTTACTCTCAAGCCCATCTGCTCGAGTTGTTGAGCTTGACCTTTCAAATTTATTGGTGTCAAAAACCAGACATTGCTATTTAAGACTCAAACAACCTCATTTCAGGCAATCATTGAGTACGAACATGTTCACTTATATTGTTGCAGTTGTGGTTAGTTCAGCCACAGATTGCTATGGTGTTGCTTTTCTCCCAACCCAAATCATCACCAGATTCACAACTCCATCCAAGCCCTCATGGAAACTCGTATGCAACTAATCAACTCCTCATTTCTCAATTTGATAACATTGAGAGAACAGTCAGCACCAAGTCAAGTCACTCTCGATCTCATCTTAATGATGACATTGTCTACCAATCCCATCACTTGGATACATGTCATCAACAACAACAACAACAACTAAGCCTTTTATCCCAAGTATTTGGGGTAGGCTACATGAACCAAAAAAAGAATCACGCCGGATCGATCACTTTGATATTCCTTCTCCATTCATTTCTATCAAGTAATATCTCCTTATTTAAACCTCTAGACTCCATATCTTTGCGTATCACCTCCATCCATATTTTCTTCGGTCTTCCCTTCATTCTTTTAACTTGTCCTCTAGAATCACTTGGATACATGTCATCTTAACAAAAATTTTAATTTTGAACTAAATATCATAGAATTCATCACTAACCCAGTCAATATGAACGGCTTGTTATAGCTTCTTTTTGTGAGAATCAAGATTTCTTCATTGCACGCACATCGACATATGATTTAGCCACCAACAATTTAGGCATGGGCCACAGCCCTTTGAGCCTAATTGATACCCCTACTCAAGCAGACTTCAAGGGTGAGATAGGTAGTAACAGCTCTAAAGCACTCTCCAAATGTCAAATATCGCAACACATACTCCATTGTCCAGAACGACGTCGTCCATCCAAAAGGAAAGGATATCAGCTCTTCTACTGCAAGCTCACACGTTGAAGTCCCCCCCCCTCACCTTTGAAGGAAAAGAAAGTAGATTTTGTCCGTCGAATGATGAAACTTAATCTACTTTCAGTTTCCCTTCATTTTGATTTTCTTATATTTTTCTTTTCATTTATTTGATAATTAAGATATTTACCTCTAGTCCTACGTTACACTCATATTTTGCAAACTGTAAGGGGTCACACAAAGATTTTGTTCTTTCCTTCACGAATTTAAATATCTGAATTAAGAGTCTGTTTGAAAGCTTTGAAATTGATTCAGGATCCAACTCAAAGCAGGACCTGAGTCCAAGGACTTGAAGCAGATTTAGAGTCTATTTCAAAGAAGAATTTCAAGCCAAGTAGATATAGCGCCTTCAGGAAATTCTTGAGTAATTTGTCCTTTTCCTGCATGTGATTGTCAGGAATCGTATTTAAACCCTACACTATCGGTTCTGATTTTTCCAATATTGCCAATCTTTCTAATATTGCTAATACGGAATGTCTTATCTTGCCAATTCCTGATACTATAAACTATTGGCTGGCACTGAGATCTTAAACGTTGCTTTAAAGCCAATCTATTAAATTCATAAATATTCCATTAAAATAGATTGCATGACATCTCCATTACCTAGGGGTATGTCCCGCCTAAAAGGTCTAATTTCAATTTGTTGGATATACGACTTTCCTCTCTGAGCCATTTTTTGGCAACGTGTATATACTATACCATGGGCACATTTTTAAAAAATGACTATAAAACTCCATTTCCTTCCCCAACACTGGCTGCTGACCAGGCAGCACCAAAATAGATTTGCTGCGTTACTGCTAAATCCCAATTAAATTTGGTCAAAAGCGACTTTCAAGCTTCATAATCCATGCAAGGGAATTTCCATTAAAAAAAAAATCTTATTCCTAGTTAAAGGTCGAAATTAAGAAGAAGAGCAATCAACAAGTTTTAGAGCATTCACGTCAGGATTATAAATGAAAACGAAAACCAGATAATCCTCAAAGAAGCATGATGTGGCTACCATCATGCGTCTACTTTGAGACTCACACACATCCCAGCAGTATCATCTTGTTAGCAAAATATTACGGGGCATTTCCACTGTTAAGAGATCAACTAACACCACTCGAAAAGGAGATGAAAAAGAAAAAATTCTATAGGCATGTTACACATCATGCGTAATCACTGAAAATCATGAGAAATGTCATCTGGTGAATTTCAAGGTTTGAGATGTCTAGCTGACTGGACAGCATTTTACACTGGAATATGTGAAAATCCCTTCATAAAAGGCAATATTGTTTAATGATGCAATTACAACTTCACCTCAATTAGAGGAATAACAAACATTTGACAACATTATTGGAAAACATCAAATAGGATTAATATTTCTGGAATACTTGCTACCAAAATTCTTTAGATCACAGTTTATCCAAATATGCACCAGAAGAAATAATACAAGAAACAAAAATAATCAGCATAACAGGTTTAGAAATCCATCTTTTGATCTGACTTAATAAGATCCACTTTCAACTCTGAACAAGCAAAGAAACTTGACTTACAAGTGATTGCAATAAACAAAGGGATAGGAAAAATTCTTTGCCTCGGAACAAAAAAAAAAAAAAAAAATTGGCTTTAAACACTCACACATGTTTCCACTATAATAAGGGTGATAGGAGATTTATATGTAAGCAAAGTCTATTCGTTAAAATCTATTTAATGAAACGTCAAGATAATTACCCACTGTTTTGCTAAAACACACACACACACACATGTTACGTAAGACTGGAATTAGCGAAGGACTTGTTCGGTTTTACTTTCTGTGTATAAGAAATGGTTCATTTTCTTCAACATTATATCAGTCTTAACAATACGAACCTAAATTTCAGTCAACACCTAGCCAACGCGATGCAGGACAAGGGGCCCTTCTACTCAGTTGAAGGATGCAACATGTAGGAAAACCATTAACCAATGTATAATACAAGAAATAATAGCACAATCTATGCTAAAGGAGTAAAGAAACTTTGGCTAATAGGTATTATATTAAAATATAACATGGAAATAGCATATATAAATAGGTCAGGAGCAGTATCAAATATCTAAATACATGTGGCAAGACAAGTTACCAGAAGGTTGATCGACACCTTAACCAGCACATATATGTTTGTTACTCAATTATGAACATGAGGAAATCAAATGATGCTTCTTAAGAGTTTGTAATAGTTCCGTGATATATCTTATCCAGATAATTTATTGTGAGTCAAGACAACACTTGGAGTCCGATTTTCAGATTGAGCATTATGGATGGCCCTCAATGAGCTAAGATAAACAAGTTACTATGAAGTACACATGAGAACCCTTAAATGAGCACAAATGTCACAAGATGGCTTGTTGAAAATTTATGTTCTCGAGTGGCCAGGTGGTTGTAGACACTAAAAAAAAAAAAAAATCAAACAACACCCTTAAAAGGGCGCTGCGTACGCACCCCGAAGACGTTGGTGTTTCGTGCATTATGTGAGTTTTACCCAAGATCTTCTGAGGATAGAGAGATTTTGAAGGAACAGTTACGGTCCCTTAATTTATAAAAAAAAACGAGAAAAAAAAAGGAAGGGAAGTCCAAAAAGAGAGAAGAGAGACAGAAAGAGGCAGGGAAGAGAGATCTCTCTCTCAACAGAGAGAGAAGAGAAAATCCTCCATCGGAGGAGAGATTTACAGAGATCCAGAGATCCAAAAAGAAGAGATCCATAGATCCAGATAAGCAAAAATTACTGCTCTTCAAGACTTCTTCTCTTCCTCCAACCAGAGCTTGGTGCTGGAGAAATCAATTGACGCAATGTTCGGATCGTCAACGGAATATATCAACGATGTCCATCGCTACCAAAGATCCCACAAAAATTAAAAGGGAAAATAGAGTCATCTCTTTTCCCTACCCCTGTAATCCAAATTTACAGTTGTAATTTTCTTTTATTTTGCTATAATTTCAATAGAATGGCTATGAAAGAAAGTTCTCCAATTTCGAGCGTACAATGATGCTTGCTATATTGGATTAAGTGAAATCATCCAAAGTACGAACATAGTAAATGCACTGACCCATTTAACATGCCAGATATCACAAAATTAATACTGGATTGAAGACCACAATCACCCATAATAAATGAAGAAATTCTATTTCATAAGTAACAATATGTAGGACATTTCCCAATCCAAAAATAGGCTTGTCCGGCCATGCTGAAGTTAGTCAGACATGACACCCGTGATCATCCATGTCCGACACTCATGAATGTTTAAATCTTTGTTTAACTAAAAATATGTACAACATGGAGTATGTTATGCTAGTGCAATCCTTTTGACAAAAACTAAATGTTTATGTTTTATTTTACTTTTTCTGCTTCATTCATGTCTAACTAATAATCTAATACATATATTATACGAGTTAAATAAACAAACATTTCTTAAAATGCTAGTATATAACTGTGTCACTGTGTCTAGATATTGGAGGGTTGTCATGTTCAGCACCCCAATTCCGTGTTCCAATTCCGTGTTCCAGTATGAACCTCATGTCCGCATCCAATTATAAGTATAAACAAAGAGATTATCCGGATGTAACTTTCCATTGGTTTGAGTGGCAAAATCTAGGTGCAGCTTAAGAATATGAAATCTACAGCATTTTTCACCATACAGGTTCTTTCCTTTCCATGTCATTTCAGTGGACACATGTGAGATGAACTGAATTAGTCGCATTACATTACCTGATCACAATAGTTTGGAGCAGAAAACACGGTTATAAGCTTCCCATCATGTTCAATTTCATAGCCCTCATCCTTTACCTCGTGTGACCGGACAACAAGATCTGCAGTAGGAATTTAACAAGCATAAGCATAAACAACAAGATATAAAAGGACAAAAAGGCAAGAGCTTACCCAGATTATTTTCTTGTAAAAACCTTTTCGTCACATCTTCACCAAAAGAAAGACCTACACCTCGCTTACTGGGGCCCCTGCCCAGCTGAGGTTGTGGGTCGCTCCAAAGTAATTCACACATTAAACCTAAAAAGATTTAAGTTGTATGCAAAAGATATTACAGACTATCCAAAAGGAAAAATAGTCAAACATAAAATCTATTTCAAAAGAATAATGCTGCAATAATATAGTCAAGATCTTATCTCCTGAGAAATATATACATCAATCTGCATTTGTAAATGTGGTTTAGAGCCACATATGACATGGAATTCACCTGCGTAAGCACCATTCTAAATGAATAACTGTGACTTTTGGCCCGTCTTACATGTACCCAGATGTCATACTGTAAATTAAGCAAATCACAATCTCTTAAGCAAAAGTATCAATTATCAAATCAAAATATTAAGCAAAGATATTAATCACACAATCCAAACGAACAGATTTAAATAGTTTTTACAGAAATTAAGTAATTTGATAGAACTTCATTGTCATTTTTACAATATGAGACGGCGAGGAAAGTGGGACACAGTTCAATTCAATCACAAATTGCAAACACCTCAGGATTTCCACTATAACGGTAATAGAGATAAGTTCCAAACAGAACATTCAAATCCAGAAAATTGAGATTAAATAAAATTTACTATGACCATATGATCCATAGCAACAGACATAAGCCAATAACATTTTTGATAAATATATGACTTGTACAAGTAGTGGATGATAACTATTCTAAAAAATCTAAGTGAATTACAAGTGACGAGCTAACAAACTCCTAAGTTGCTAATAAAAAAATTAACAAGAGGACAATAATGAGTAAATGAATAGTGCAGCTATATGAAAGACCATCACTGTCTCCATAACCCATATATACTGCATATGCAGCAACAAACTGTGGATACAGCCTCATACTTCCATGACTTCATAACTGGCTGCATACAACCATATTATCAGACCAGGGGCTGCATACGAATATATGGACACGTGTACTATTGCATTTCCATGGCTTACAAGTTGCAACACATTATATAGTTTAAACCAATGTTGAAAATAACATGTTATGAAATCTGTTATATTGCGTTATGTAACCAAACGGAACCCCAACACTATGTAACAACTGGAAATAACTCAGTGCACCGTAACAATACGTTTTTTATGTTATTTTTTGTTATATTACTTAATGTTACGTTAAATTACGTTATGTAAAGTAATTTACAATTATTTTTTTAGTAATTTATATATTATTGTTGATTATTATTTTGATTATTAACGAATTGTTTGAATTTTCATACTTGATTAGTTGTTAGCTTGTGGAATTGCTAACTTGTTAATTTGCACTTGTTTCTTTATTCGCTTATTGTAAATTCTCTTCGGTTGCTAAAATATCTTGTTGATTCTATTGAATTTTTAACTGAACTGAAATCAATAATTACGAATAAGATAAATTGAATATTACAAAATATAAATTATAACAATGATGATAACTAGAATTGAAATAAAAAATTAGAATCTTGTTTTCTTGTTTCAATGATGACTGGAATTACGGTTGCAGACTTAATATAATTTATGAAGATAAATATAAAAATTATTGTAAAACTTAATATAAAATTAGAATAAATTATGTATTATAAAATGGTTGTATATTCTTTTCTCAGATATTTTAAATTTATTTTATTTACAAAAATTATTTCATATAGTTTTATACTTATTTTTATTAAATAAATAGGAAATTGTATAACCTACGTTATGTGTTACACTGTATGCGACATAACCTGATAGAGACAAAACGTTATGTTACTGTTATCACTAGTTTAAACATAGTGAAAACTATCATTTCTAAGAATCAAGAAAGTGGCTGAGTAATTACTTAGGAGTATAAACATGACAAACTCGGATGCTATGAAGCTTAAATAATTAATAAAGACTTAAAAAAGAATAAATAGCGCAGGATGGAAACAAGGATTGATATTTTTACTGGGATGCAGTAAGAAGGATATATGCTTAACCGGACAAGAGTTTGGTATCATAGTACATTTGGGACAGTATATCTTGTGCGTGTGTAAAAGAAAATTCTAAAATTATGATTGTGATAACAGCAGCTTACATGCTTTAAAGAAAATGCATGCCAATTTAGAATAATTTAGTAGATAAAAATTTAGACTTCCAAGGTAACTTTTATTAATGAAAAGGTTATATATCCCAAGGTGATCGGATGCACCACTAACTAAATGTTTACTAATTTCAATCGATTCAATTTTTGATGGAATGCCAAATTAAATTCCCTCGTCAGTATTTTTTTCCTCAACCCCCAATCCAACTTTCCTCCTAGTTAGACCATTATTCACCTGCCTTGCACGTACAAAGCTGAAGCTCAGTATGTGCCAACTCCCACTATATACAGATAAACTTCAGCTCAGGGTCAAAGTTAAAGACAATAGACACATCAAAACTACAAAGGTGACTCTAATGAGGAAATACTAAATGCTAACATTGCAAGAGCAAATGAATTAGTTATTACTCCCATTCCTTTAATCCTTGAGCCGTTTGGATTGAGAACACACCATAAATTAGATCATAGGAACTGAATGTCATTTAGAGTCTTCATAGACCTATATCACAAAAAAATAGTAGTTGAAGAAAAACCCACAAATTGGGAAGAAAAACAGGTGAAAATTTTTGTGAGCAATGAAGAAAAAATAATATCTACAAATGCAAAGTTTTAAGCCTTTATGCAGTATGCTAGGACCAAAACAACTTGTAGAGACACATCATGACTGAATGTTGCCTGTGTTGTTGAAACATGACGCTGCTCCATGGATATACTGATAAACAGTTATGGCATATATTAATAGGTTAAATAGTGTAATGCAATATTTAAGGAGTTCTAAAACTATTGCATGATGCAATGAAAAGAAGAAAAATATAAATACATATATGAACTTCAATAAGGATATTAGAATCAATAATTTACACTACATACCTCGGAAGCAATCACCGCATCAAACGTTTTATTTTCACTGACCAACTGTTCTGATTCAGAAAAACAAACAGAAAAAAAAGATCAAATTCATAATTTTGCAAAACAAGATAAAAATGTGCGGTCACACCAAAGTTGGAAATGGGGATATAAACCAAAGAGATATGAGCAGTCCTGAACATTACCAACAAGCAGAAGATGATAGTGGAAACCAGATGTTGCCAACTACGGCATTATAGAAAGTGTTGATAGATTGTCTTATTCTCATGGAGCAGGACTACCAACACCTCACGTGTATTGTATTTGCACAATAAAAAGAAATTCTAAAACATATTAACGAGTTATTAATCAATCGGAAAGGTTTAAACCTAAACATGGGTCTGAGGCCACAGTTTATTAATAAATATATTACTATCTCAAGAATACAAAACACAATGAATTAATTAACTACTCCAAATTAAACAACAATAACATATATTTAAAACCTATACATAAATTCAAGTATAATTGAATGGATAATAGTATTACATACACCATGTATATTGACTATTCTGAGGACATGTAATCGAAAGAGATAAAGATTAAAAAAATGGAACATGCAAATATTTCTCAGGAAGTGGCCAACAATAGACATGAATATTGGAGAGTTCATATAGCAAAACTCAAAAGATTAGGAATTTGCTTCAGAGGATCTGTTGTTGAAGTATGTTAGAATAGTTTGTGAACAATAATTATGTACATGTATCGGCATATACTGTATTATGTTGCCGAGTCTATATCCAAATAAGACTTATCCTGATACGTACACCAACTAAGGAGGGTGGCTAGGCTTAAGAAAAATTTCAGATATTGTTCAAGCCTCTCTACTAATACAAATCTGGTATATTATCTGCTCAACTTCAGGCCCTCTTTTCAAATCCAAATAAGACTTATCCTTGGTATACAAATCTGGTATACAAATCTGGTATATTTAAAACCCATACATAAATTCAAGTATAATTGAATGGATAATAGTATTACATACACCATGTATATTGACTATTCCGAGGACACGTAATCGAAAGAGATAAAGATTAAAAAAATGGAACATGCAAATATTTCTCAGGAAGTGGCCAACAATAGACATGAATATTGGAGAGTTCATATAGCAAAACTCAAAAGATTAGGAATTTGCTTCAGAGGATCTGTTGTTGAAGTATGTTAGAATAGTTTGTGAACAATAATTATGTACATGTATCGGCATATACTGTATTATGTTGCCGAGTCTATATCCAAATAAGACTTATCCTGATACGTACACCAACTAAGGAGGGTGGCTAGGCTTAAGAAAAATTTCAGATATTGTTCAAGCTTCTCTACTAATACAAATCTGGTATATTATCTGCTCAACTTCAGGCCTCTCTACTAATCCAAATAAGACTTATCCTTGGTATACTGGAGGAAGGCTGATTGATCTCACTGCTATAGGCAGCATTCAGTTTGGCATCATTACTCCTATAAGGAGATTTTACAATTGGTGGATCCTAGAACCACCTAGTATATTATCTGCTCAACTTCAGGCCCTCTTTCAATCCATCCTCAATGCAATTTACTTATCAGATCGGAAAGAAAAGGAGAAAGATCAATTTATATAGACTGCCAGTGCTTCTAACGTTTTCACTTTCTATCTGCTTGGAATGTGGCAAGAACCCCCTCATCTGAGGTTGATTGGAATCAAATGGTATGGCACCCAAAGGCTGTGCCAAAAACAAGTTGCTGCCTATACATAGGTGTTCATGACAGGCTTCAGACAAGGGATAGACTGTTAAATTTTGGCATGATGTGGAATTTGACTATCTGCTATGCGAAGAACAAACTGAAAGTAGAGATAATCTCTTCTTCAAGTGCTCGTATTCAGCTTTTATTTAGAAATCTTTCAAATGGAAATTCAAGTTGACACAAGGTAACTTTGTGGACTTATGATGAGATTGCATACTTGCAAGAGAGCAAATTTTCAAAAACTGCCTCCAGATTGATGCAGATCACACTTGGGAGAACAGTTTGGAGTTTATGGCAGGAGAGACTGCAAGGATATTTGAATCAGAATCATGCAATAAGCTACAACTTAAGAAGAAAATTGAGCTGTGGTCAAATTATTGGGTTGCTATGTACAACTTTAAAGCCAGAAAATCAAGAGGACAAGGAGATATACGGAAACCAGGACATCACTGCTAGAAGAATCATACAGGGATCATTGAGATTTGGAGATCCAGGAGGAGCCAAGTGGCACCCTCTTACCTCAAACTAGGTTTGAATCCAGTAGTAGAAAGCGATAATTAAGGTGTATGCCTAAAACCTATAAGCTTGAACAAGGAAACGAGACGCTGCTCATTGGAGCTCCTTGATTACTTGTTCAAGGAATAAGCTACTAACAATGTTGAAAAAAACTCGTTATGAAACCCGTTATGTTGCATTATGAAACCTAACAGGAAGCTAACATTACTTAAATGTCGAAAATAACTCAATGCACTGTAACGGTGTGTTTTTTACGTTATTTCACGTTACGTTACTTTAAATTACGTTATATTACGTTATTTACAATAATTTTTTATATAATTTTTATATTGATATCGATTATTTATTTTGATTGTTAATGAATTGCTATAGTTTTTTTTTTTCACTTGAAGACTTATCGTTTACTTATTTGATTGCTTGTGGTATTGTTAACTTGTTAGTTTGGGAGTATATCCTTATTTAATTATTAGAATTCTTTTTAAGTACTGAAATTTCTCACTTGCTGATTAAATTGAATTCTCAGCTAATCTAAAATAAACAATTAGAATTAATATAAATTGATCATTACAAAATATAAATTACAATATTAATAATAATTGAAAACAAGTTTGAAATATTATTTTCTTGTTTAGATGATAACTGAAATTATGAGTGTAAATATAATTTAATTATAAAGATGAATATGAGAATATGAGAACTATTATCAAACTTATTAGAAATTTAAAATTAATATTGGGATATAAATGTTTTTATATTATTCTTTTAGAATTTTTTAATTCAATTTTCAATTTATAAAATTTATTTTATATAGTTTTATATTTATTTTAATTAAATAAATAGAAAATTGCATAACCTACGTTATGTGTTACGCTATATACAATATAACCTAACAGAGACAAAGCGTTATGTTATCGTTATCGTTATTTTAAACATTGGTTACTAAAGTGGATGAGAAATGAGGATCACCATTGAATTATCTATTGTATCATCAATGAATATACTTGTAATGCTCAAGATAAACAAAAAAATTCCTACGGATGTGAATGATAACATATTGATTGATACCATATAACTTGATGTTAATTTATACTTTACTCTAAGCACTACAGTGTTCACAGGCTACGGATCCTGACATTCGAATCGGGAGAGCAAAGTTATTGGGGTCGAGATACCCGAACAACTTGTCGAGGAGCAGGAGATGAAATGCCCCTGCCAAAGATGCGAAGGCGGAGCCCCTAGCCCAAAAATTATTATTTTTTCTCTTGTATAACTCACATATAAATTTATAGTATTATAATACTAACATAAATGTTTCTATTCTATAATTTTTATGCAAATTTAAGATATACAATATAAATATCATATTTAAACATTCTTAAGAGTTTAAAATGAAAAATAGTATTATATTCAGTCCAAAAAAATGAGATATATTTTCACTCGATTATTAAGCCATTCGTCTCTTATAATCACGATTTTCATAATTGAAAACTAAAAATTTAGGGGATGAAATTATAAAATTGAGGATTTTGGAGTGTCAATATTAAAAAATTAAACCATATTAGGTTTTTCAAAAAAAAATTGAAGGGGTGGGGGGGGGGGGTAGTGGGTCCGCCACTGAGCGTTCACTAAACAAATTGTACTCGCCTAAATGTTGTATTTGACCAAGCAGGCAAGCAAGTAAAAAGAGTTTGAGCACATTTCTTTGACACGCTTGCCTAGCCACCTTCTCCCTTCTGGTCCTCCCTTTCTTTTCAATTGCCCCTTTTGTTTAATCGATCTCTTCATTGCACCTAATCTACCTGCCCATGGTCACGAAGTAAAATGTTATCGACTGTATATGTTCCTTTTTCTCTTACTCCATCACCATTTCGTACTAGAATATTTTGCAAAAGAATGTAACTAAACGATTGTATGTGTATTTCTTTGCCTCAATCTTTAATCCTAATGAGCTTCAGTATTTTCACTTGAAATAGTTCTGAAACACACTACGTAGTACATGTATAATAAAAAAACAAGTAATAACCTATAGGCACTAGATTACAGCCACAAAATTGTACTATAATTAAGTCTGTCATTCTGAAATATAAAAAGGGAAAAGGTAATCTGGAACGGCAAAGAATTCCTGTTACAAGATTTCTAGAAAAGAAACTCGTAACTATGATCTTAGCTGCATTCCTCAATTCCTTGAACTATCTGATTTTTATCATAAGTACACAACAAAAGAAGAGACTGTATGCAGTCACATGATTGCATAAGTGGCAGATTGAATTCAACCAAAGGGATTATAATAAAAGCCAAACAAGTGCAAGTTGGAAAAGTCTGCAAATGCAGTCCAGCCAACTGAAATCAAGTTTTGTTGGGAATAGAAAAAAAATATACTAATCTTTTGATAGTCAACCAGTACTCCTAGTAAAAGTCTGCAAGCAACCAGTACTCCTAGGACTTATTCTAAAAAAATCAAACATTTGTGACTCGCAAGTATGCTTTCCCATTCTTTTCTTTCGGAAAGAAATTAAACGTACAGAACTGGAGAAGGAAAAGTTCTATCAATTTTTTTTTTTTCATTTGGAAAGGAAAAAAGAATATCGTTAGCCTTCTTATGTCGGAAAGGGAAGTTGACAAGGAAAAATGAAGAGGCAATCTGGATGGAAATCTGAAATCAATTCCACCTGTTGGATTACAATTTGGTTCATTGGATGACTAGTAAAATAGGGCAACTGAGTTGTACCAAAACACTAAAGAGATAGGTGGGAAAATTTTAATAGAAATATTCTTCCACTTTCAGGGAGAGACACCATATGCACGAAAGGAAATTCTAATCTAGTGGGCAATTGCCCATATTTGTCTCTAGACGTTAACACTTGGATCCTAGTTGTTATGGATATACTATGAATGCGAAGCAACGTTCATCTCATGCTTTGAACCCCTTTACCACTAAATGATCAGTCAATAAATATGCACGTATAAATTAAAGAAAAATGTCTATTAAGATATACTTGAACACAAAATCACTTCTACTTTAATGTATGTCTCGCTTTTGTTACTAAAATATTCTCATGGAATACTGCAATCTTATAATCCCTCTAGGAATGTATAAAGCCACATATTAAGTGAAACGAGTTATAGTAGCTCGGTGATTTGTTAAAGGCATGACAAGGGACATAACCTCCATGAAACTAATAGAACTGGCAAACTTTATTCCGTTCACTTAATCTATTTAATCACTACTTAACCATCTTCTGGAAAGAATACATGCGAGTTCATGGTAATATGCCATCATACGAATGACAATTGTATACGAGCATGAGAAGAAACAAAATCTGATGTCACATGAACTTTAATTTAAACAAGTACTAACTTTGCATATGGACTGACATATCCCTTATTAAAATTAGTATATTTAGTAACTGAGAACTTCCAAGGTCCAACATCTAGCTCTCAAATTGAAGTGGGTTGAAAATTATTGGGAAATGAAAATTTTAGTCAACTCAGCCAATTGGTAGGTTAGAAAAAGGATCTTGGGATAAGTCAAGATCAAGAGAGAATGCCTCATATAGGAAACTAAACTATTTTTTGAACTGGAAGACAAGTTGTAAGACAACATGCACTCTGAAAAATCACAGTGAAGTAGTAATGCAGTAGATAGTTGCTTCCATACAAACATAAGCAATTTAAATACAGAATTGATGAAGAGTGAATACTTGAACCACAGTATTAAAAGAGCAATTACAATTGAAGGTTTTTGGTATTGTTGTTACCATCCAATATTGAGTAGTCCCATTCTTCAAGGACAATTATGAGATAGCTACATAAGACCATCAATAATATAGCAACAACTTACCTTCCACTGTAAGCACAAAAACTCTCTGTCTCCAAACTTTCTTTAGAATTTGAATGTATTTCCCATATCTCGCATGAAAAAGTCTAAGAGTAGATAGAGTTTAGCATGACCTCAGCTTGAGTTCCTTTGATAACATATTCTAATAAAGATAAAGATAAGGTCTTTTTTGTATGCATACCCTCAAATCTCAAATGCTTAGATATATGCCCCCAAATCTTAATATCTCGACATATGCGCACCAAATCATGAGTAGCCGTCAAAATACTCTTATATGTTAAACTAGCATAATACAAACGAAATATTCTCTTATCAACTGCAAACTCAACTAAAAGGCCTAACTGGAGTCCCCAAATTAATCAACAACATATCAAATAAATAATCCCTTCAGCCCTCACATGCACAAACTAAATAAATAATGCCTAATTCCCTCTACCACGATCCAATTCGTGCATACCGATTTATAGTATATTTGTGTTAAGAATGACTATCCAAAAAATAAAATAAGATTTAAGTTCTTTCTAGCCTTACATAGATAGAGATTCAAATATTTTAATCAAGGTACTGGTCCACTGGATTGAATTCAAATTCTTTTTTTTTTAATATAGTCACTAGATTAAAAGTCATCTTTAAATCATTAAAAAAAATTCTTTTCTTTCTGCTTTCGAGAAAATATGTCTTAGCGAAACATTTATTATTTGTGCCACATATTTACATCTATAGATGCCATTTAATGAACAAAGGATAAATTGGTGAAATTAAATCCACGGCATTAGATACCTTTTCATACATATATCCTAATATTGAGACTGTTATTTACCTGCAACCTGAAATTTTAGCAACCCATAATAATTTGGAATACACAATTATGAAACTCCAGTGATTTTAGCAACCTACATAACACACACTCAACTTAATTATGGAACCCTCGACAGCACCAAATAATTGGATTCAATAATAATTCTAAAAGGCTGCAAACGGGAAGCATATAAATTACTAAAAAAATTTATTAGTGCAGAAGCATTGAACAACTATTAGTCTATTACTACCATTTTGCACCTAAATCCTTCAACTGTTTAACATAAAGTAAGACCAACGGAGGATGAAGCTTAGAATTCTGAGGGAAAAAGTAATGATGAAGCTGGAAATACCAACTAAGAATCTTCAGTAGATTAGATAAAGTACAGAAAGTAAGGTAACAAAGGGCAGAAGATTGAGAAATATACCAGCTGTTGTGCAGGAATAATCAATCCATGAAGTCACAGGATCTGATCCCTGGGTAAATTAAAGATCGAAAAAACATACTATAAACATATATATGAGAGAGAAATTATGGTCTATGAAACATAATTTGGTTATATTGACGGGTAGCGTATGCCACTATGCCAGTAAGGAGAAAGCAAGAGATATCAATCAGACGAGTTGAGTATGCAAACAAAAGCCTTGGATCGCAATTCAAGCTTTCAAACATAGAGATGTCGGAGTGGTGAGATAGACTCATAAAGTGAAAATACACAAAGACTGAGTTCTAATATATTGTCCATGTGTTTGCATGATAAACTAAAACAACTTGCATATACATATAAAGTATCAACCTCAAATTCTTGGGATTGCAGCGCATTGCAGAAATAGAAGGTTCCAACTTGTACTAGTAACTATCAAACACTGTAACAACTTCCCAGTACACACCAATTTTTGTGCTCTTTTTCTTTACATCTCAGACACTAGGTCAATCGAACACTTTAGGACACTTCTTACAAGCTCCCACGACATGTATAAATGTATGACAATATCACAATTCTGTTGCAATTTTAATGCTTTTCTATACCCAGCAGTAGATTGTATCAGGTATATGTACAAGGTTATTCTGAGAAAACTCTGACCATCAAATGCATTAGTTGATTGTTCATTACATATATTACAATGTGCATGCACATCTACAAAATATAGACACGTTCCTGTATCATAGTTTTGGAGGACTGGTGAGCCAAAGATCTCAGGTCGACCTGAACAGTTCACACTCATGTCCGTGTCCATATAACACTTTCAGCAAGCATAGATGGAAATATGGGAAATAGGTCTGGAGGAATTAGATTACTGTACTGAAAATGGTACTGAATAACTGGAGATTGTTATTGATGATCATGGAATGGGGTTCTGATTACATAACTATAGTCACATGCCAACATCCTTAAAATTCAGAAGCTACACAGCAGTGCTGACTCAAGCATGACGTGCATGCTGACACAAATTCAAAAGAATACATATTACATACAACACATGTATCAAACATATGCCACAAAAGATGTGGTTTTGTGATAAATGTGTCAACACGAGAAGCTCAGAAGTGCTTCATATTATAATTACACAAGCTTTTCAATTGATATAGTGCAAAAGAAACTTGTGAGTTCATTATCAACAAGAAGTGACTATAAGGGATCCCAAGATCTTGAGACGTAAGAGTTTCACTTGGGATGCTGCAATTTATGCGCTGAAGCATATCTCCCAATATCTTTCTGTGGAAGCAGATTTCTTGAAGCCAAGACAAGTTATAATATATTGCAAGTGAAAAAAGCTCCCAATATAATAAAGGAGAATATAATTTTACAACCAAAATAGGAATTTTGCTAACAAAATTGATACACATCAATCAGTCCAACTTCGACGAGATATGCTTGCAATTTTGAGAAGCATGTGCAATACAGTATGTGTTGAAAGTGCAAGTCCAAAAAAAAAAAATAATAGTCACATATATGAACAAATTGGAAATACATGCTAGCAATAGTCTTTTAGAAATAGTATGCTTGAGAATCTATTCTTTTTCCGTCTTTTGTTATCTTATTGCATCCAAAATGAGAAGACCGTAATATACTAGTCTGCAATCTCACAATACAACGACCATTGCCAGGTCAAAATGCAATTATTCCACAATTGTCTATTCCATGAATTATTTCCCCATTCTCACATGCGCTTACTGAAAAACCCTTCAATATTAATTCAAACCAAGCCAATTGAGGCCTGGATGACTGGTGAAGCACGAGTTGAGTAGTAGGAGATCCCCGGCTCTAGATTGGATTACAGCCTCTGTCCAAATAATAATATACCACCAAATAGAGTCATTAACTGAACAAGTCAGTCCATTATCTTAGTTTCTTTTCCTTTTTCTGTTAGAACGCCAGGCATTGTTATGGCTAATTGTAATGCGTTTGAAGCATCACCAACTTAAAGCTAAAAATGCACTCACTTGGTGCATGTAAATTTGCTAAATTTCATGGTTTGTCTAGTTACTCAAACTAGCGAACTAAGCATACAAGTTGACATACAAGAATCCAATTACTAAGAAAATTAATGTTACTGCTTAGGCTATATCACCAAGCTAAAAAATCACTAGATGCATGCAAATTTGTTGAATTTCATGGTTTATCTAGTTACTCAAACTAGTGAACTAAGCATACAGGTTAACATGTAGGAATCCAATTACCAAGGAAATTAATTTTATCACTTAGGCTATCATGTAGTCAGCTCAAGAAGAGTTTATTGTTCATAGGCAAACAACACAAAATTGACTCTCAGTAAAGTACCAGTCCTACTAAGGTAGAAAATTGAAGAAGGCTTCATTTTTTATAAGATCAGCATATACTTAACCTCTGAACTAAGTTGAAGAAAATAAAAAAGAAATGTAAAATAATGTACGACGTAGGCAGTACAAAATACATTTGTTTTAGTGTTTTCTGCTAAACTCAAGCTTAGAAAGTGGCATCATGATCGTCAATGCTTAAATTGCAGAGCCTGCACATAATCAAAATTGATATGCTTAAAGATGACATTAAGGTTAAGCACTTCGCAGAAAAGGATGTTCAATAGCTTTGTCCAAGCCTCACTAATGCACAACAAAGTGATCAAAGTAGTAAAGCAGTACTGGACTGTCATGTGCTCCTGATCTTATATAGTATCTGTATGCGTGCATGCATGTTGTCTACAGTACAAAGTCGCATTAGTAGGAGAATTGGTATCAGTATGATATGAACAATCAGATCATAAATAATAAAAGAAGGTGTTGACTCTGATAGTAAAATTCTTTAAACCAGTTTGCCAATCACGTCATAGCCATCTAACTATGCATTCTATAACATTGTTGGAAGAATCTAGATAAAATGAGATGAAAGGGTCCATACACCATGAAGGCGAGCTATCTTTATATTCTTTTTCACAGCATCAATGCCTGTCACCCTCGCACCCATTCGAGCAAGTGGCTGCAGAAGAGAAGCCAAATCAATATAGTGCCATCCAGAAAAGTAAAATGAAATCATGCCGAAATATTTCGAGCAAAGCTTGTGATTTTAAAGCATGTATTTAAATAATAAGGAGAAAATTAAAATTGGATTAGTTAAGCCAGTGGATTTGTAGGGGGCCTCCCCTCAATCTTGAAAGTTCATATATATTTTGTGTGTGTGTGTGTGTGTTTTCTTATTTACTACCTTAAGCATATTTTTATATAAGGTCCATATTAATAATTACCAAAAAAACAAAAGATATTGTAAGGCTAAGCTATTGAAACTGATGTCAGAGATGTAGAATCTTGATGGAAAAATGCAGCTACCTATAGATTAAAACAATATTTTATAGATAGTTACAGCTCGCTTGCACATAGTGTTTTAAATATTGGATGCCGGTGATATACCAGTAGCAAAATTATATACCGGACATCGGATACCGAGCAATATATCGTGATATGGCACTACATACTGGATATCATATCGGTGTCATACTAGTTAAAAATATATATATTATTATATATATAAAACATATTAAACTACTTAAAACAAGTTTAGCATCATAGAGGATACTTATCTTGACTAATTTGCTCGAGAAAGTAATTTGTTCAAGAATCGAAAGAGGAAGGGGGTCTGCTCAAGAAAGAAAATGGGCAATCTGCTTGAGAGAGGATGGGGAGCTGAAGTACCTGTGAGATAGGGACAGAGAGGGGTCATTGTTGAGGCTCACAGGTTGTCGGGATCAGAATCCACGCTAATCAATCCTGGGAGTGGAGAGAGAGCGGTACGAGGCTATCTACCATGGTCTTTTCGATACGATTGCTCAATCGAGAGAGAGCAGAGAGGAAAAGGAAGAAATGTCATTACTTGAAATGGAGAGAGACAGCTATCAAATCGTTTGACCGACTCAAGGGTCGTAAGAATCATCGTCGAGCCTCACGGGGTCATCAGAATGGGAGATCTCGGTAGTCGTTGTTGGAAATGGAGAGAGACAGGTTCGGCGCTCTGTTGTAGGCTTGCAGCCTATTTGATATGGTCTCGAGCGAGAGTGAGCAGAGAGAAGAAATAAGCGAAGTGTCAAATTGTCGATCGATTAAATTTAGGAAAGAATGAGAAATTAGGGACTTGATGATATTTATATAAATGAGTTTAGGTATTAATTAATGGATCTAAATCCAAAAAAAAAAAACTAGCAATATGTTAATCTCACTGATATTGTCCATCTCAATCAGCAGGCAATATATCGCCACATGGTCGATATGTCGCCCGATATTAGCTCAAAATGAGAATTAAAAAAAATTGGTCTTACCGTATCGTTTTGGTCCTAAAACCGATATATCGACTGGTGTATCGATACACAAATCAAAATTTAAAACATTACTTGCACTCATATAAGGTCTGAGATGCAAATCTAAGAAGAGTGTTGTCAAGTTCCACAGCAGATCTGGATCATGCTAAGATCATAAAGCGATACATTATGTGGAACTATGTGTTTTCTTTACTAATTTATGCTTGCATATAACATGCTTACCTTAAGCATTGTTTACAAAATGCAACATAACAATTAAAAACATAAGAATGACTATTAAGCTACTAATTCTAATATTTAATCTAGATAGTATCCACCCAGTAGAGAATGAGACCCTTCATTATTAGAACTTCATGTTCTAGTTATCCAAAATTTCATTTAATTTAAGATATCGTTTGAGAAAATTAGTAACACAAGGAGCACATATTAACACATATAAAACATATAATAAGAAATTATCACATTACAGATGTATGTCTATCTGCAATATGTACAAATAGCTTTTGGAGAAGAAATGAGTAAACCATATTAATTCAAATCAGAAATTAGTCATATCCAAGCCCAACAATTAGCTAACTCTGTTTAGTTTTGATATCCAGCAAAATTATATTCAATCAGTAGTCAACGGCCAACTTACATGAATTATAAGGTCAAAATCAAAGTCTAAAGTATTGGGATTAGTATCGGTATTGGTTAATGAGTTATGTTGTCGCAATCTACAATATCAACCGTATCAAATATCAGAAATATAGGTAATATAAGACCTGTATACAGTATATTCTGTATTGGAACCTAAAAATATGATATGATAACTGCAATACATATAGGTCAATATAAAACCTTGGTGGAAATTGTATTTATGTTGGTTGACATGCGTATGAAGATATTTTTTAAGGACACATCTTGGTAGAATTATTTATACAAGCAAAATCCAATTGATTACAGCCAAGGTTTAAAATATTAGGATCGGTTTCAATAATTGCTAATATTATTTATGGCATCGAAATCGACAATATAAGGTATATCATATAGGCAATGTCAGAAATATTGACAATATCGATCGGTATTATGTTGCATATTGTATATCTTGGATACCTCAAAACCTGATACAGTACGAACTGATATTCAAAATCTTGGTTAAAACATTAAATCGATTGAACATAAAAGGCTGTAGGCTTGGAATACAAAGTACCTCTGAGAGGATGCCACCTCCACATCCAACATCAATAAATTTCAACCCTTCAAAAGGTCTAGCACAATAAGGATCTTTCCTGAAAACAAACATATGTTGTTAGCACCCATGATAATCAGCTTCTCAATTTTTCATTGATCAATCCAATTGCAAACCACTGTGTATTAAAAAAAAACTTTAATATTTAGAACACCTCTTATTTTTTTCCTTTTTTGACTGGGCACACGAAAGTTTAAATTCCACATTGCAAGGAAATAAGCACATAACGGATGAGAGAGAGTGAAGCCATTTTGAGATAAAGCAAGCACTTGCAAAGACCACAAAAAGCAGTGCATCCGTGCATACTTGTTGACTATTATACATATCAACTTGGATATACAACAATTAAATGTAAGGAACCAGAATAGAGTAAACTTATAGGGTGACATATCGGTCTCTAAGAATTACTATATAGGTAAGTATAAACTATACTGACCTTCAACTTAGGGACATGAAACTCAGGTCTGGTTTTATAGTGTTTCCTTAACCACAGAGAAATTTTGTTCTCAATTTTACTTAACTGTGATCTACAAGATAGTCAATATAACACTTCTACTACATCAACAAGGGAAATCGAGTTCATTAAATATATGTAAATTTTAATAAAGAACAATTCAGTAATTGCAAGGGAAAAGAACTCAAAAAGATATTTCTATAAAGCTTCATCATTTTAATGTGACGGTACTATCATTGGTCTAATAAAGTCACTATAGCAGTCACTTACTTCATGGAGCGAGAAACGATTTAATAGCTTTAGTTTAGTAAGATACGTCAAAAGTTACCTTCATTCAAGCCCATCTAAGCATGAAATTGCAAAACAAATTCGTCTATAAGATCAACATTATTGTATCATACTATTCATATCAATTTGCAACATACTAACTAGTGCTCTAAGCTAATGATTGATGCTATCTGGAGACCATAGGCATTGCAAAAGAGTATGGGAGATTGAGCGATAAGACACTTAAGTTAACACCTTAAACTTATTTTGCTTATGGGTTAGTAGAAGGAATAGAGTCAATAAACTATGCTCATGACCTAACAAAATGTAATTGACATATACTACTATCACATGACCACATGCCTGTATATAAATTGTATGGTCTGTTGGAAACCCTGTCAGTCAAAGGTGTTGAGAGTTAAAAACCTGAAAGTATCCATGAAATATTAATCCAATATGATCTCTTGACTTGAGATCCTCTAATTTAGGATACTATGCATAATAATTATTTGACACCTATGTCGCCCTCAAATGGATAAACGAGACTGACAGGGACATGACACAACACAACAATAGGAATAATGCAAAATCTTAAGATGAAATAAGATTAATTAGGATATAAACATGGGTCTAAAGAAAATATCATGCAGCCACAAGGGCATAAGCTTGTGCAATAATCCCCAAAAGAATAGGCCATGACATGTAACGATGAAAAAATCAACACAGAGATGTCTATTGAAGTGGTATATCCTCAACTTTTATACTTCCTATTCAGCATTAAGAACCATTCCCCGTTAGACAGATTTCAAATTTCTATACGTTATTAACCGATATTAGCATTTTTCTGATCATATATGACATTACTTGTTGCAATGTAGATTAAAAAAAACCCTCATAGATATATTGATGCTAATATCCTTAAAGTGCTAACTCCTACCATGATGGTATGTAGCTATTATGCTAGTGAAAACATGAGATAGCATTATATAGTTTATGTTTATAGAATCCATAACGATTACATATTTCCAATTGCAACGAAGGCATGAAGTTCCTTTTGATTCCCATTGGATGTAAGTGTTCAAATTCAAGATTCACGTGCAATTATTATTGAAATAGTGAGGCTTAGAAGTTAAAATCAAGAGCAAATATATTCAAAAGATATGTTAATTTGTTGCAGAAATAAATCAGTAAAAGGGTTTGCTGAATTTCTAATAGCATAAAGAATGTTCCATTAGAGATTTTAATTCAAAAATATGGAGAAGTTCAACACTCGGATAATCAAAGGCATTTCTAAAGAAATTAAAAGCAAGATTTATTACTGTCAAAGAAAAAACTATTCCACCTTGAAACCCAAATTTACTCATACAGTTAGGTCTATTAGTCCTGAAGTTTAGCAAACTAGACTTAATAAACTTCAACAAAAAAGTTTAGCAAGCAGGACACATTAATCATGTCTAACAACAAGTTTTCCAACAAGTCTTACTAGGAACTCTTACTAGTCATTTAAATAGTGAGTTACATCTCTACCATGATGCTAATATTGGAATCCTGGGGACAAACTTACTTTGCAGAAAATAAATCAATATACCAGATAGTTTGGGATGTTTTAACTAACAGAAACTAAAACAATTCCAGCATGCTACTTATCCATGTGATTTGCATAACAGCTGAGGGCTTGATTGGTTCATAGATTTGAAAATTGATTTATAATAGTGAATAATGCTTACAAAATCTTCATTTTTTTTTTTTTTTTGCTTTTTCATGTTTGTTTCGTGGAAAATATGCAATCTTTTAGTAATAAGGAGAGTATTTTTTTTCTTACTTTCCATGGTTTGTTTCATGGAAAGAGATCGTGCAAAAGAGATATGGATTTAGTAATAATGATTGTCAAATATTATTTAAAAATAAAAAGATTCTCTCATCCCCCCAATCAATTAATAAGAAAATCAAAAAGAGATAAATACTTGCTGCAATGACTGGTTTTCCTACAAAATATGGGGATTTCATTTCATTCCTAAATCCTTGACCACATCAGCAAAATCTTAAGAGCCAAATCCTTAAACTAATCCATAAATTTCATAGAAAAGATGCTACGTGCCAAAATCCCTTACCATGCCCCCAAATCCTTGTCCAAATACATGGCCAATCAGTCCCTAAGGCTGTGTTTGGTTTGAAAGAAAATGGAAGAAAGAAAAAGAAATAGAAAGGGAAAGAAAATAGAAAAGAAAAAAAAAGATGGAAATTGGTTTTTCCTTGTTGTTTGGTTAATAAGGAAATATTTTCTTTTCTTTTAAATTTTCTCTCAAACCAAACAATAGAAAAAAATTTCTTTCTTATTTTCTTTTCCTTTCCTTCATTTTCCCTCAAACCAAACAGAGCCTAAGGGTGCCACTTGGTTTGTGGCAAGTTAGTAATTGAAAAGAGAGGGAAACTATGAGTTTTAGTGGAAATTCCTAATTCCCATGCAAAATTTCAAATCAGGTTCAATTACAACCACTCATTTGCATAGGAATTAGGAATACCTACTAAATTCAATTTTTCCCTCTCTTTTAAATTACTAACCACAAATCCTAAATACCAAGTACCACCAACCAAACACACCCTAAGTAAGAATATGATGGAAAACATTATAATATATAGTAAAAATTAAGTACCTGCAACATCATATTGTTTTCCTCTAAAATATTTTGATCATTACTGAAAATCAGATGACTGTGTAGTTTACCCAATTTAGATTAACAGAGTTGAAGGAGAAGTATATTAGATTCACAATTCATCAAATGTTCAAAATGACAAGAACAAGCAAGCTACAGAATTCGGGGGCGCTCAATATCACAGTACATAACAAAAAAAAAAAATAGTAATTCAAGCTGGTCTAAGAAAAGAATCCCTGATGATTGTCTTCCCAAAATATCATTAAACATTGAAAAGCAACTAATGCATCTAATTACTGGACCTGAAATGCCGGCAAAGAGTTGATCGAATGAATGATAGCCGAACTGGATTTATCAAATGCAATTGTTTGAATAGTCCTTCAAAGTCCCACCTGTTTGTTCCACATACACAAAAGATTATTACAAGCATTTGATGCAGCCCATTCACACCCCCTAACTGTAATTTATTCAAATAGGTTGCATAAACGCCAAACTCATAAATTAGAAATCTCAGCAAATTAATCTTAAAAAAAAAAAGATTTTTTTTTTTTTTTAAATTTTAATCAGGGAATCAATCAGATGTGGAAAGAAATTCAAGATTGAATGAGTTTACCAAGTTTCGGCGAGGGCGGCGAATTTCGCGGCCTCGTCGGCGTTGAGGGAAGAGCGCAAAGGAGAGGGCTTGGCACCTCCGCCGACCTCCACGGCCGGCGGCGGAGGCGATGCATCTGCTGAATAGTATCTGTTTAGAGGGTTAAAGTTTCGAATTTGGGATCGAAGGAGATGGGAGCGAGCACTGAGGAGGTCTCGGCAGAGGTGCAGCGATCTGTAGCTCATCTTTCCTCGATTACATGAACGGGAGGGGACCGGAGAGGAAAAGGGTTTAAGATTGTTTGCACGCGTACAGCGCGTGACAGAACCAAGTATTTTTTTTCTTTTTCTTTTTCTTTTTCTTTTTCTTTTTTTATTTACCGGTAAACTAAGAGACTTAGCTCTCTACGTTTCATTAATTGAAAATTAATGAAATATACTTGTCAGGTATAGTCAAACATAATTATGTGCCTTACTAAGAAGTACACCAAATACTTAAAAGAAAGAAATATTGATAGTTGTAGTCCTAAGGAAATAGGCAATTTAGTTCACCTCCATCGCTCTTGATCCATTGCATTGACGTGCACCTCGTCCTCTTATTTTTCGGTTGTTGCCGATTCGAAAAAAAGTTAAAAGTTCAAACATCTCATAGGATCTTTACGAGATATTTTAGTTATCATTATAGAGACACGATTATTAAGTCATATATCAATTCAAAAGCAGATGTCACTCTCAATATTATAACAACAAGATAAGATCTAGGTATCTCCTTGGATTTCTACGAAGTGATCTACGTATCATCATAAAGGCACCTTCATCAAGTTTTGTACATGTCCAAAAGCAAAAGTTATTCTCAATGTTATATCAACAAGAATCTTAAAAATTTGAATTTTTCTTTTATTTTGTTTCCAACCATATATTACAGACAACAATAGTTTGTAAAAATGAATTGGTGGAGTACCTCATTTTGTCTCCTCTTTTTTCTGTTCTTCTTTTTAGAAGAATATTAAAGCTGCACAAAATATAATTAGAATTTGTGATGCCATATATTTGGAAAATAACAAATTAGAGTTTCAAAGGAAATAATAAAAATAGGTTTTGAGTCTCGCCTAATATAGCAATCCAATTTCACTTATAAAAATTGGAGTTTTACCTAGTTGTAACATTAAACTCTATTTTTAAAACTATAAATTGCTGGAAGCGTAAAATGGAGCTTTTACACTCCAGTTTTAACCTATAACTCCAAAATCTAAAACTCCATTTTTCCCACCATTTTAGAAACTAGAGTTTGGATGCATACAAACTCCAGCTAAATGAAATCATACCAACCATATACCCAAACTAGGTTCTATTAGTTTATGTATAAATAATCCAAAATATGTGTATCACATACATAAAACAAAAATAACTCATAAAATCATAAATCTAATAAAATCTAAAGTAAATCCCAACAAATCTTTTTTCGATGCAATCAATAAATTTCCTTAATTTTACAAGTTTCACCTCCTATGAATTAATTAAGATGTCATAATTGGGACAACTTTCGAAACTCTTTACTAATCAACAACTTGGTTTGGCACAATAAAATCTCGATGACAAGAGGAAAAAAAAAACCTAAAGATGTAATAATGCAATAAAATGGGTATTCGTTATACTTTATACCATAATAATATGAATTCTATATGGATTCATCTGTGTATGTGATGTATTACTTGAGTCACGCCAATTTTATTTAACTATGAATCATAAAAATATATATCATTGGCAATAGAGATGAGAATGAGTATATCCAATAGTCCATTCTTAGTCCGCCCTACTCAAAATTTTAAATTAAAAGAAATAAATTTTTATTCTTAATTCAAAATCTTGAATAGGATTGACCAAAAATTGATCGTTATACCCGTCCATTCTCCTGATAGACAATAAGTGCATGTATAAAGCTATTTTCAGCTGTGAGTGAAAAGTTGTGATTTTGTGAGTGCAACTGCATTACAAAGCCACTTTTAGCTGTGGGTAAAATATTTGAAGTTCAAAATCATTCTAAAAACGGTTAAACAAATAAAAGGAAATGAAATAAAAAGCGGCTCAAGGTTATGAATCATTGGTCATCATGCTGGAAATACGAAACATCTTGATTAGATTTGAACATGTTTTAGTATTGTTCTCTCTTATGTTGGATCAAATTCAGATTGCTTAGGTATCAACATTCGTTTACAACATCACTTGCAATGCTATTTATGAGCAAAACATCCTCGAAAACAAGTAGCCATAGCAGCCTCGCACTGTGTCGATCAACGGAGCAGTCTGGCAAGCATCCTCTACATGCCGGTCCATCCATTTCCTCACCATCTCTTCCCCGACCCCAGCAATCTGGTGTTGCAGCACTGCAGCACCAAGGGGTCCAATCAAATTCAGCCTCGTTGCAGCAGAGATAACGTCTCTCATTGTCATGAACATGTAAGCCCTTTGAGAAGTAGTGCTGTCGAAACCCAGAAGCCCACATATCAGCCCAAAGATAGGTGCATGGTGGAACGAAACAGTCCCTGAACCCAAATAGGTGTCTCGTATTTTCTTAATGGTTGGAACCTCAAAAAAGACCGATGCAGCCACTCTTAGAAGAGCAGATCCTTGGGACATTGATGCCTTCCTGCTGACTTCGTTTGTTAGAGTAGCTTCTAGCCATTTATCAAGTTTCGACCAGGTTTCAATGTCAGGACACTTGGTCGCGGTATATACAAAGGGAAGAAGAAGACTCCCAGTGTTTTCTAAGATTTGGATGATATAAGATCGAAGATCTTCAGGAGTTGCCACAAGGTGGGATTGTGTGGCAGCCTCAAGACCATAAGAGTGAGCAAAACCGCCTGTAGGGAGAAGGGAATCCAATAATGGCCACTGACTCCATTGTAGGAGATGGTTTGGCGTTAATAGAGTCCCTTGGCTCGCCTCATTTTCCATCTCAAACTCCATAAGTTAAAGCAACTGCACTCAATCAATGAAAAAAGTAATAGAAAACTTAACAGTGAGATATTTGAAATAAAGGTATATCTGATATGTGGAAAAAGAAAATTTATGTAAGTGCCAACAGGGCATACTCCCTGTCTACTAGAAGTACATGATTTTGGTAAGCTAATTATTACAAGAATGCATACACATGATTCTCGAAAAAAAAAAAGAAAGAATTTATGCTCAGAAATTAAACATCAGTAGTTGCCTCTAGCGGGATCAGGGACATGCACTAGATAACTAAAAAAAAACGAATAAAGAACTTTATTTCAGCACTGTATGCACTACGAACTGACCATAAAAGCATGTAATGAGCATTTTTTTTTTTAAAGGTTTTAGGTGAGAATATATATAGGTAAGTTGCTAAATCAAGTCGTAATAGTAACTGGATTCAAGAACTTACAACAAAAATGTTGATAATAGATTTTCCTAAACATCTTTCTGCACAAAAATATCAACAAATATAACTTTCAAATTATGAGGAATGGCACTTAGCCCTGTTTGGTATAGGTTTCACATAGAATAAAAGATCTTAACCCTTCTTTATTTGTCAAATACAAAAACTACGAAAGGTTAAATAACCTGTCTACATGGGTTAAAAGGAGTTAACCCCCCAAAATGAGGACTTTACTAATCCACCTTTCTAGATTAAGAAATAATTCCTTCATTTATAAAGAAATTATTGTTAGACTTCCTCTTCACGATACACACACACACTCATTCCTTTATTCTAAGGGTTCTTGTGGCTCTGAAGAATCCAGCTACAGAAGAACCAGGAACAGAGAGCGCTCTTCATTTTTCTGCCCAACTCTTTGGTCTTAAGAATTCTGGTTTTATTTTAAAAATGAGTGATTGTCTTTCTCTGACCCTTAATGCCCAACCGGCGAGTGGACAGTTAATATGTTCCACTTATTGAACAGGGTTTATGGCCGGTCTGTGACCTCTGAACACCGAAGGCATCCTTGGGCGATCTCGTAGTTCCTACGGGATGGAAACGATGGGGTCGGTCCATGGATACATGTGTGTGTGTGTGTATACATATATATATGTATATGTATATATATGTATGTATATATATATGTGTGTGTGTGTGTGTGCGTGTGCGTGTATATATGTATGTATGTATATAGATGTATGTATGGATATGTATGTGTGTGTGTGTATAAAATAAGCGGTATTATTGAACCAAACAAAACAACAAGAAATGAAATTAAAAACAGATAAAGCAGCTAAACTATACAACAAGTAAGCTTCTCCAGACCATACAAATGCTCGGTGAGCCCATGCAAAGGGTTTGGTTAAGATATGCCAAATTCCACCAAGTATATAAATAAAACCTAGCCATACATGTCCCTCAATTATATCTTCTAAATCGTCCACACTAACAAACCATCCTTCTCTCCCAAAAGGAGATTTTAATAAATAACTAAATATAACACTTGGACTAAGGGTTGCGCCCATTTCACAGGTATGGAACACAAGGTTTCCCTAAGTAACTAACTTCAATATGAATATGATATGAGCATAGTATGAATGGGAATGACCCCACCCCCCCACCCCCCCAAAAAAAAAAAAAAAAACCCTCCACACACACACAAATTCTTCTTTGAATTAAGAATTCAAAGAAATATCTTTATTTCTATCCCTACATTGAATTCAGAACGAAGAAGAGGTCGGTTCACACATTATATATATCCAATATCCAAGCAAGATTAAACAAAAAAATTTCTATCCCATCCCCCCACCCTCCACACACACACACAAATTCTTCTTTGAATTAAGAATTCAAAGAAATATATTTATTTCTATCCCTACATTGAATTCAAAATGAAGAAGGGATTGGGTCACACATTATATATATATATCCAATATCCAAGCAAGATTAAACAAAAAATTGTTAAAAAGATTGCAATTTTCTATGAATTTCCCATTTTTCACTCAATGACGGAACCCTGATTATTTCTATTTTTGAGAATCGACGAATCAAATAATATTTCTATTCTAATTTCTCCCGCTTCTTCTCCCTCTCAATCAAATATTTTCTTGCCATAATGTTCAGTTTCGATTCTTATCAATACAATTTTGATCCTACATATAAAAATATAAGAAGGGAGATCCCCCTCTTCATCGAAACAAATGAGATTGTTGCTGATACATTACAAAATAAATTAAAAAATAACTAAATTAACCAAATTTTCTTGATGTGGAGGCAATCAAGAAAGCTGCATAAGTGAATATATAACCTATAGAAAAGTGTGCTAATCCAACCAATCTTACTTGCATAATGGAAAGGGCCACTGGCATATCTCTCCATCGAATCAAATTAGCCAAAGGGCCCATGCTAAAGTTTCAATTAATTCCTGCCAATATCCACGCCAGGAAATTAAGAACATAAAAGGTTAACTATTAGTCCTTCTCTACTCATAATGAGTTAAGCAGCTTAATTCTTTCCGTAATCTTTCCTTAAACAATTGACACCATAAGCTCTTTTTTGAGAGAACAAAAAACCAGAAGCAAACTGTTTAACTTCTCCAACTGAATAACCAGAGGCTGAATGGAAGCAAAGGAAGTCTAGTCCTGCCTCAGATGCTCAAGCTTCATCCTCTTCTTGCTCCACACCCTGATATCCTGTTTTCGGGCTAATTATGCATCTTCACTTCTTCCTTAGAGTAATGGAAAGAATATTTTTCTTTCCTTAGAATTCTTATAGATTGTCTTTATGGCCTGGACTAGTATTAACTTTGACTTCAATTAGCTTCGTAACATAGATCTTTAAGTTTCATTGACCATGCCTTCCCTCTCACATATCTTTCTAGGAAGTTACGGTGGAGGTTCTTTAAGAATCTGCCTCAACTCACATAATTCGTTCCAATAGGCTGTAAGGGATGACCATTATGGTGAATCATGCGTTCAAGTGTGTTTCCTTTAGGTAACAAGGATTGATCTTTTGAGAGAGAGAGATCAATGTTACAATGCATGTCGCCTCTGGTGAACATCTTAGGAAGATCTGTGGGAGACTTTATATATAGCTAAATCAAGCCTTACACACACTCATGGGATCATAAGACAAGTTGAAGTCATCTTCGACTACAAACAGTCAGAATGGGCATCTGTTACTTAATGTTGTCCCCTTTTGAGGGTCCTAGACTACGCTGACAATCTATAGGTATGTAGGCAGTCTTGATCAAGTGGTTATGTCTGGACCTTTTAGTGGTAAGTCTTCGTTCATCAGAGAAATGGTTGGTATATTCTATATTTCATTAATTAGGTATTAACGAAACAAGTTACATATAAATTACACATATATAGTCCCTCATTCGTGAGTGAATGGTATAATAGTTATACAACATTGCTTAGAAAGAGCTACCAGTGTAGAATACAACGACAGATACTAAACAAGGCAATCAACTAAGGATCAAATTTGAATTGACATTTCCTACAATCAAATAACTGGGCACCGACAGGTATGGATCGAATTTCAATTATAAAATTGACAATTTAAATTTCAGACAAGTCGCAAATGATGATCTCATCATTGTCGTCCATGTACAATGATAATACCAACCAAGCGCTAGCTCTCTCCTACGTTTCCATACACCTCATCACCAAACCTCCCACAATCCCCTCCTGTCCAATTATCAAGAACACAATGTTCTTGTTTATCTCCAATTCGATCCCATGTCCGCGATTGCTCAGCCACCTCACTGATGGAGACTCCACTGACGAATTCATCTGACAACACTCTCCTTCGCGATTAATCGTTGTGATGAAGGCACACGATGCGGCTGTCATGATGACGGCACAAAACATAACCCATTTATCGTTGAAGAAAATTGAACTTTTATTGAGAAAAGCTTCCGCCTAAGATCATCTATTCGGGAAAGCTTGCTTGAAGAGGATTCCCCTTATTGTCTAACAAAATGAGTGAACTATCAAAGAAATTCTAGTAAATAAAACCCCAGTCAAGCTTTGAACTATGTTTCTATGACAGAGAGAATCTGACTGACTAGCATATTGGTGGAATTTTTGAAGGATTGCTAGGCTCTCGATTCTTAGCAAGAAATCACGTTTAAGTGTTAACAGCTTGTAAGTTCCCTTCCTAGTAACCATAGTGAGCTTATAAGGGCCCTCCTAGTTTGGGATGAATGTCTCTCTAATTTCTTTTTATCAGTGATGTTTCTTTGAAGTACCAAGTCCACAACTTGAAGAATCGGGTCTAGACTCCTGTATTGTCGAATTGAGTCGTCAACAATCCATTATTCAATGTTGCCTCGAACCTCCACCAAAAGATGAGATTATGGCATAGGCTTCAACTTCTCGGGATTATAGTGCTCAAATTGATATAAGTGAGCCCCCACGTCTATTAGGATAACTACTATAGTTTTGTAGGCTAGCATGATGGGAGTCTCACCATAGAGGATCGAACAGTGCTTCTATAGGACCGAAGCACTCCATGTAACTCTTCTGGTCACACTCCTTTCTTTCCATGAGTATCTTGCACAATCCATCCTTGGTAGTTTGATTAGTGACCACAGTTTGGGCGTTGCTTTGATGATATATGACCGAGAAGAAGTGAGGCTTTATCCCCTTTTCTCATGGAAGAGTCTGAACTTCTTGCTGCTGAATTAAAGTCTGTTACTGGTCACTAGGGCTTTGGAAAGTCCAAACCTGTTGATGATGTGTTTCCCAATGAAATTAATTACTTATTTACTTCGTCTAAAGTGATCTTGGCTAAAGCTTTGGTTTCAACCCACTTGGAAAAATAATCAACTGCAACTAAGAAATCTTGACAACTCCTGAAGCTTTCGGGGGGCTATCCTAAAATGTCCATCCCCATTGAGCAAATAAGAGTGACAGTTCAATTGGCATGAGCTCCAGAGATATTGGCAAACCTTTGACATTACCTGCATCTGGTTACCAGATTTTGTCAGTCATTCATCATCTGAAGCCAATGAAACCTTTATCCAGGAGCTTTGTAAGTTAGCGATTGGTAGCCTACATGTGCTCTGCAACCGTCTTCATGGATCACTCGTAGTACTGACTAGAGACACTTTAAGTAGGGGTAAGTGATCCCTCTCTTTAAATGTGTTTACTATCAAAGTACGTATTAGAAAAACCATCACATAATTTTCTTTGTTCGAACCTCATTGGTTGGTAGTTTTGCTTCCTCAAGGAAGTCCGTTTCTTCAATCCACATATAGATCTTATCTATCTCCATCATCTCGATCTCTTCATAGGTTGGAATGCTTTGAACGTATAAGAACTCCCAAAATATAAAACCCCCCAAGTAATAAGGTGGTACTGCAGCAAGTTTGGAGAGAGCATTTGTCTTTTGATTTCGGCTCGTGGGATATGGATGATATTAACATCCTGTAATGTTTGATTATCTCTTTCATCTTCAGGATTCACATGCTCATCACTGGATCTTTGTCCTTATATTCTCCACTTATCTGGCTAGTAATAAGCTGAGAGTTGTTGTACAATACAGCTTGACCAGCCCCCAACACATGGGCCAAAAGACCGTCCCACAATTATAGCCTCATATTATGCCTTGTTGTTTGTAGCATTGAAGCTAAATCAGAGTGCATATTGCATGGTATATCTCGAAAAATAAGGATGCCTTTACTCTGCTCCTGACTTCACATCACGAGGACACCTATACATGATCATCCTATATATCGACATTCATAATCTCTTCTTGGCAGATCATCAAGTAAGTCTGCAAGAATCTTTGCATTCATTCTTTATCTAGGTCTGTATTTCGAGAAACATTCGTTGAGTTCAATCGCCCACTTTAGCATTCTTCCAGACGTCTCAAGCTCCTCTAGGATAGGCCGGAGAGTCTGATCTAACAATACAACAATCAGATGCACTTGGAAATAGGATCGTAGATATAATTAGTGGGAAAGCTACTTTCTCTATGTACGCCCGAAAATTGCATCTTTGATTCCATTGCAAAAATTATTTGAATTACAACGAATTAAGATTACAAAATAATCCGAGAAATTACAAGAACGGGAATATTAATTTATTCCCTTTTTTATGTGGGTTCGGGTGGCGGTGGAGTCTTGCTGCTGCCTCCGTTGATCGTCCGACCAGGAGAAGATGGCTCTGCTCTTTTCCTTGATCTCACGAGCTCGCCCGTAATCGTCCCAAAGTCAAAGAATTCCCCCTAAAGTCCTCTCTCCGGTTAAATTTCTGTGTTTTATAGACCGAAAAAGCTCCAAATCCGGCTCGATTATTCCTGAAAAACCGGATCATGGAATATTAGGAAATAAATAATCGGAAAAGAATGGAAAACAACCCGCGGGTTGGCACCTGCGGGATCGCTCCCGCGGGTGGCAACCCGCGGGATCGCCCCCGCGAGTTGCCACCCGCGGGAATCCTCCCGCGGGTGGCAACCGGTGGGGGCTCCAGCGGGTGTGCCCACTTAGCAATTTTTTTTTTTTTTTTGTATCTACATAACCCCCTCCAAAGTTTTCGAAGTTTTGTATTGAACCGTATTGAATTTCGAAATACTTTGGATTCTTTAATTTTGGTTATAGACCTTTTAAAAGATTTGGTCGATAGAGATAACTGTTAACATATTCATTTATTCAATGACAAGCAGAGGTATGATTTTAACGTACTCATTAGAGGACAAGTAGAGGCATGATGTTAACATGCTTATTTTAGGTCAAGCAGAGGTATAATATTAACGTGCTTATTTTAATCCTAACCGTTCAGTGATATCTAGTATGACGAATCAGGAAAAGACAGAGGTGACATTAAACGTGTCTTGGAGCTTAACCTATTCAGAGGATCTGGTCGTGATAGGGACAAGCTGACTAAACAGAGGTGACGGTTAACGTATTTAGTTTTGGAATCGGACTATCAGAGGTAACTGTTAACTTGATAGGGAGATGATTTTCGTCAGAGGTGATTTTCAACTTAACGATATCAAAAGCACGTTCATCAGAGGTTGTAATGTTGGACTTGATGAAGTGAGAATTTTTTTTTCTGTCAGAGGTGAAATCTTAACGTGACAGGGGATCGATTTAATTAGGATTTTATCTCTTTTGATTTTAAATTATGATGTCAGAGGTATGATTTTAACTTGACAAATATTTTGGAGTGTCGCTTGCTCTGTTGGAGCAAAATGACAAGAAAAGTTTTGCTGTCAGAGGTGAAATCTTAACGTGACAGGAGATTTATCTGATTAGGATCTTTAGCAAACCCCCAGCTATCAACGGGTTTGATTTGCCTTTACCAACTACCGTTTGAGTTGGGCTAGCCATGCTATTCCCCTCAGCATGGTGAGTTGTCAAGGATTTCGTTTGGGCTTAAATGTCAAACTTTTCATCTTCCCTTTGCCTTAGCAGCTTAGGGCAGTGATGTATTCTTATATTCGGATAAGAATACTGTTGTGACAGATTTGTCGTGGGATTTTTAGCAAACCCTCAGCTATCAACGGGTTTGATTTTGCCTTTACCAACTACCGTTTGAGTTGGGCTAGCCATGCTATTATCCTCAGCATGGTGAGTTGTCGGGGGTTTCGTTTGGGTTTAAATACCAAACTTTTCCTCTTCCCTTTGCCTTAGCGGCGTTGGGCAATTCATACTTTTACCCCCAGTATGAATGGGTTGGCGAGAAATCTATTTTCTTCCCGTAGCCTTAGCGGCGTTGGGCGGTTCATACTTTTTACCCCCAGTATGGTGGGGTTGGCGAGAAATTTATTCTCTCCCCGTAACCTTGTCGGCGTTGGGTAATTCATACTTTTTACCCCCGTATGATGGGGTTGGCGAGAAATTTATTCTCTCCCCGTAACCTTATCGGCGTTGGGTAATTCATACTTTTACCCCCAGTATGGTGGGGTTGGTAAGAATTTTATTCTCTTCCCGTAGCCTTGTCGACGTTGGGTAATTCATACTTATTACCCCCAGTATGGTGGGGTTGGCGAGAAATTTATTCTCTTCCCGTAGCCTTGTTGGCGTTGGGTAATTCATACTTTTTATTCCCAGTATGGTGGGATTGGCGAGAAATTTATTCTCTTCCCGTAATCTTGTCGGCGTTGGGTAATTCATTTTTTTTTTTGATGTTTTTTTCTTTTTATATATATATATATATATATATATATGGGGGTTTAAATTAACCGCCTTGAGCCCATTTTTTGGGAATTGTTATGAGCCCAAGTGGTACCTTTAGACCTCACACATTAAATGTGTCGGAGTTAGCTCTAACTCCTTTTTTGTTCAGCTTTGAGCTGAACTGCTCCAGCGTCAATCAATACTTGAATTTTATCTTTTAAGATAAAACAATTCTTTGTAGAGTGACCTACAATCCGATGGTACAGGCAGTAATTCGGATCGTTAGTCTTCCCAATTTCTTCAGGCCTCTTGCTCTCCAGCAACTTGAGCATCTTGCGCTTGCTGAGCAGATTGAACATAGTAGCAGTATGTTCATCCTTGAACGAATACTGCTTTTGAAGCCTGGGTGACTTTGCTGTGTTGCTTGTAGTCGGCCATGGTTTCTGCTTCGGTGTACTTTCTACCGCCATTGCCGTTATGTCTTTCCCTTTTGAACGGGAAAAATGGAATGGAGATTCGTTTGTACCGTCTCCGGTTGCAGACTGTTCGAGACGTTGGAGTATTTCTTCAGCCTGTTCACCCTGTTTAAGCAGATCCTTCCATGACTTGGATTCGACCGAGCCCATCTTATCTAGGATATCGGTCAATAAGTTATGTCTGCAGGTTTCCACAAGCGTGTCCTGCGTCATGCCATGTGGGCATCGAACAGAAAGCTCTCGGAACCGCTCAACATAAGTTTTGACCGTTTCGCCTTCTTCTTGCTTCGCTGCTAGCAAAGATAGTATAGAGACTTCAGCATCATCTTCAAAGAATCGGGCTAGGAACTCACGTTCTACATCAGCCCATGATTTAATGGTTCCCGGGGGTAGCTGCATGAACCAGGTAAATGCGGGCCCCCGTAAAGTGCTCGCAAATATCTTAGTCAGAGTCGGATCATTCCCCATGAGGTGTCATGTCTGCGACAAGAAGTAGAAGATGTATTGTTGCGGCGAACCTCTACCGTCGAATGACTGAAGGTTCAACGGTTTGTATTTTGCAGGGTAAGGTACAGTCTCCCATTCTATAGGATAGGGACGGACTACCCCTACCTCTTGCAATTTCTTTCGATGAAGAAGAGCTTGTAGTTGATTCTCCATCTTCTCTATTTTCTCTGCGTGAGGGTTAATGATAACCTTCACTTTCTCTTCCTCTCTTGAATGAGGAGGAATTTCTTCATTCTCGTCCTCGCTGTCTTCATTTATTTGGACGGGTTGTTTTCCTTTTTGCCGACCAGAAATGGACGACGAGGATTGGTTCCTCCTAGTTTGAGCCAGCAACTCAATCAAAAGTTATTTCATTTCTTCTATGGTCTCATCTTGCTGTTCGAGACGTTTTTCTTGTCTCTCAAGCCTTTCAGAGACTTCTTCTGGAAGCGCGCCCTCTGGTTCGATAAAAACTCTTTTTGATCCTGGAGTGATTTCCTTATCCGAAGGGTTGTTTCCGACCACCTTTTTGCCTTTATTAACCATATATGATGAGGCGGCAGGTAGATCGGTTTCAGAGCACACCCTCTTTACCGTCCGTATTCTTTTGGATTCGGTGATTCAAAAACGGACCGTCTCAGATGGCACTCGCAGTTTGATAGAACAGTTGAGATTAACTATTCGCATTGGCATTGAGGAGTATTCTGTGCAGAGTTCTTCTTCCAATTGAGGTATTCTCTCAAGTCTTGAGATACTTCTTTATCTCTATTTGCAACATGACGCCGCTTGCGTCGCAAACTTGGTTCATAACACTGGAGAGTTTGCAATATTTCAGGGCTGGACTCTTTTCCCGAATCAGATTGTTCTCCAACCCTTCTGCGGATTCTTCTGGAGTGTGTGCTGGCCTGCGCAGTTGTACGGGCCTCGCACGCATCTGACTTGTTCTTCGGGATCTGGAGGATTCTATCATGAATATGTTCATCCGAAGAGAAATTTGAAGACCTATCCTCATGTGAGTTCATGAGCACATCCTTATATTTGTTTGTAGAGGAACGGGATGGTACACCTGAGAGAGTAACCAAAAAGTTAGATGTGCGCTGTGTGCTCACTGCGCGTGTGCCCGAATAGACACCAGAACCAACCCTTGATTTTTCCTGCGGAGTGCAACCCACGGGTTGCAACCTGCAGTGTGCAACCCGCGGTTGGAACCGCGGGTTTGCACCCGCGGGGTTGCACCCGCGGTTGCAACCGCGGGGTTGCCCCCGTGAGGTGCAACCCGCAGTTCCGCCTGCGGATTTTCATTTTTGGAATTTTTTCTTCCCGATGTTTCCTGATCTGGATTTTCTGACCGCAATTTTCCAGAGGCACTGTTGAGGCGGGACCCTGGGCCTTACGCCTCAGGTTTCTCTTCTGAGAGCGGGTCAGGAACTGGTTTGACTTTTGGCTTGACTTTGGAACGGGCGATAACGTCGTGTTCTTGACAGACGATGACGTCCTGTCAGTTCGAACGGGCGATGACGCCTCATAAGTTCTCATAGGCGATAACGCCTTTCCGGTGGGCGATGACGCCTCACCTTTTTTCATCGTCACCCGGCGATGACGCCTAGGCTCCGAATCAGAGGAAGAAAGAAATTCCTCATATTTTTGCTGGTCAACTTCTATGACCAGCGTCTCAACCATTGAGCCAATCGGCACCCGGTCGGACTGCGCTACCAGATTCTCTGTGGTAAACAGAGGGGCTCCCACTGTGGTCGCCAGTTCTTGTACGCCCGAAAATTGCATCTTTGATACCATTGCAAAAATTATTTGAATTACAACGAATTAAGATTACAAAATAATCCGAGAAATTACAAGAACGGGAATATTAATTTATTCCCTTTTTTATGTGGGTTCGAGTGGCGGTGGAGTCTTGCTGCTGCCTCCGTTGACCGTCCGACCAGGAGAAGATGGCTCTGCTCTTTTCCTTGATCTCACGAGCTCGCCCGTAATCGTCCCAAAGTCAAAGAATTCCCCCTAAAGTCCTCTCTCCAGTTAAATTCCTGTGTTTTATAGACCGAAAAAGCTCCAAATCCGGTTCGATTATTCCTGAAAAACCGGATCACGGAATATTAGGAAATAAATAATCGGAAAAGAACGGAAAACAACCCGCGGGTTGGCACCTGCGGGATCGCTCCCGCGGGTGGCAACCCGCGGGGTGCTCCCACGGTTCCCGCGGGTGCTCCCGCGGGGTGCAACCCGCGGGTGTGCCCACTTAGCATTTTTTTTTTTTTTTGGTTATCTACACTCTATCCTCTAGTATCACTCTTATGCTGCTACCAAGACTTGACTGACATAATAGACTAAACTTTGTTCCCTACTACCTTGCTGTTAACATTGAGCTTACAACCGTTAGAGGTTGTTGCTTAGGTACACATAAAGGGTCTCTCCATGAAGGGGTCGGCTATATAATAGAGGGATGTTAGTTATTGTTTCAAGTTTTGAAATGTATAATCTGAGACCTTCTTTCATTAAATCTTTCCAGCTTCTTCAAGATATGTAATAAAGGTATTTTTTTTCTTTCTGTGTATATGGATTAAAACAATTTAGAGTGTGATCTGACATATCAATCAATTGCATGACTGAGGCGATTCCATCTGTATGGTTTGGATCTTGTTCGAGTTAGCTTCGATGCCTCTAGAAGTAATAATAAAACCATGTAACTTTCTAGACTTCCCTCTAGAGGCACACTTGATAGTGTTGTCCAACTCTATTGCATTGCTAGAATCCATGTTGTATATTTGAAGCAATTGACCCTTTTGCGCCTCATATTGTATCGATGCACGATCAAAAGATTTATTCGAGGTTTTGAATTTCGTCAGTTCTTTCCTGAACTTCACCAACATATCATCAACACACATTCATGTTCCTCCCAACCGGCTTCCTGAGGCATCAATTTACCAGCCATGAATAGCTCTCACACCAATATTCTTGAGCCCGAGGGCATTACTTTGTAATAGAACTGGTTCTGCATGTTTATTTTGGCTATACGAAACTAGTTATGACCATAATAACTTCTACGAAGTTTAATAGTTGGAACCTGATTGACTCATCCATTATCTGATCGATACAAGAGTGAGGTACGTGTCTTTTATGCAGGCCTTATTCGAATTGGTGAAGGCAATACACTTCCACGACTTATTATTAATCTTAGATACCAACTAGTAAATTTGACATCTCTGATGAAGTGTGCTTTGGTAAGACTATCGGTCTCTTTCTTGTTTGTCTTTATCTTCTAGGTCCTTGAGATAGTATAAAGTCAATAAATTGCGATCATTGGATCGATCCTTTGCAATGTCTAGTAGCTCGCATATGAACACATCTGCATTATGATGGAGCACTTCAACAATCGATTGTCGAAGAGGGTTTTCCAACAATCATTAGATTTTTCACGATGTGACTCAAAATTTCATCAACTAGTATGATTTCATCCCAAGTCTTCCATTGGGATAGGCTGTATGACTCATAAATCTTCTCTGCATCTAGGTCATAAAAAGGACTAGGCTTACCCCCCATCTACTGCTCATGGGTCAATAGAGAGGTCGCTTACTCATAATCAATAAACCCTACATTTGAACCCTTTCATGAGCTTACTAGGTTAGTCAACTTGTAATAACACTTCCAGGTTTTACCTGATTGGCTTGGACCTCCCAAATATAGTGGGTCGTTGGAAATTGACCTTAAGATAGTATGTTGATCGAGCTGAGCTTTCCTTCCTAACAACATTATGTATGCAGATGAAATATCTGCTATGAGGAAGTTGGCTTGCACAACAACTCATCTAGAGCCTTCCAACTGATACCAAGAGGTTGATGCCATTTTCAATAATAGATGGAAGAAATTGTATCCAATATGATTTGAACCGTACCAAAGTGCGTAGACTTTTCACCAGAGTTCCACCGCTACTAAGAATCCTTCATTTTATTGAAGGTTTGCTTCAGGTAGGCCTATTTGACGGCAGCAGTGGTAGGACATGACATCTGCCAAGCTTCTTGTACCCAGAAGAATACAATGAACCTAGCAACTTGCTATACTAGCGTTGATCACCAGTCAATCCCTTATTTCTTGTTCGAATTCTTTCTTGTCTTTTGTAAGGCAAGATATAGGCCTCCATAGAGGAATCTTCACAGCGTCATTCCTTCTAACATAATGCCGACGGGTCATCCATGAGATGGAAGCAGAACTTTTCGACTATCTAAGCTGCACTGAATGCAGAGAGGGTAGCAACTCAGTTACTCTACAAGATGGAGACATCGCATATCTCCTTATTAAAACGGTTGATATATTGGGCAAGAGACTTATCTTTACATTGTCTTAACTCGATACGCTAGAGGTCTTGTTTTCTTCTTCTTACATTTCCCACAAAGTGGGACTAGAAGAGCCAAGAGAATTGACTGAAAGATGGTATTGAATTCTTCAATAATTTCTAGAGTCAGTTGATGGCCAACCTTGAGAGGGTTGCGGAGAAGGTTTACATATTATGACATCAGGAACCTTATATAGTGATATAATGTGTTAGAAGAGGCTGAGATGGTCTATAGGGTCATCTTTACCATCCTATTTGGCAAATTGAGGAAGCATGAACTTCTAAAGAAGGCTTTTTAATATATATATATATATATATATATATATATATATATATATATATATATATATATATATATATATATATATATATATATATATATAATAAGTGGAAGCTTCCTCCATATCTCCTCGACATCCTCTTCACTATAACATTTTATTTATGCATGTAAGCAATCTTCATTTCCATCCTCGGCATCCTCTTACGGATGCGTCCTCTCCTTCTTGGAAAGCAGAAGGATATGTGGAAAAGCTGCTCTTAACAAGGAAACCGTCCTTATTATCCCCTTCTTGCGGTTTATCCTTCTGGCTCTTCTTTAGAGGAGAGGCTATGCTAGCTTCACCGTTCAATAGCTTTTTGATGACAGAATGTATATCTCATCTATGAGGAGTTTGTTGATCCTTCATGTCGTTAAAGGTCATAGGTAGTCCCATCACTATTTGATATAGCTCATATCTCTCTATCTTTTCTTATGTTGGGATCTCTATTATGATTGATTGGTTGATTGATTGGTTGGCTCTATGGTTGCCCATCATGTGGGGTTCACTACCTTTGGATTCTTGGCATTCTTCAGATCTACTACTTTCACTATTTGGTCTACTTAGGAATAGGTGATTGTCTGCTGCGCCCTTATCCCTCGAGATCCGAGTGTTCCCAAGAGTCACACTTGGAGTTGTGGTTGTTATTCTTAGTATTCGTTATCGACTAGTTGCTTTAGTTTCTTAAAGATGGTGACAAGTGATGGTGTATCAACCTGCAGATGCAGGTCAGATCTTGTAGTCAATAAAATTTGTTGATGCAGGATCTTCAATGTAGGAAAGCTAATGACAAGGAGAACTCAGTAAATGCAAGACGAGATCAAGTGGTCGATGGCCTCGTATCATCCTTCTAATACTCAAGTTAAATCTCAAGCAACAGAAGAGAGAGCTACAGTTTCTCGTGTTAGGGTTTTTTTGTATGATATTAGATCATACCAAAAACTTCATGAGCATAGGATATTTATATCTAGATCTTGTGACCTTGGACAGTCAAGGTAAGGCAGTAGAACGTGTCTTATGGTAGTTTACTATCCTGTGCTAGATCTTAGCTTAGACAGTAAATACTTATTTTTGGATTCAAGATTCTATCTTAAAGAGCAAGAATAGGAGTTCACATCCCATCCGAAGTTATCATGACAACTGGCTTGCACCATTGTGACGTGAGGGGTACAATTTCCTTTAGGTTGACACGAGTAGTTAAAGAGCCATAAGTCTAGGAGAGTTCTTATTAAGTCCTAACTCGTCATCCATCACTGTCAATAGTAATCCACGTATTTTCAACCTCTTTGAATCTCTCTAAGGCAATTCACTTGTCCCAAATCTAGTTGCTTATCCTTTATTGCATTTGGGACTTGGGAGCTTATCAACCTAAGGTTTATATTCCATATTGTTCCTTTCAAATGGAAAATCTCAAGCATGTTTCCAAACTCTAGTTTCATCTACTATGATTTCTGGTGGTATCACATCATCCAGGGAACACGAGCAATATTCGGTTGGATTTGTAGGCCTAATCACATTAAAATCCCCACATCAGAATCATTTCCCAAAAAAAGTAATTAACCAAAAAGGATAAAGAAAGAGAATTTTCATCTATGGGCAGTTTGCAAAACACAATTTGCTGCTTCAAGCCTATATCCTCTCCGCTGCTATTACTCTAGCATGAAAAATTTTACACTATTCTACAAAAATAATCAAAATGATTGTTCAATCGCAAGAAGTTCATGTCGGCATCATTGATTCTGATATCAAAAACCACAAATTATATTCTAAATGCATGTGCGCTAAAGTCAACAAAAATAAAATTATTGACAGTTGCTTAGAGAAATAGTGAACCCAAAAAAAATTGAAATAAATTACCTCGTCGGTGCTTGATGGATCTGAAAGTTGAAATAGTTCAGGAGTTCGAGATTTAGGGAGTCGCTCCGCTCCGGCTATCGATGAAACCCACCCGAAATTTATGTCGCTATTGTGATTTTTTTTTTTTCGTTGTTTTGTTTCTGGCCAAGTATCCGCTCTGGGGAGAGGAATCTCAATTTTTCTAGACAAAATACAAGAATCTTTGAGGAAGGGGCCCGGTTGAGGGAGTTTCGAAATGAGCATGCCATTTTTTCTAGTGAGCCTATTCAGTACTGACCAGACCAAAAATATACTATTTAGTGATGGGTTTGCTAAGAAATTTTTTTCCTAATAAGCCCATTCAATCTGACCAAAAATACACTGTCTAGGCTTGCTAGGAAAAGCCGCGTGCTCCTTTGGAAACTCCCATCTTGACTTCCTTATTCCAACTCAGAAGAATCTTGAGTTTTTAACGAAATATTGTAGATGAGCCCCTATACTTTAGCGGTTTGCGGTATATATACCGTCACGTGAATACATGGTGTCCTCCAATCACCATACGTGCAGGGATCCAAGAACAAATCTTAACCATCTATCCTAAAATAGCTTTAAAAAGACAAAGCATATGCATTTCCCTAGCCCTCTGCTGGGAAATTCTAAATGCGCAACTTGTGAGCACCATTTTCCACTGTGTTGTAAATCACTTTACTATATAGTATGTGGTGCTCACTAGTAAATGTGGTGGGCCTTTAGAATTTCCCCCCTCTGCTGCTTGCTGTGTGCAAACTCAAGCACAGTGCAATACTATTACTGCTTTTACTGCTGTTTATTTTTTTATGTATAATTGTGGTCCACTTATTGTGGAGCAAGGTGTAACAGTGAAAAACACGATCCCTAACTTTTGAAGCACAGTGAAACGTAGAACACATCAAAATTTGCACGCCCCAAGCTTTGCAAACTTCCTATAAACAATACACTCCTGGAAGATAGCTAGTTTCAACTTGTAGAAGACAAGATCTAGCCAGATACATCACTCTAAAACCTCTTTCATAACTAAGAGACCTGGAGTTCTTTTTCCCATTCCAGCTAGATAACAATATAAATACACAACCCCATTCTTGCATCCCCATACTATAGGGGGAATCCCCATACTATAGGGGTCAAGTAGGGATGAGAATGAATGGATCAAGAGCCAATTCATGGCCTGTCTTATTCAAATTTTTAAATTAGAAAAATAAATTTTTTATTTTTTAATTCAAAATTTTGAATGGAACATGTCAAAACTTAACCCTTAGACCCACTCATTCTCATCCATATGCAAGTGGGAACTCGCACACTACGATATGTCAAGCAGCAGGCATTAATCCTCATATTAAAATGCAGAACACACGCTTACACTAGCACAGGAACAAGCTAATAAATATTTTTATTTCTCAAACACATATTTCACTCAAACAAATTCAATGGTATTTCACTCAAACAAATTCGTTGGTTCAAGTAGAGATTTACAAAGCAGTTGGTGGGTAGCTAGAAGATTGTACAATATTTGCTAACGCACTTGCATTTATCCAATATAGGTTTCAGTTGTAAAAGAGACATCTCATACGAGAATCGGGAAATGAGAGAGTAGCACAATATGATGGTGATCAGCAGCAGTGAGATGTTCGCCTATCAGACACAGGTATGTTCTTAACTGCAGCAGCCTCCAGCTTGAGATGAAGAGCCATCTCTTCCTCCAGATGGCCCTGGGATCCCTCCATACCCAACTTTGATTCCATAAGACTGGAAGGGAAGACAACATTTCAATATTAGTGGTGGAAATGGTGAATGTAAAGTATAAGAAAACAATAATTTCAGAAGTAAATAGAACTTGTTGATGAATCCAACAATCACGGGCAGCTAGCTGCATCATCAGTTTATTGAAATTACTTGAAAATAAAGAATATAGGTGATAAGCACAAAGCAGTTATCTGTTTTAGGAACAGATATAGTACTTATAACCAATATGCATGGTTTTACCCCTTGAAGGTAATTAAGTAATGCCAAAAAGGCTGAATAATAAAAAAGTAAAATAAAATTTGAATAAGTAGTGGTTGAACATTCATCTAACAGAATATATTCTAGTAAGGCAATTAGCCCTGTTACCTTAAGGTTCGTTCAGCATCCTATGGATGCGCCAGAACCGACATCTGGGGTATTAAAAATAAAGAAGAATTCAATGAAACTTCTGTGCTGGTAAAAAAAAACTACAGCACGGGCTCTTTATACGAAACTACATAAAAAAGCAAATACGATCAGCTATGGCCAGTGGATTCTTTATATTTTCCCTGCTTAGATATAAGAACAGAAAATAAACTTGAAAATAAGTAGTAGGGAACAGTCTAAGAAAACATGTCCATTGCATATCATTAAGTGGAACTATGCTTGAAATCTAATGAGAGCATGAGGAACTCGAAGTTCCACGTAGATCATTGCTAGTATGGGTTCAAAGTAATATGCAAACAGAAAGGAGCATATAAAATCTAGCTGAAGTTTGCAAAAAGGATTAAACAAGGCATGGCAGGCTATGTTCCCAACAAATAGATACAATACTAAAATGGATGCCATAATGGATGATGGCATAGCATATGAAGAGTTAGACTATTGGAGAACTCTATCCTAGTGAAAATTAAACTTCAAGTCATCTGCAAGTTAATCACACTGCATCAGTCCTGATTAGAGTTAAAAACATTTTGTTTAAAAATATCTGGTTAAACACATTTGGTTAACAATATTTTGTTGTTCCATCTGTACCCAGAGGCCTGATTGGAGTCAGTTCATTAGAAATGTTGTAACCCAAGCAAGAAACATAAGAAATAAACACCAAGAACAACCAAAACTAACCGCCTTATACATCTGTATGCACATAGGCACATATGCACAACCAACACACAATAATTACGCAGCCTAAGAAAAGAATGCAGTGAAATAAATAAACACCCAAAAACTAACAACTAACCTCATTGGATACGTCAAAGACCCCCTCCTGGATTTTCTTGTAGATTGTTGCTGCTGTGCTAATGAATGCCTGTATTGTTTTGAAAGTCAAAATAAGGAAATGAGGACACTGCAAACATCTTTGTAGCACAAAAATTGTAAATTTTTACTTACTTCCTCAACATTTTGAGCAGTCTTTGCAGAGGCTTCCATAAAGATCAACCCATGCTCTTTAGCAAACTGCTCACCTTCCTCCGTGCTGACTGCTCTCCTATGAGCCAGGTCACACTTGTTTCCAATCAGCATGATTGTCATATTGGCATTTGCATGTTGCCTTGCATCTTCCAGCCAGCTGGCAAGATGATTAAATGTTTCTCTCCTGAATACAAAATGGGTAGTAAAATAGTCAACTTGAACATCACAACAGAAAAAATAATTAAACCCTAACACGGCATACAGTTTCCAGAAATAAAGTTCAAATGATAATTCACTGAAGGAAAGGAATAAAAACCTGGTAATATCATATACTAGGAGAGCCCCAGCAGCCCCTCTGTAATAGGATCTTGTGATAGATCGGAAGGATTCTTGTCCAGCCTGAAGCATTATATTATTTAAGATACTGATTTGCACAACTAGATGATCAAGAAAAACGGTTAAGTTACATCATGCAAGGGCAGGACCATCAAGAATATTCATGCAGCAGGAATAGCATGTTATATTATCCTATTTATATTTTCTTTTGAGCAGTCCTATAAAGTATGAACACTTCTATCATGAAGTCATGTGCATATCTGACACAGGTGTCACACCCGCGTATCCTACATATTTTATAAGAATTAACCTCGAGTCAATGTATCATGTCCATGTTGCCATTGCTGTATCCGTGGAGCATAGCTGAGCATAATGCAAATTTATTCCTCATCTATGGGGATTCATGACGCCATCAGGGAGGTTACGAGCAGGTATCCGATCTGCACAGAACTTAGTCTACTTTCTATCCGAATGCCCACAGCAATATGCAGGCGCAGATGGAGCCCTCATGTACATGATTGCTGTAAATAAGGCCAGGAGCGACTTCATTTTGACAACCTGGTTTACTATGATTCAGGACATACCGAATCCAATAATTTTTTTGTGACAGTCTTTTTCCTTTGCTAGATACTTCATGTCTATGTTTGCTTTCGAAAAAAAAATGAAAGAATGGGAAAAGAAAAGGGAAAAGAAAAGAAAAAAGAAAAGAAAAAAGAAACGAAAAAGAAAAAGATTCACTTTGATGTTTGGTTAATCGTAAAGATAATAAAGAAAATTTGAGGCAAAGTAGTGAAGGGAGCAATTTCAATTGTTTTCTCTAGGTTAGGAGAAAGAAAATTAATGCTTATTCTCTTCCTTTACTTTGACTTTTCTTCCAAAGAAAACAATGGAAAGTAATTTCCTCACTTGCTTTCTTTTCTTTTCCTTTTCCCTCAAACCAAGAAAAGCCCAGAAGACAGAAAAAGGAAACAGTCATCAAGTGTTTCTCATGTGACGATCAGCCTCTAAGTAAACTAGTAGTCACTGCCAGAAATTCTCAACCCACCTGAATACGCTGCTCTATAATGAAGGCCTAAATAAGATAGCTTTTAACTCATTCTTACCATCCTCTTAAGTTTTTTTCCCATAAATATAGGGGTCTGATATGGGATAAAACTTCGTATAGAAGGTCTTGCTAATTTTGATGAATTTTATGGCTGGCTGTTAACATCATGTCTACCAACTCTCCATTAGAGTTGGCCAAATTCCTCGCTGACTATGTTGGCCAGATACTTTAATATAGGAAAGGCACCCTTACCGATATGCATTCGATACTAAATCCTTGGATATTTGATGGATACTCGTATGACGCATTTGAAAATCTATAATGTACTTTTAAACATATCAAAGATGTATAAGAGATGTATTCGTGAAAGAAGTTAAATTTCATCAACTTATAGCTGCACTTATATAATTTTCCCAACTCCCTACTAAGTATTAATTCTCATAGGTTCATAAAATATAATTTGAAAATATTTAACACCACCAACGAATAGTGTTTTTTTAACCATTATAGCCTTACAAGTCTATACCATAGGTAGATCACACAGTTTTGATGCATCCACAATGCACCCATACTCTATTTTGCTCAATTTGTTGTCATATATACATACTTGTACAAGGCTAAACTCATTACCCATACCCATAACAGTGCGACATCTAAATCTACATTATAGATTATTAATCATGTAAGTTCAAGTTCATGCAACTAAGAACTAAGGAGCAACTCTCTAAAATTCTCATCTAAGGGTCTTATTCAGATGCCTGGAAATGCCAGAAGCAAGGAAGAAATAGAGAAGTAATTTCCAAAGAAGAATCACTGAGAGTACCTTATTTCAAGTACTTCAAGTGTTTGTTTCTCACTTTTTGGTAGCAGAAAGAAAAGGAATAGAAATAAGATGTATCAATTTTTTGAAAGAAAAAAGAGAAGGAAAAGACGAGAATAATAGTACTTTTTTTTTTAACTTCCAGGAGCTCTTTCAACCAGAACCATGTGAAGGGAATTGGAGAAATGAGGATGCCACATAGAAACCACCTCATCATTTAGGAAGTAACTTCCAATTTACTTCAAGTCTAAACAAACATATGCCTTACTTTACTTCCAGCCAAAAACAGGCCCTGAGAAAGAATCGTGAAGAGGGAAGGTATAATTCTTTTGTAGGGCACTGATTAACAAGGTAGGTGCTATTTACTCAAAAAAGAAAGTTCAAGTATCTTCTACCAACAGACCATAGAGCTTCCAACCAACAGATCATAGAGGTTACAAGGTATGGCCTTCCATACCCTGCAACTAGGTAAAAGCTTAGCATGTCAGTGACAATTGATAATAGTTAATAGTCAGTACTTTAATGGAGATTTTTGGTATTGTGTTGTGTTCCCTAGCCAGATATGTTTCTCATAGTGAAATAACTTAATCATGAGAATATATGCTCATATTCACCTAAAATCCTATAATTGATGAGGCACTATCTTAATACATACTCTTTACCAATGTATAAAAAAACGCGCTCCATAACGCGTTATGGAGCGTAACAACAGAATTTTGCTCCGTAGCGGGGCGAAATAACGCCCCGCAGCAGAGTGCTGGGTTGTTTTGAAAAAAAGTACGTTACGTTACATTTGTTCGTAACGTTACGAACATTTTTTTCACCCGATCGACTTGTATATAAATCCGACAGTGAAAAAAAACCCTAACCCTAATCGATCGCTCTCCCTCTCTCTCAGCGATTTCTCTCCCGACCCTCTCCCTCTCTCAACCCTCTCTCCCTCTCGCGATCATCTTTCCGGTACCGATCCGACTCCAAAACCTCGACTCCCGACCCTCTCTCCCTTTCTCCCGAGTCCAAACCCTCTCTCCCTCTCCCGACCCTCTCTCTGGTGTCGTTCCGGCTCATAAACGCCAGCAAGAAACTCCGATCAACCTCGACTCCCGACCCTCTCTCCCTCTCCCGACCCTCTCTCCCTTTCTCCCGAGTCCAAACCTTCTCTCCCTCTCCCGACCCTCTCTCCGGCGCCATTCCGGCTCATAAACGCCGGCAAGAAACTCCGATCAACCTCAAGTCCCAACCCTCTCTCCCTCTCCCGACTCTCTCTCCCGAGTCTCGACCTCTCTCCCTCTCCCGACGCTCTTTCCACCGTCGTTCCGGCTACAAAACATCAGCAAGTAGCTCTGATCAACTTCGAAGCTTCCGACCGTCTTTCCGCCGCCGTCTCTGGTTCAGTTCCTCTTCGTTATCTCTTCGGTTCAACAGAGGTAAGCAGTCCAACCATTTTTCTTAAATTTTATTAAATTAGATGGTTAATTGCTTTAAATATAGACTGTTGGATAACTTGGATAATTTGGATTATATGCATTCATGCAATTTTGCACTATTAGAAACTTGGAATTATGTGATTTTGGGAATTTTGTGGATTAATATTGTTTTATATGATTTGTGTGAATTTTTGTGAATTATGTGATTTATGTGTGTATTATGTGATTTGTGTGAATTTTTTGTGAATTATGGTGTGTGGACTTTGTGTGCCGCTACTGCAACTGTGCAGCATGCACTTTTGCAGCAGCAGGAATGAAAATGCAGCAGCAGCATGATGAAGCAGCAGCAGCATGTTAACATGCAGCAACAGCATGTTAATTGAATTATTGTTACTTGATATTTCATATTTCATAATTGAATTAATTGTTGATTCTCGAATAATTGAATTATTGAATTATTTGTGTAGATTGAATGATACAAAAAAAAATCCGGCCATAGAATGGAGGATTCATAAGGAAAGGGAACCCCCAATTATTTTTATTGTAAATTCTGTAATCACCGCATAACTGCAGAAATCACCTGGCTTAAGCATCATTTGGCTGGAACAAGATATGGGATGAAAATATGTGAACGAGTCCCGCCAGATATTAAGAAAACATGTAAAGATGTTTTGAAGTCCACTGAAGCATAAAAGAAAAAGAAGGCATCACTAAGCCGGAAAATTGGAAGAATGAGGAACTAGATACTGAAATTGTAAGCCAAGAGCTTGAAAGCGCTGCCGATAGCAACACTCAATCTCGCATTCTGAGAGCGATGAACAAATTTGTTAATTTTGAAACCCGCCAATCGACGTTGGAGACAGCCTTAAAGAAGGCAAGAGAGGACTGTGTTAGGAAAATAGGCAAGATTTGACTCACGAAAACTTATGGACTCACGAAAACTTATGGACTCCTTGTGCAGCTCATTGTATTGATTTGATGCTGGAGGATATAGACAAGATGAAAATCCATAAAGAAACTCTTGAAACAGCAAAAGAGATCATACAATTCACATGTAATCATAGCTGGGTTTTGAGTTTGATACGGATATACACGAAGCGAAAAGAACTGCTAAGGCCGACCATTACTCGATTTGCTACGTCATTCATGACTCTACAAAAACTCTATAAATTAAGACAGCCATTGAGGAAGATATTTGCTTTTGATGAATTCACCAAGAGTGCTTGGAGCAAGAAACTGAATGTAGTGAAGGCAAAGAGAGTAGTGCTATCTAGAAGAAGCTTATGGGGCCGAGTTCTCTTTTACTTTAGCACCACACTTCCTCTAGTTTATGTGCTGCGAGAGGTAGATTCAGATGTGAGGTCTTCCATGCCTTTTCTATATGAGTATCTCGACAGTTGCATAGAAAAAATTACCGATATCTGTGGGAGCAGTAAGAGAAAATACATGCCATACTGGAATTTGATTGATAAGAGGTGGACAGGCATATTGCATAGGCCCCTCCATGCAGCGGCTTACTTTCTAAATCTTAGATACTTTTATAGTGATACATTCTCCAATGTACCTGAGCTTAGAAGAGGCCTTCGTGAATGCATGCAACGAATGATCCCCGACCTCAATGAGTATACACAATCTGATGTGGAGCTTGATCGGTATAAATAGAAACTTGGAGAATTTGGACCCTCACTAGCTCAAATGACTATGAACGCTCAAAGTCCTGGTATATCTTAATTCATTGCCGACATGCTTAGGGTTCTATTTGTAAATATATCATTAAGTTATTTTTTTGTATTTTTTAACACCAAAATTAATTATCTTTTTTAGCTGCGTGGTGGGAAAGATTTGGAGAGAATGTTTCGACACTCCAAAAGTTTGCAATTCAAATTCTCTCTCTTACGACTAGTGCTTCTGGATGCGAACGCAATTGGAGCACTTTTGAGCAAGTATGAATTTAAAAAATTTAATATATTAATTTTTAAGTACTTTATTTATTATCATGCTCATATAACAATTCACAACTTTATTAAAGGTGCATTCAAAAAAAAGATATCGCTTGGAACAAAAATGCCTACATTCTCTCGTGTATGTGATGTACAATATTAAGCTTAGAGAGAAATATTCGGAGGAAGCGAATGAATTTGGATCCAATTTTGATTGATGAGGCGATACCAGAAGATAAATGGCTTTGTTGAGAGTGAAGAGCCTTGTCTCCCAGAAAATCTTGGATTACTAGATGAGCCTACTGATGACGATTCTAATATAAGAACAAATAATTTCTTAGAAGTCACTGCAATTAATAGCAATCAAAATATTCTTCCATCTATTGTGGATAAGGGAAACAAGCAAAATGAAACTGAAACCCCAGCAAAGAAACGAAGGGTCGATACTTGTAAGTTATCCAAATTTTATAATTTAATATTCTTAAATGAACACTTTACTATCATGATTTGAGTATATAATAACATCTTAATTTGTATATCTTTTGTGTAGCATCTTCTTCGAATAAGGGAAAAGCAATTGATAATAGTTTTGATGAGATGGGGATGATATCGATCCGGAAGATGCAAGCTACATTCTGGAGGAGCATGATCTTGTTATTGTAGATTAGATGATCACACGGGATTATCTTCATGTTATAAGGAAAAATAATATTTTATTGTGTATGACTTAAAAAATTGTTATGATATTTGCTATGAAATTTTATAATTTTTCTATACCTTTATATTGATTTTACAGTATTTTATATGATTTTTAAGATTTATTTACTTATTTATGAAAATTATTAAATACAGTTTAATATTTATTTTAATTAAATAAATAGAAAATTGCGTAACCTACGTTAAGCGTTACGTTATTTGCTACATAACCTAACAAAAAAAAACGTTACGTTAACGTTATCGTTATTTTAAACATTGCTCTTGACAATCTCTCAAACTTGATCCCAGCCACCATAAACTGTTCATTGAACTCTACACTATTCAAAAGGTAATACATTATGTGTACTTCACAAACTAAACAAATATCACACTATCAAATTTTGAGAAATAAAAAATAAAACACTCTCAACTAAATATATGACAATACTGACAACTCAGAAGTCTGACTAGCAACCACATGAAGCGATCAGTTTTCATCACTCTAAATAAACTAGTGAATTAGTACCCAAAAAAAGTAATCTAGCACCTGGAACTAGAAAAGGAATACAGGAAAAACTTGTATCTTTTAAAGAAAATGGATAAGATACCGTATCCCATATCTGCAACTTTATGGGCTTGTTATCAATTGTAATCATCCGAGCCCCAAACTCGACACCAATTGTCAAGTCATGTACAGGTTGGAACCTTTTATCAGTGAACTGCAAAAGAAGACATGATTTCCCAACCCCTGAAAGTAGAGCAGAAAACATAAGTAAAGTTATATTAAAAAAATAAAATAAAATTTCTTTATGACATCAAAGCAACCAAAAATATTTAATTGTATTTCTTGAGGACATCAGTGAGCTAAACCAATTCATACAACCATCAAGTTACCTATAGCAAGGCATGATGACCACATCATCTTTTGTGAAGCCATGCAACAAGCATTGTTTCATTTACTGCCCGTCCAGTTTGACCAATAGAGAACACGAATAGCATACAAACTACAACCACTTCAAAACTAAAACATAAGCAAATAAACAATTTTTCAGAACACAGATAGCCTGAGCACCAACTATTCGTTCCCAGAAAGATTTCCATCTGGATGTGCCTAAGTTAAAATAGTTAACTACATTCCCAGCGCAATTCGTAGAACCATCAACTTACCTATGTTAAAAGCATGATGACCACATGAATTTTGTGTAGTCTTGCAACAAACATCGTCTCGTTTAATGGCTTTGACTGGACAGGGAATAACAAGGATAGCACTCATGTGCACATGGAGTGGTTTAATTTTTCCATCTCATTTTGTGTGTGTGTCAGTGGGTTGGCGTTTTTTTTTTTTTTTGTTTTTGGGGGGGGGAGCGCTCTTTGCACAATAATGATCCAAAATCAAAACATGAAGATATAGCTATATTGCATACTATGTCTGATGTGTGTGTATTTGACTTGAATAAATATGTATACTATGGCCGCTCCTAAGTAAAAAAAACCTGATTTTAGTAGAATGATCCATAAAATAACTCATAGCAATATTTAATTACCCAGTTTTAATACACTCTCGGTCCGAGAGTAAGTTGTAAGTCCTCAGAGAACTCAACAAGTACTCAGATTACTTGTTTAGAACTTGAAGCATTATTATTTATTATGTATATACATTAACATTAAATATGTAAGACAAACCATGAAATCTCAATAATCAAAAGTCAAAATAACTTAATATAATAAAATAAACTTCATATCAAAATAACAAGTCAAAAAAAAAATAAAATTTAAAGTGCAATTCATGATCTTCACTTTGGATTTTCTCCATCCATTTCCTAACTCGACTCTTGACCTACTTGGTTTGAAAAAATATTGATTTAAAATAATTAGAAAAAAGGAAAGAATAAAAGACGAAGAAACTGAAAATATTAAGAAAAAAGGAAACACAATTGAAATAACAATCAAAATAAGAAGGATCATTCTTATCCTACCTTCTTACTGAACTCGAACCACCGCGAAAAGTCAACTTATTGATCACTTTCGCCTTCTGGACAGATCATTGCAGCCACTCCACGAGCTCTTATCGACATTGCTTTGTTAATCGCACTGCCTTGAAACCGTTTTAACGATTGTCAATTCATTATAATTCCAGAAACTCACCGAGAGATATATTAAGGTTCAAATCCTAATCTTTCAATGACAAAAGTTGGTTGACCAGCTTCGATTAAAAACATTAAGATCCTTTTTTATTTTTACCGGATAGGAGTCTGAGTACCTACTTCATAACCTGGACTCGACGAGTATTCGCCGAGTCAAATGAGTACTCATTTAGTATACTTTTTTAAGTGAGTTTCTTATTCTCAGTGCACTTGAAAAACGAGTTTGAATACTCGGACAAGTTCTCTAGGTTTTAGAAGATTGAGGGTGTTACATAAAAATTGTCCAAAATGCATAAACAAGAACACGGCAATACTATGTCCTATGTTATATGTATTTGCATGTAGAATTGAAAGAAAATGTTTAGAAAAATGATTTTTTAATAAATAGTTAATTATGAAAATATTTACATGAAAAAACACTTTATTGAAAAATCAAAGTTTTATGAAACATTCATTTATAGTGGTTGCTTTTATTTGCTAGTCATACTCAAAATTTAGATAATAGAATATAATTTAATTTATAATTGATTAATTATATATTCTAATTAATTAATTCAAATTTCAAAATAGTAGATGAAGTGAATAGGTATGTAAGTTGAACGTGGGACTGAAAGAGATGGTTATAATAGTAAAGATGCGTATTTATTGCTATTCATGTGTAAGAGAACCTGATTTTGTATTAAGATATATAAAATGATTAGTTTTATTCAAAAGATGCACAATACACTCCATCTTATGGGTAACTTTTAAAGTGCATAGAATTTACATATTTAAAAATATCTAGACCAATATGACACATGCGCCTTGTAACATTTTCGTTGGAAGAAGTGTCCTACATTTCAGTGCTCATGCACTATACTACCAGTGCTATGTTTGGGATTATCTTTCCATCCAATAAAATGAAACAGAATGTTGTCCATCCCCGAGGACTTGGGACAAACCATGTTCCCAAGGGTCCGTAGAAATAGATTTTATATTCCTTAAACAAAACATAAATTTGTGATGTAGGAGATTCAGAGTTAATCATACAGGTTATCCTATCGGTATAAGCTTAATATGTGTATGCCACATTCAAAAAGACTGGCTCTCGCGAGCAAGGATAAAGGATGAGGCTTGGTGTAAACCTGTGACAACTAGCATAAAACCTTATTATAATTAATCAATTTACTCAAAATATTTGGGATAGAAGGCTTAGCTGTTTTCGTTGTAACCAATAAGGTAGGCTAACCATTTGTAGTGAAAGTTATAGACTTATAGTGGACAACCTGCATGTTCTTTTTCATACATATTGTCTTTTGTTGCAACATAATTCACTTTCTGATCTAAGCTTAATAATCAATCACGACGCATACCATACCTATTACTCTCTACCTCATAAGGCTTATTTGATAAAGAAAATTCCTTCGGAAAACAAGGGCGACCATCAACAAAACTAGGAATGAACTATCTACTGATTCTAGGTAACCAAAGTACATATTTCTGGTGTTAAAGAAAAGCAGCGTGATGATTATAGTGGAGATGCTCTAGATTTCCACGCACATGAAACACATTTTATAAAAATGAAGTTTTATTAAAAAATGTAGGCATTCAATGAATTTTGATTTCTAACAGAATGGATATTAAAAATGATAGCGAGAGCTACGACTACATTAATTATTAGATTGCTTATGCCACGTCCTTGCTAATCCATCCTTTACAAACTTCTCTCAATTCCCAATTTTAGTTGGCACATAAATTAATTATTCTACATGTCGTCACATACAAGCATTCACCTTTGTCCATTGTAAAGTAGCATAGATTAAACCTGGTTCTTACTTCTTAGGCAAGTTGATAGAAGTAAATATTGTTCACAGGGGCATAAACCAGCAACAACATTTGCACAATGACAATATATTTTCAAGGGTTTAGCTATATTTTATGGCCCAAAAAATTGCAAATTCTGGCAACCAAGGGGACATTATGATAACAAGCATCCAAATACTGGATTAAATCTTATGAGAATGCTGATTAATCAATAAAACTTGAAATGGAGTACCATATAACTTCAATATCGTAAATGGGGGTAAATGATCATCAAGTGCCAATGATCTATGCCTCCATTAATTGGCAATATTATCTTCATTAGGGCACCAAGCTATCCTCTCAAGAGTCAATCTGTATTGTTAAACTTCAATCGAAATCTACCACCAACAAATTCCTCAAATTTATGAATGAATAGATCTCAAATATATAGATAGATCGCGTAAAAAAAATCGGAACCTTAGAAAAAATCAAATCCCTAAATTACCATAGATCGACATAAGCCCAACAAATTCCATCAAAATTGCATCACAGAGCAGCAAACCCTAGAATCTAAACTTGATCAAAATCAGAATGAATTAAAACGGTGGAGAGGAATCTACCGGTGTCTCCGATGATGATGTACTTGAAGAGGTAGGCGTACGACATCGTCTCGTCGAATACCAAAATCAGATCTCGATCGATCGCCGCTTCGGATCTTGAGAGAGAGAGAGAGAGAGAATCCAACGAGACGAAAGAACGAGAAGTTAAAGGGAGAAATGAGGATTTTATTTTATTTTATTTTATTTTTTTCTATTTATTCGTCTCCTTAGTTAATAAGCTTGCGGCTATCCATCTTTACGGAACGTTGATGCTGACGGTCAGGAACTTGGGGGAATTTCCAGAGGGGCACACCTTTTTTCCGAAAGCCCACTTAAATCTTTTCTTATATTTATCCTACTTATATTTACCGTACTGTCATTTAAATTATATTCTAAAAATGTTATCTTTTTCATCTTCTCTACCATCTTCTCTACGTTTTCTTCTTTCATTTCTCGCGCCAGCTGAGAAAAGGAAGAAAAACTCCCATAACCTCTTTTTCAACCTCTTATTTAACCTCCTCTTGCTTTATCTCTCATAGTTGAGATAAATCAAAAGAGGTGAGATAAATCATCTTTTCCATCAGTAAAAATCCTAAAAAAAACAGTAATTTTATTTGTTGGTTGGTCTATGGTGAAAAAGATGGAGAAGTCCAATATAGCATTGGTTCCAATCGACAATCAAAAGTATTTGAAATTATGAATCCATCATCCTTTTCGAATTTCAATGTTTTTTAAATTTAGTTTTAGATTTAATTAGCATAGAAATGGGTTCGAAAAACGGTTTGGATTTTTAGCCCAAACAGAAATATGTCCATCTGGGATCAATATCCCAGATGGCATTTTTTTCCTTCTTTTCCTTATTTACGTCATTCTATTGTTCATTATTCTGTGCATTTTGGGTAACAGGATGATACTTCAACACATTGTAGTCGAGTTCAGAACGATTTAGCTGTTGATTATAGTTCAGCCTTCACAACAAGTGAGGTATGATGACATAGAAAATTATGTATATTGAATATTTTATGTTTGGTGAAGATATCTAACTAAAATATTGTGATTGTAGATTTTTGCAAACCGAGACGAGCTTTGCAATTGGGTCCGTGATACGGGAAAGACGTTAGGTTTAGTCATCATGGTTTCAAAATCTGATAGTAGAGGTCAATATAAGAAGGGAAGAATCTGGTTCGGTTATGAAAGATATGGACGTCCAAAATTCTAAAAATTAAAGCATGATGAAGGATTCAGGGGTAGCAAAAAATGCAGATGCCCTTTTCAGCTAAAGAGTCAACAGATCTCTATTGACAGGTCTGAGTAGAAATTGATGGTTATTTTCAGTATGTATAATCATACTGCAGCAGAATATCTTGAAGGACACTCGTATGCAGGAAAACGATCACAAAGCGACCTCTGTTGTAAAGGAGATGTCTAAGTGTCATGCACGACCGAAAGATATCCTGACATTTTTGAAGCTAAAGGATCCAAAGAATGCGTCGACAATGAAGACAATATATAATGCACAACACAAGTTTCGGGTTAATGAACAGGGTGGGAGAAACGTAAATGCAACACTTGCTTTTAAAAATTTCAGAGTGCAAGTATATTGAGTGGTACTGAAGCAATGACCAAACTGAATTAGTAACTGACCTCTTGTAGGCTCATTCGATTAGTGTGGAACTTCTACGTGCATTTCCAGGTGTTATCGTCCTGGATAGTACCTATAAAACCAACAAATATAAATACCCATTACTGGAGATAGTTGGCGTAATATCTACTAATATGTCATTTTATATTGCTTTTACTTTTCTTGAAAGAGAGCGGGAAACCAACTATGCATAGGCATTCGATAAGTTGCATGGATTATTTGTCAATGAGATTTATCTGGGTGTAATAGCAATGGATGGAGATTTTGTGCTAGTTAATACTGTTCAATCCATATTTCCGACAAGCCAGCATTTACTTTGTAGATGGCACATTAATCAGAATGTTTTGGCTTATTGTAAGAAATTCCTAGACCAAAAGACTGAATGGGAGAAATTTTTCTTAATGTGGAAGTTGGTTATGTTATCTGATACTCTTGAAGAGTACGATGCAAATCAGAGCATACTCATGAACGAATTCCGAGCATGCCTCGATGCGATTGGTTATGTTACGAAGACATGGTTGGATCTATGTAAAGAGAAATTTGTTACCTACTGGACAAACATGTCTTCATAGGGATAATGTAACAACTAATCGAGCGGAAAGTGCCCATACCAAATTGAAGCGGCAATTAAGAACTAGTCAAGGCAATTTCGAGAACTGCTGGAGCAACATTCACTCTTTGCTTGAACTGTAGCATATTGAGATTAAGGCATCTTTCCAAAAAAGCCTTACAATGGTGAATCGAAATTTTATGTTGGCAAATTTTAGAGAACTTCGGGGCGTGATATCTATTCATGCATTCGATTTGATATTGAACCAATTAAGAAGAGTTGCTTCTATAAGAGTAGATCCAGTCGAATACGGTTGCATAATTCGGTGCACTCATAACTTGCCATGCGCCCATGAAATTGTAATGTATCAAAGAGACAATCGACCAATCCCATTGGATTGCATTGACCACCACCGGCGAGAGCTTGATATGATCCCAGTTAAAGCAGTAGTTGTTGAAGGTGTCTGTTACCAAAAAGATGTGGAGGTTTTTATTTTTAACTTTCTTAAATGTGACAACGAGGAACGAGTTCGGAGGTTGAAGAAGTTGAACGAAATATCAAATCCAATAAGTTCTTCACTTCCAGATCATGTTTCAAAGGTGATTGCACAGATACCACGTCAGAAAAGGAAGCTTGATATATTGACAAAACGGAATCCATGTGCATTCGAACTAATTGCTTCTGAAATAGACAGTTGTTCTCCCTTGATGAAAGCAGTGATTGTCCAAAGGAAACGGGGGCCCATGAAGTTGATGCCAAGGAGGAAACCTAAGCGGAAGGTTAGTTATTTTTGTATAGATTTATATCCCTACATAATTTAGTACATTAACTTCAGAGTTTATATTTTTTATTTTTTTAGGAGTCTAAACCGGTTGAACCAATATCACTAGAAATTTCATAGCCTGTGCTTTCTCTCCTTTTAGAGCCCAAGCCCATACATTTGGCAAAGATTCGCTTCCTAGTTTCTTCCTCCCCTATATCAGCCATGTTGGTGAAGTCAAGTCAGACGGAAATTGTAGGTATAGAGTAATCGCAGATAGTCTTGATATTGAGGAGGATCACTGGGGTCAAGTTCGCAGAGACTTGCTATTTGAACTAGACAGAAACAAGCTATTCTATATTACTTTATTTGGAAGTATCGATCAGTATGTTGAGCTCCGGAATTCAATAAACTATTTCAGAGAATTTTCAAGAGTCGACCACTGGATGACGATGCCTGACATGGGTCATTTGATAGTGTCACGATTTAATTTAGTGTTATTCTTCCTTTCTAAGGTGCAATGCCCAAACTTTCTTGCTGTTAAGATCGCTGCCTCCAGCCTCTAATCTCCATATAAAGGAAGTGACCATAGCTTTCGTTGGAGAGTGTCATTTTGTCCCCGTAAATTTTAATACCTATATTATTTAACCTTTGTTATTTTTCATTCATTTCCATCCTTTAACTACAAATTCATATCCATATTGCTCTTTCAAACATGTAGGTTACACTGAATTCGCTCCATCATGTTCCCAACATTGCACTTAATTGGCAACGCTATCGTGACCCTGTGGCTGCTGGATGGGATGTATTTTATGTTGACCGTATTGAACAATTCAAGCAACTTGTGCCACCGACTATAGCAACACAAGATATCATTGAGTTGTAATCAATGATATGATGGTTTAAATCATTGTGTACATAATTTTTTGTAAATCCTAACGCTGGTATGTAAATGATATGTGAAGCTAAAACAAGATATGGTCTGCATGATTGTTGGCAGTGAAAATTTCTAAGTTAAAAGGATTTTCCACAACAGAACGCGGAGCTAATTCAATAGCCCCGCGTTTGGTTATATTAACCCTGCGTTTGAATAAAACGCGGAGATATTTAATAGCTCCGCGTTGATTCCGCAGTCTGGCTTGTATTAGCCTCGCGTTTGAGTAAAACGCGGAGATGATCAATAGCTCCGCGTTAGCTCCGCGTTTTGGTTATTTAGCGTCGCGTTTTGATGCGATTAAAGCTCCGCGTAAGCAGATAACCAGAATCTCAAATTGATTGAGATTATGATTCTAGGCTTATCCAAATACCTGAATCAAGTCTAATCAGAATTCCATCAAAACTAAGATATTTGATCAGAATTCCTGATGAGAGCAAATTCTATTCAGATAGAAACTCTCAAATCTTCCTAGGGCTATAAATACCTTCTTGGTGAAACCCTATGGGGTCTTCTTTTTGGCATTGGAAGTCTCCTATCGATCCTTTGGCAATTCAAGTACGCGAGAGAGCCTTGAAGCCTTTGCTGATCATCTTCTGAAATCTTGGAGAATTCAAGTTACGCACAGAGCCTTGAGTTCGTGAAGATCAGAGAAAATCACCATCTTCTTTCTGGAGTTCTTGAGAAGTTCGAGTTACGCGAGAGAGCCTTGAACAAATCAAAACCAGAGAAGATCGTCTATATTCGGCCGATATCCAAAGGAGCTACTTGACAGATCCCATCGCCACAGATCCCACAATATTGTAAAAGAGAGAGATTGAAATATAAAATCCTCTCGTTTGTTCTCTTTTTATATCTTGTTCACTTCCGTTGTAATCTAAGATGTATTCAATGGGAGGAAGCGAAGGAAATTTTGCGACGAACAAACTGGCGACCACAGTGGGAGTCATCTCTTTCACTGATGAAGAGATTGTGGCGCAATCGGACGTTGACTTGATCGGATCCGAAGTAGACACGCTGGTCGTTGAAATTGACCAGCAGAAGTACGAGGAGTTCCTCTCCTCCGGATCAGGTGACTTGGATGAGACACGGCACTATTGCCGTATGTACTCCAATACCCGAGTGACGGGTAGAAAGGTATCCACCGAGAGATGGGGATCCTTGGAGACTACGGTTATAGCGCCGGAGTCCACACAAGAAATCCTAGTCGAGGAAGAGCTTCCGATTGCCGAAGAAGACGTGGGAACTGGACTGACCAGGACCCAACTCCGGAACAGGAACCGGAGAGCGAGGCGTAGAGCCCTCAAAGCCCGCCTTGGACGCGGAGCTAACTCTAGAGGACGCGAGGCTATGGTCCCTCGTAAATTGGCTCGCGCTACCCGCGAGACCAATCTCTACCGCGTTAAACGCGAAGATACAACTTGCCTTAAAAGCAAGGAAAAGCCAGCTTGTGATTTTCCACGCAAGGCTGGTAATACTGGCGAGTTACGCAAGATTCCTGACACTCGCGAGTTACGCGAGTATAAAAATTATTCAAAACCAGCATGTGATTCTCCACGCGAGGCTATTACTGTGCCTAGCGAGAGACGCGAAGCCAGTAAGGGTTGCGCTAGTCGCAGAATACCCAACACTCGCGAGTTACGCGAGTATAAAAATTATTCAAAGCCAGCGTGTGATTCTCCACGCGAGGCTATTACTGTGCCTAGCGAGAGACGCGAAGCCAGAAAGGGTTGCGCTAGTCGCAGAATACCCAACACTCGCGAGTTACGCGAGTATAAAAATTATTCAAAGCCAGCGTGTGATTCTCCACGCAAGGCTATTACTGTGCCTAGCGAGAGACGCGAAGCCAGTGATACTTGCAATAAATGCAAGACTTCTGACACCCACAAGGAACGTGAGGATGATTGGCAGATAGTTGTCAGTCGTAAAAACCGCGCTAAGCGCGAAGCTATGATCTGCGTTAATCGCAAAGATAAGCCAGCGTGCAAGAACTTTCCTTCACGCGGGGCTATTATTCCAGAAGTTAAACTTCCAAGGACACACCAAGCCAGCGAGAAACGCGAGGCTAGTGTGGATAAGCGCGGAGCTATTCTTCAGGCCCGCAATGTGAAACGCGAGGCTATTCCTAAGCCACGCGAGGATCGGTCCGACCCCAGAGTCAGGGTTGATCAATCAAAGAAGCTTCAGTGGATTCCTAAACACTCTCAAGAATTGAATGGACCTCTTGATTCCATGGCTAGAAACACTGACCTCAGGGAGCATCTCTCTAAAAAGAGAGGCATAGACCAACTTCAAGTTGAACATAGTTGTCATTGCCAGCAACTTATGACAGCAGTATCAGCCGTGATGAATAACTGTGGCTGCAGCAAGAACAGAATATCTGTGTTCGACCGATTAAATGAGTCAAACCAGAATCCTGCTAAGAAGACAAGAACCACTCCCCTGAAACAAGGGAGAGCTGTAACTTCCAACATGGTAGGAAAAGGGAAGAAAATTGCAGAGACGGATGATGATTTAGAATCGAGCGATGATGAACTTCATCGTATTACTCGACTAAGATCAGGAGCCGTCCTGCCTCGAAATTATAAGAAACTCGCAGGGGGTTCTTACGACGAGAACAGCGATAATTCCGCTATAGCCTCGCCCCCATCCTCTATATCGTCTCGGCTACAGAAGTCAGCATCGCACATGGCAGATAAATCTGGTGATATCAATCAGAGATTTGAGGCTCAAGAAAGAATGATTCGAGAGCAACAGAAAACGATTGAAGACCTTAAGATGCTACTTTTAAAAGTTGTTGAAGATAATGCTAAACAGGGCAAGAAGACTCCAAATGAAGAAGAACAGGAGGAGAAAGCCCACTCGATGCATGAGGAAGAAGATAGATTTTCTTTCCATGATCCGCATGAAGAAAAGCTTGAAAAGTTACAGAATCAACTCGAAGCCTTGATGCGTAAAAAAGAGTTGAAGGAGTCAGGAGTCTCTAAACCATATCCAGCAGAATGGGATGTGGTACCCTATCCTCCAAAGTATAAGCCGCTCAAGTTGGAGCCCTATGACGGGAAGGGATCGCCCAGTCAGCACATCTATTATTTCTTATCCCAAGCAGGACACTTAATGGGTAATAATCCCATCATGACCAAAGTATTTGCAAGTACTTTGCGAGGGCCTGCCTTTACTTGGTTCATGCAGCTGCCCCCAGGTACTATTAATACCTGGTTAGATGTTGAGAAATTATTTCTCTCACGTTTCTTCGAGGATGACACCGAGATTACGGTTCATTCCCTCCTTGTAACTAGGCAAAGAGAACAAGAAGCGGTTAAAGATTTCATAGAAAGGTTCCGGGAGAAGTCCGTACATTGTAAACACGGAATGATCTAGGAAACTCTAGTCGAAACCTGTCGACACAACCTTAAGACCAATGTGCTCCTCAAAATGGGGGCCGTACAGTCTAAGACGTGGAGGGACCTGCTCAAACAAGGAGAGCAAGCTGAAGACTTGATTCGCCGAGTTGAAGAGTCCCGCGGGCCAAGAAGTGCTGGGGGTAGTAAATCATATACCCAAAACAACAGCAACAAGAATAAAGGGAAAGCAGTAATGTCATCAGAAACTGCTCCTCAGAAAACCAGTCCTCCGCCAGAGCCGAAATCTCAAGGTCAGCGAGGGTCAAGGCAAATTAGACCGCAGCAAGAAAGGAATTACACTTTCAAAGCTGAACAGACACCAGTCCTCTTTCACCTGCTCCAAAAGAAGGGAATGCTAAAACTTCCGGAGAATAAGAAGCCAGAAGACGTTGGTAAGACTAAAGATCACAACTACTATCTCTATCACCGGAATGTTGGACACCCCACCCGGGATTGTTTTCCCCTTAAGAACAGGATCCAAGCGCTAATAGAAGCTGGGGTTCTGACGCTTAAGGAAGAGCAGAAGAAGGTCACTGCCAATATGGCAACCATAGTGGTTGGAACCCACGAGTTTCCCGCAGGAGTGACCCCAATCCCTAAGGGTAAGATGGTCACGAAGAATCTTGATCCGCACAACAAAGCCCAAGAGGGACTTGTCCCCGTAACAACCCAAAAGGGGGAAGTTATGTGGGTTCACCCCGACTTATTGGAAGATGAACAATGGACTGCTTCAAAAGGTCTAGAGAAGAAGCGGGCTGTCAATGCCATTTCTGCGGATATAAAGGGAGAATATATAGCTTCGGGGGCCTTCACAGATTCTTAAGAAGAACCCGAAACTATGGCCACCCATCAAAATGGGGCAGGCCCTTCCAGTACTCGATCTGGAAAGATATATCTTAAGGACTACACTAGAGTGGATCCAAAAGATATCTATGCAGAACTCGCAAAGCCTGCGAAGCAGAAAGGACTTCGTTTCCAGAAGAATCCTACCAGAGATGAAGGAGCCAAAGAAACTCCCTTCGAATTTGACATAATTGCGCAGTTGGCTAACATCCCAGCGCCAGTAACGCTTTACGAATTGTTGAGATTATCAAAATCAACACGTGAAGCTCTAAGAGAGGCCTTGGCAAACTCTGAGTCGTTCCTAGCTCAGATTGTCGAGCCGGCCATCGAAGAGCGGAACTCTTGCCCCCACTGTCATCAAGTGAGGAGGCAAGTCCCACAAATCATCTTCTCTCCAGAAGACATGCAGGTGAGGAATATAAAGCATAATAGGCCTTTATATTTCACTGGATATGTCGGGTCCACAAAAGTGGACCGAATTCAGATTGATGCAGGTTCTGCACTCAGCGTCGTGCCCAGTAGATTGATGCAGCTGTTGGGGATTTCCCTTCATCGCTTGACACCTACACACACTACCATCTATGGATTCAACGCTAATAATAGCCATTCTCTTGGTAAGATCCGATTGCGGTGTCAAATTGGAGACTTGAAAACGGAGGTTACATGCTACGTAATTGATGCTGATACCTCCTACAATATTTTATTGGGGCGACCTTGGATCCACTCTCATATGATAGTTCCGTCGACTCTTCACCAGTGCATGAAATATTGCGATGAGGAAGGAGAGGTCCGGACACTAACTGCTGACAAGCAGCCATTCAAAGGGTTGGAAAATTACTTCACAGACGCTGCACTCTACAAGCCAGCACATGAAGCCTCCAATGACAGTCTTAGCAAGTCTCCAAAGCCCGACGACAGTGGCGATGAAGCCGACACTGAGTACGAGCTCCTTGGAGAAGATGATGGGGGTGATTACGAAATCAACCATCGCCTAGATCTTAGCTTAGGTCTTGATAATATAGTGGATGTAATAGAAAGTGAATGGGTTATTAATGAAAATGTAAAGTTAGTCTACGAGCATGCTGTAGCTACTGAGTCTGAGCCCTCTTGTACCTCCACCGAAGCGGATGGCCTGACCGAACTTGAAGTTCTGGCGGCATACCATTTGCCCCTCAGGCCTTCCCTCCTCTCTCAATTAAAAATAACCGAGGATCAAGGGCACTTCTTAGAAGTGCCTCCCGACAGAAGTCCCAAAGGCCGATCATGTTCGGCAAAGTGGCCACGTCGCCTCGACAGAGACAAAGTAGTGAAAGTGATGAACAAACATCACCTCAATTTCACTTATATGAGCAAAGGTCCCGACGGATGATGGAGAAAATGGGATATAATTTTACCCAGAAGCCGAGATTAAACTTTGGAAAAGGACGGCGGAATCTCATACCCTCGTTTAGACCGAGAGGAAAGAGCCCTGATTATTATCAGAAGACCCGCAGGGGGTTGGGCTATGTGTCTACTCCACTCTCATTGCCATCCAAGGATGAAGAGAGTTCTTCGGATAAAGAAGAAACATCTTCACCAGATCATGATTCAGATATAAGCACCGGTGCTTGGTTTCAATCTTTGACGATCAATATGGTTTCTGCCGCGCCAGAAAGCGACGAGGAACCAATTGACATTCAAGATGACGCTTGGGCTAAGCACATGGATACTCTCTGGGATGTCCGCTTTGAACAGCGTGACCCGCCTACAGAAGACAAATTAATACAGGTTAACATGGGAACGGAAGAAAATCCGAAACCCATTTTCATAAGCGACACACTAACTCCTTTAGAAAAAGAGGAACTTATATCCCTTATCAAAGAATATATAGATGTGTTCGCATGGAGTTATGAAGATATGCCTGGGCTTGACCCTCAAATTGCCACACACCGGTTAAATATAAAAGAAGTTGTCAAACATGTTAAACAGCAACAGAGGCGTTTTCGACCAGAATTGATAGAGGCAATAGTTGCTGAGGTCAACAAGTTTATACAATCCGAGTTCATCCGTGAAGAACAACACCCAGACTGGGTGGCAAACATAGTGCCAGTTCGCAAAAAGAATGGCAAAATCCGGATATGCATTGACTTTCGAGATCTGAACGCTGCATGTCCCAAGGATGAATTTCCACTCCCCATCACCGACGTGATGATCGATAATACTTGCGGTTATGAGAGGATGTCCTTTATGGATGGCTTCTCAGGTTATAACCAAATCAAGATGCACCCGGATGATGAAAAGCATACAGCTTTCAGAACGCCACAGGAGGTATACTGTTATACGGTGATGCCATTCGGATTAAAGAATGCAGGTGCCACTTACCAACGCGCAATGAGCGCCATATTCAAAGAACACCTACGCAGAACAGTAGAGTGCTATGTGGATGACTTAACAGTTAAAAACAAAGACAAAGAAGATCATCTTCACGATTTAAGAGTGGTCTTCGATCTTATGCGGAAACATCACTTGAAGATGAATCCTACCAAGTCGTTCATGGGGGTATCCAGCGGGAAGTTTCTAGGGTTCGTAATAACTTCAAAAGGAATTTTCCTCTACCCGTAAAAGGTAAAAGCGATTAGCGAAATGCCGCCTCCCCGCAATCTTAAGGAATTAAGGGGATTACAAGGAAAACTCGCTTATATTCGGCGCTTCATATCCAACTTATCTGGACGATGCCAACCATTCTCCAAACTTATGAAGAAAGGAGTGTCTTTTATATGGGATGAGGCATGTCAGCAGGCATTTGATGACCTCAAGTAGTACCTTACTAAGCCTCCTGTACTAATGGCACCAGCCCCTGGGCAGCCCTTCCTTATATATGTAAGGGCCATGGATAATGCTTTAGGAGCATTACTTGCTCAATATAATGAGCACGGCCATGAACATGCCCTCTACTATTTAAGTAGAACAATGATTGGGGCCGAACAGCGGTATACTCCAATTGAAAAAGAATGTTTAGCCCTAGTGTTTGCTGTTCAGAAAATGCGACACTACCTTTCGGGGTAAACAATTCATGTCATATCACGGGTTAATCCCCTGAAGATTCTGATGACAAAATTAGGATCCTTGAATGGCCGATTGGCAAAGTGGGCGCTCTTACTATCGCCCTATGACATACATTTTGTCCCTCAAAAGACCATGAAGGGACAGGCAATCGCTGATTTCCTTGCAGACCATCCAATTTGGTCCAAATTAAAGCAGACATCAGAAGTCAACACAGTTACCAAAGAACAGCCTTGGCAAATGTTCTTTGATGGTGCCGCGAGACGATCTGCTGCTGGAGTGGGGATTGTACTAATATCCCCACATAAACATATATTGCTTAACGGTTACTCATTAACAGAACCGTGCACTAATAATGTAGCGGAGTACAATGCGCTTATTATCGGCTTAAAAATAGCTCTGCAACTGGGGGTGAACCATCTAGAGGCATATGGAGATTCTAAGCTCATTGTCAATCAGATGACAGGTGAGTATGAAGTCAGACATGAAACCCTCATCCCCTATCATCAGCTAGCTATTGAGCTAGCAGGATATTTTGAACAATTCTACATATATCACGTATCTCGAAACGAGAACGTTTATGCAGATGCTCTTGCCGCATTAGCTGCAACGCTAGCAATCCCGCCAGGTGAAGCTAAAAGCATCACCATTGGTAGTAGAGAACTCCTCCACCCAGACGTGGTATCTCAAGCCGAAGAAGTATGCCAGATTGGCTTAAAGTTAGAAGCCTGTGATTGGCGATTTCCGTTTGTGGATTATGCCTTGCATGGGATATTACCAGAAGATCCTAAGGAAACCACCTCAATAAAGAGAAAGGCCCAAAGATTTTATTATGACCATAAACTTCAGACTTTGTATAGAAAGTCAAGAGGTGGTCTATTGCTACGCTGCATATCGAAAGCAGAAGCAGAACAAGTGCTGAAAGAAATACATGATGGAACATGTGGAGCTCATCAGCCCGGTCCTAAACTTGGAGACCGTATAAGAAGGCTAGGGTACTACTGGCCGAGCATGGTTACGGAAGCAATGGCATACGCTAAACGATGTCATGCATGCCAAATACATGCCAATTTTATTCATCAACCCCAAGAATACTTGCACAATACTATTGCAAGCTGACCATTTGAAGCCTGGGGAATGGACATTGTGGGGCCCATAACTCCCCCGTCATCTAGAGGACATCGGTTTATTCTTGCAATAACCGATTATTTTTCAAAATGGGCCGAAGCCGCGCCCATGAAAGAGGTGAAGACGACAGATGTGATCAAGTTCGTCAAGCATCATGTCATTTATCGCTTTGGCATCCCCCGACGGATTATTCATGATAATGGTCCGCAATTCATTAGTCAGGGATTCTCCAGATTCTGCAATAAGTTCAGAATCAAAGATATTGCTTGGACGCCATATAACCCCGCGGCTAATGGGTTAGCTGAAGCTTTCAACAAGACGATTATTAAACTCCTTCGGAAGTTCGTCTCTTCTAATAAACGAGATTGGGATGAAAAGCTAGGAGAATACCTGTGGGCTTATCGTGCCACCGTTCGCACCCCAACTAAATCTACCCCGTTCTCTTTGGTTTACGGAAGTGAGGCTGTCTTGCCTCTTGAAATCCAGATACCATCATTAAGAGTGGCTTTAGCCACAAAGATGACGACAGAAGAGCACCATCAGCAAAGATTGCAAGAACTAGAGGCGTTAGATGAAAAACGTCTCAGGGCTCAACAACAAATTGAGTTGTATCAAGCCCGAATATCTCAAACGTTCAATAAGAACGTCAAACCAAGGACCTTTAAACAAGGAGACTTGGTTCTGGCTGTTAAGAGGCCAATGGTGCTAACCCACAAGACTAAGGGTAAGTTTGAACCCAAGTGGGAAGGACCGTTCATTGTGGAGACAGTATACTCCAGTGGAGCCTATCGCTTAATGAATCAAGATGGCGACAGGATGATGATGCCGATCAATGGCAAATTTCTGAAGAAATACTATTCTTAGTATCCCTGGAGATACGAGTCTTCTCTTCTTAGGCATGCGCAATTTGGCGCCTCTGACCTAAACCCTGGTGTGTTTGGTTCTCAAGTTTGAACCACCTCCAGTCTCTTCTTAGGCATGCGCAGTTTGGCGCCTCTGACCTAAACCTGGTGAGTTTAGTTCTCAAGTTTAAACCACCTCCAGTCTTTTTCTTAGGCATGCGCAGTTTGGCGCCTCTGACCTAAACCCTGGTGTGTTTGGTTCTCAAGTTTGAACCACCTCCAGTCTCTTCCTAGGCATGCGCAGTTTGGCGCCTCTGACCTAAACCTGGTGAGTTTGGTTCTCAAGTTTGAACCACCTCCAGTCTTTTTCTTAGGCATGCGCAGTTTGGCGCCTCTGACCTAAACCCTGCTGTGTTTGGAGTGTCCAGTTCAAGTTACGCGAGAGAGCCTTGAACCGCCTCCAGTTTGGTTATCAAATTTGAACCACCTTCAGTCTCTTCTTAGGCATGCGCAGTTTGGCGCCTCTGACCTAAACCTGGTGAGTTTGGTTCTCAAGTTTGAACCACCTCCAGTCTCTTCTTAGGCATGCGCAGTTTGGCGCCTCTGACCTAAACCCTGGTGTGTTTGGTTCTCAAGTTTGAACCATCTCCAGTCTCTTCTTAGGCATGCGCAGTTTGGCACCTCTGACCTAAACCCTGGTGTGTTTGGAGTGTCCAGTTCAAGTTACGCGAGAGAGCCTTGAACCACCTCCAGTTTGGTTCTCAAGTTTGAACCACCTCCAGTCTCTTCTTAGGCATGCGCAGTTTGGCGCCTCTGACCTAAACCTGGTGAGTTTGGTTCTCAAGTTTGAACCACCTCCAGTCTCTTCTTAGGCATGCGCAATTTGGCGCCTCTGACCTAAACCCTGGTGTGTTTGGTTCTCAAGTTTGAACCACCTCCAGTCTCTTCTTAGGCATGCGCAGTTTGGCGCCTCTGACCTAAACCTGGTGAGTTTGGTTCTCAAGTTTAAAGCACCTCCAGTCTTTTTCTTAGGCATACGCAGTTTGGCGCCTCTGACCTAAACCCTGGTGTGTTTGGTTCTCAAGTTTGAACCACCTCCAGTCTCTTCTTAGGCATGCGCAGTTTGGCGCCTCTGACCTAAACCTGGTGAGTTTGGTTCTCAAGTTTGAACCACCTCCAGTCTTTTTCTTAGGCATGTGCAGTTTGGCGCCTCTGACCTAAACCCTGGTGTGTTTGGAGTGTCCAGTTCAAGTTACGCGAGAGAGCCTTGAACGCCTCCTGTTTGGTTCTCAAGTTTGAACCACCTCCAGTCTTTTTCTTAGGCATGCGCAGTTTGGTGCCTCTGACCTAAACCCTGGTGTGTTTGGAGTACCCAGTTCAAGTTACGCGAGAGAGCCTTGAACCGCCTCCAGTTTGGTTCTCAAGTTTGAACCACCATCAGTTTTTTCTTGGGCATGCGCAGTTTGGCGCCTCTGACCCAAACCTGGTGTGCTTAGTTCTCAAGTTTGAACAGCCCCCAATCTTTCTTTTAGGCATGTGTAATTAAACGCCTCTGACCTAAAAAGTATGAATTACCCAACGCCAACTAGGCAATGGGAAGAGAACAAGTTTCTCGCCAACCCATCATACTGGGGTAAAAGTATGAATTGCCCAACGCCAACTAGCCAATGGGAAGAGAACAAGTTTCTCGCCAACCCATCATGCTGGGGTAAAAGTATGAATTGCCCAACGCCAACTAGGCAATGGGAAGAGAACAAGTTTCTCGCCAACCCATCATACTGGGGTAAAAGTATGAATTGCCAAACGCCAACTAGGCAATGGGAAGAGAACAAGTTTCTCGCCAACCCATCATGCTGGAGTAAAAGTATGAATTGCCCAACGCCGACTAGGCAATGGGAAGAGAACAAGTTTCTCGCCAACCCATCATGCTGGGGTGAAAGTATGAATCGCCCAATACCGATAAAGTAAAGGGAAGAGGAAAAGTTTGGCATTTAAACCCAAACGTAGTTCTCGACAACTCACCATGTTGAGGGAAATAACATGGCTAGCCCAACTCAAACGGTAGTTGGTAAAGGCTAATCAAATCCGTTAATAGCTGGGGGTTTGCTAAAAATCCCATATTAAACTTTAATTGTTATTTCGGTTCAAGAAATTGAGTATAAACGATACCGAGATAAATCGTTTTGACGACAGGTTATTTGTTAGGCAAGCAAATCTGTTTTGAAGCCGGCAAATAAAAGAGTCAAAAGAATCATCTTTATTAAAAAGGTGAAGATACAAAAAGAATTTCAAAGAAACATCGTAAGGTTATCTCTCTCCTGTTTACGAAGTTCTTATTACAAGGAAGATAAAAGTGTAAAGAGAGATAAAACTATTGGCCTCCCAGGAGTCTCAATTGGTTTATTGTCTCGTCCAAATTTCTACGATGAGAAGCCTCCACGGTTTGTTGAGCTTGCCTACGCAACTCATCATCACTTATTGTAAGTTGTTGCTGACGAGATTCTTCTATGGCATTATTCCTGGCCATCTCTTCCTGCTGAATCTGCTCCTGCTGGACAAGCAACATCTCCCGCTTCTTGACAGATTCTCCTAATCGGACTATCAAGGTGGCCCGAGCTCTGGCAATCGTCTCCTGGGCTTTAGAGATGGCCGCCTGACTTTCCTCAATTTCGAAATTTACCCTCTGCAGGTCGCCAAGAATGGATTCCCGACTGGCCTGGAGCTCTGTCAGCTCCTGAGACCATCTCTCCTCCTGCTGCCTTAAAATATTTCTTTGAGATAAGGATTCTGCTAGAAGCCGCGCCAGCTCTATCTCAATGATCGCCTCCACATCCGCCTGACGGAGTGTGTGTAGCGTGGTCACCTGCTCTTCTAAGGCTGTAAGGCGGGCCCGGTATGAAGCTGCTCGATTTTGTCCACCGAATTCTTCGATATTTCCTAAATAGCGGAGTAACAGTGGACGTGCGAAGTTGAAGAAATCATGGCCAGCAAGAACCATCTCGACACATCTTCTTAACAAATGTATAAAATCCTCGACAGTGAAGCCGAAAAGTCTTTCAAGAGGATTTGCAGTGTCGGTAGGCAAAGTAGGTAATGCCAAAAGAGGTGTCGTGAGTAAGGGAGCAGTAGTTGCTGGAATTAGAAAAGAAGAAGCCCGTCCTTGCATTAAATTCATAATATGGGGGACCAGTAGAGCCAGTGCAGATCTGGAAGAGCTGGAGACCCCAGACGAAGTACCGTCAGTACAGATCACTTGAGTACCCCCACCAACAGGAAGAGAAGATGGGATCACTTCGCCTGAAGCTCCTCCGGTGGGAGAAGCATCTTCGAACGAGAATTTCAAATTATTCTCCTCCCCTGCTGGAAGGCTTGAAGTCGGAAGAGTTGCAGGTATCTCAGCAGCTACGACAACAGACGATGTTAAAATCGCTGACTGAGAGGGCACGCCAACGACTGTGGGAAATATCCCAGTGGAACAGACTGGCGTTGGAGATGGCATGCTAGGAGAAGGTGCAGCCTCATTAGCAGCAGCTGCGATAATAATCTCAGTTCTCTCGTCACTTCCCAATTCGTCAATTGGGGGAATTGAAGAGGAAACAGAGGCAGGAGCCGGTGTGGAATAATCAGCCGCAAACTCACCAGCAGAGCTACCCACACCGCCAACGGAGCCGGAATGGTCCATTCTATTGTCAGACTCTACTTGGGTAGTCGAGTGCATTGGCGAGAGAAGTTGATCACCTGCATTTCAGAAGACCAGAAAAGCAGTGTGACGTTAAAATAATAACAGGCGAAAGATAAAATGCTAAAGGCCATACCGGGCGATACAAGTCCAGTTGTCGGACTTGAAGGGGGAGCCATTGTTGTTTCCAGCAGTGTACCCGTCTCGCTACCCGTTAGTTGCGTCCCGGGTTCTGCCACAGGCTCTACGGCCGAAGGAGCCGAAACCTCAGCAACACTTGGAGCTTTAGCAGGTTCATCCTCCCTTGCCAACGCTGGGGGTACAGTTGAAGCCAACATGTCGGAAGCAAATTTGATAGCCACTTCTTGGGGGGCTATCAAAGTTTTCTGTGCCAGTTTTTGCTTCTTACCCGGCCTTTTCTTTAAAGCGCCGCGGCGTTTGAGAGTTGGACTCAGGGAACGACTGACAACAGGCTGAGGAACTCCACCAGCACCAGTATTGTCGTCATCATCACTGACATCCGAAGGCTCAGCCGCAGCACCAAGGAATTCTTCAATTCCTTTTATCCTTACCCTAGAAGCACCCTAGCGGCTAATATAGAGGGCTTCAATCTCTTTGCAACAACTGCGATTGAGAGAGAAGCCGGACACGTCAGCATTCGCAATGTTGAACCAATTGCAGGAACTGAGGGTCATGGCCAGTGCTGGCACCTTCTGGGGCAAGGAGAATTCAGCCTCGGTCCCGCCAGCTGCAAAATGGAACCAGCCACGAGCGCCTTCGTATAAATTCCCCTCGTAAGCGAGATCTTTATTTGGATTGCCCACATAAAGTTGAGAATATCCAAACTGGCGAGCAAAGCGACTCGGAGTATATGGCTCAATCTGACACTGGAGATCTTGACGATACACCAAGTGCCCGGGACGGATGTTGAGAAGCCACCAGAACGCTCCTGCAGATAAATTAGTGAACTTATCTGCTTCCACGGCATCTTTCAGCCTTGTCCCATATCCTCCGCCGGGAAAGTCAAGAAAACACCGGAAGATCTCGTAATTCTGAAAACTACGAAGAGTCTTCCGAATCTGGGACATATAATTCTGCCTCCATGAAGAACGTTCATACAGTTCTACAAGGAAGCACTTTTCGCCCGAACGACGCTCTGGTGCACTCATTAAGGAGGGACAGTGCAAGACGAGCCACGCCATCAAATAGGTGTACGGCATCTCCACCCTAGGGTTTGGAGTTTTCGGCTGGGCAGTCTCCTTCGACTTGCCCTTTCCTTTCCCCTTGACTTTAATAGTAGGGAGGAAATCACGACAGAGCACCCTCAGTCCATATTGCAAATTGCATACCATGGCGGGAAGGAGTCCAAGGGGTCGGCCGTATGCAAGAAGAACCGCTGGATATACCACGGTCACTGCAATCGCTTCCTTGGGCAATGACGGCACGACGCATCTTTTGAGCCACAGCATCAAAAACCCGGCAATGAGACCTCTGTTGGAGATCGAAAATTGGGCTTGATAGTGATAGCTCTTAAATGAAGTACCGGGACCGTATCCATTCTCATTGGATTCAGTGGTATAATATAATAGATGACGGCCCTTAGCAATACGGTGATCAATCTCTGAGCCATAGATGGGTGGATGACCATGGATAATGGCCGAGCTATCCTTAGAATTTAAGTTGGCAAAGAGATATTCGGCCCACTTCTTGTGGCCAATACCGTGATTACGCGCACCCGTCAAGTCAGCGCAAATATGATAATGGCACATCATCTCCCAATATGTGGCATGGATGCGCTCGTCCCTCGCCAATAGCATGTTCAACTCATCAGTGGTAGGGATATACTCCTCGTAAGGGACTTCGCCCATCGAGAGCCCAGAAACCTCAAACATCTCGTGGAGAGCGAACCCTATCTCACCCACTGGAGTAAAGAAAGTACAGGTTTCAGGGTTATACATCTCCAAAAGGCAGTAAAAGTGATAAGCACTCTGGGAAAACCCGAATTGGACATTCCTGATGGTTTTATACAAGCCAATATCCTTTAAAATGGGCTCGTGGGAATCCAGCATGTACTGAACAAGGCGTGCTCACCACATATTGTTAGAAGAATGAACCCAACCAGGCATCCTGAAGTCGCTAGCCGGGTACTGACCATCCTTCGCCAAGAACTCACTTAAGAAAGTTCGAGCACGAGATGGGACTTCTCCCACTGGAAGCTCCTTGCCAAATCGGCCTGGAAGCAAGCCAGTAATGTATCTGGGGGAACCATCTTGATAAACCCCTTTTGCACCAAATTTGCCCGTTGGGACGCCATTTTGCTCTTGAGTCAGTCCCCACTTTAATTCCCGAGGCATTGCCAGCCTCTGAAGATAGACCAGAGGATAGCTACGATCCATTCTAGGCAAAAACATCAATATTTCACCTGAGTTATATAGCCAAACACGTTCCCCTTCAGAAAGGATCTCATCTGATTGATCCATCTGGTCTCCAAAGAGGAAGGCGGGTTTCTCCATCGCCTTTCTGTTCACATCTTCAAAAGTCGCGTCAGTTATGATTTCTCGCGCAGTAGTGGGTGGTACTTGATCAGCTTCTCCTTGCGTTCCTTCGGGTCTGGCTTGTATGAGGGCAGGATGGTAGTGAAACGGAATTGGCCCGAGGGATCAGAACCCCCAGCAAAGCCGAAGTAGTTCTTGTGGGGAAGAGATTCCATCGAATATCCTACTGCAAAAAGAAAGCAGAATGAGAGAAGTTTCTCTAGGACAGAAAAATTTCTCTAAGTATGGACGCGCGAAGCTAAAAATTAGAACGCGCGAAATTAAGAATAGCGCCGCGCGAAGCTAAAGATTAGACCGCGCAGAAATAGCCTCGCGTTTTTAGCGCGACTGCTACTTAAAATAGCCTCGCGTTTTCAGCACGACTGCTACTTAAAATAGCCTCGCGTTTTCAGCGCGACTGCTACTTGAAATAGCCTCGCATTTTCAGCGCGACTGCTACTTGAAATAGCCTCGCGTTTTCAGCGCGACTGCTACTTGAAATAGCCTCGCGTTTTTAGCGCGACTGCTACGCTTTAAACGCGAGGATGACGCGATAACTTCGCGTAAGAAGAAAGTTAGAGACTTTTCTTTTTCTCCAAGCCTTACGGTAGGAGTACGGCGATTTCGCCAGTAAAAGAGTTGATTGATCAGTTAAATTTAAGCCAAATCACTCTAGAAATGTTCTAAAGAGTCTCGATGGAGAGATTCTTACCCCCGATAGGCGAAATGTGGGCTGACACGTCGCTGCCTTGGCCGCCGCCACCACTGCTTGCGCCAGTCGCCGATGATGGAGCCGCTCGAGAAGTAGCACGAGTTTTGGGTGCCATTGCTGAGGAAAAATCGACTGAAAATCTGGAGAAACTCGGTCGGAAGAAGATCGGGTGGTCTGAACTCTGATCGCCTGAATCTCTAAGTTTCTGGAAAATTCTCAAATAGAATGAGAAGGATAAGAAATAGAGATTTCTTTTAAATGAAAGGAACCGCCTCTTGGAATTCGGCGCGAATCTCGGAGAAAGTGACTGGTCAGTTACTCTCCAACACGCAAAGCTATTAGCCTCGCGCGACTATGGAAATGCGAAGTTGTTTAACTCCGCGCAACTATATAAAACGCCAGGATAGCCTGTGCCTTAGCTTCGCTTTTTCATGGAAAAAACTTAGATTTTTGACGAGTGCAATTAGGCACTTCCATCTAAGTTAAAATGATCCTTATCCGATCGTTTGGGTATTATCAATCTAAGTTACGCAGAAGTGCCTTAGACTATTTTACCAAAATTATTGACCATCTGTTTGTTGAGCAAGCAAGTTTATTGAAGCCAACAGATAGAGAGGAAAATAATTTATCTTTATTCATAAAAGAAGAGATTACAAAGAAGGAGTTATAGCTCTCCTAAAAGCTTTTACATGATCAACTCATCAAATAACCAAACAGTAAGATTTCTCTACGGGGTGTTGAAGCTTAGTTCCCTGGTTCACATGCAAAAGAACAGTAAGATTTCTCTACGGGGTGTTGAAGTTCAGTTCCCTGGTTCACATGCAAAAGATCTCCTCTGCAAATGTCAACTAGGATCTGTCATCCGAAATGAAGCACGAGAGGAAAGGAGAGTGCTGCACTGAAGCGCAATTCTGAACTGCAAGTGCTGCAATTTTGCACTACAAGTGCTGCAGCTCCTTATTTACAGCCCCTTCAGGAGTTTATCTCTCGGAGCCAGAGCTTGAAACCTGCAACTATGTTGTAAAGCATATGCTTCTGACTTCCTTAGAGTCACTTCTGCTGATGAAGATCGATGGACCCACATACATTCCTCTTCAGAAAGGATTGAACTTACTGCAAAAGGAACAGAGTTTCCAAAAGAGTGAAAACGCGGAGCTAAGCTAACTCCGCGCACAGTTGAAGAAATAGCCTCGTGCTTTAAACGCAGAGGATGATGCGATAACTTCGCGTAAAGGGGGACAAGATTTCTTTCTGCTCTTTCCTTCTCTTTCAAATTCATAGCGACTGCTAATCAAAGATAGCCTCGCAAATCATAACGACTGCTAATCAAAGATAGCCTCGCAATTCATCGCGACTGCTAATCAAGGATAACCTCGCAATTCATCGCGACTGCTAATCAAGGATAGCCTCGCAATTCATAACGACTACTTATCAAAGATAGCCTCGCAATTCATCGCGACTGCTAATCAAGGATAGCCTCGCAATTCATCGCGACTGCTAACAAAGATAGCCTCGCAATTCATCGCGACTGCTAATCAAGGATAGCCTCGCAATTCATCGCGACTGCTAATCAAAGATAGCCTCGCAATTCATCGCGACTGCTAATCAAGGATAGCCTCGCAATTCATCGCGACTGCTAATCAAAGATAGCCTCGCGGATTCATTGGGACTACTAGTAAAGCCCCGCATTTCAAGCGCAGGGACGACACAATAAAACGGCGATCTCGTCGACAAGACAAAGCAATCGTCCAGATTAAAATCAAGCCAAAATATCTCAGAATGGTTCTTAGAAAACCAGAAGATGAGGTTTTTACCTTCAGAAGACGCTGCATAGACTGGTTCGCCGTCGCGTCTACCTTCACGGCTGCTGCCATCAACGCCGGCCAACTTGCTAAAAGCCAAACTCCTCTGGAGAGACATCCTAATGATGAAAATCTATGGAGAGTTGAACGAAGATCAGTTGAAGATCATTCGTGAGTCACTCGAGTTCTCAGAAATTCTTCGGATGAGATGAAGAAGAAGATGAGCCGGGAGCTCTATTTAAACAGAATTTCCGTCGCTTGGTATTCGGCGTGGAAACTCAGGGTAATTAATGACATAATTACTCATTTCACTGAAGACGAAGTGAAGCTGATTAGCTCCGCGTAAGTGAGCGAAATAACGCGAGATAGACTTGGTATTCTAACTCCGCGTTTCAGTTTGAAAATCCAAAATATTTCAAAATCTGCTGAAGTCTAAGTCATTTTGAAAACTTTGGAGGGGGTTCTGTTGGCAGTGAAAATTTCTAAGTTAAAAGGATTTTCCACAACAGAACGCGGAGCTAATTCAATAGCCCCGCGTTTGGTTATATTAACCCTGCGTTTGAATAAAACGCGGAGATGTTTAATAGCTCCGCGTTGATTCCGCAGTCTGGCTTGTATTAGCCTCGCGTTTGAGTAAAACGCGGAGATGATCAATAGCTCCGCGTTAGCTCCGCGTTTTGGTTATTTAGCGTCGCGTTTTGATGCGATTAAAACTCCGCGTAAGCAGATAACCAGAATCTCAAATTGATTGAGATTATGATTCTAGGCTTATCCAAATACCCGAATCAAGTCTAATCAGAATTCCATCAAAACTAAGATATTTGATCAGAATCCCTGATGAGAGAAAATTCTATTCAGATAGAAACTCTCAAATCTTCCTAGGGGCTATAAATACCTTCTTGGTGAAACCCTAGGAGGTCTTCTTTTTGGCATTGGAAGTCTCCTATCGATCCTTTGGCAATTCAAGTACGCGAGAGAGCCTTGAAGCCTTTGCTGATCATCTTCTGAAATCTTGGAGAATTCAAGTTACGCACAGAGCCTTGAGTTCGTGAAGATCAGAGAAAATCACCATCTTCTTTCTGGAGTTCTTGAGAAGTTCGAGTTACGCGAGAGAGCCTTGAACAAATCAAAACCAGAGAAGATCGTCTATATTCGGCCGATATCTTTAAAAGAGAAGATTTCAATGTACCGATCGTCCAAAGGAGCTGCTTGACAGATCCCATCGCCACAGATCCCACAATATTGTAAAAGAGAGAGATTGAAATATAAAATCCTCTCGTTTGTTCTCTTTTTATATCTTGTTCACTTCCGTTGTAATCTAAGATGTATTCAATGGGAGGAAGCGAAGGAAATTTTGCGACGAACAATGATAAGTAGACTGTATTGAATAATTTTTTGATAACTTTGTTATCTAAATTATTCAATACGGTCTGTATTATATGTAAACCGTATCTAATAATTTCTTATAAATGTTGGTATCTAAATGATATGTGAAGTTTATTCAAGGTATATAAATAGCTTGTATTGGGTTGTTATTCCATATATCATAGTCGAACTTGCGAATCTCTATTGTCCGACGGACTTAAAATATGAGGTCCGCGACTGTAGACTCGGATGTATGATAAGATATCCGGTGTGTACACCCCAGACATATTTGAGTTAGGATATTCTAGGAAAATGTCTTTGTCCAGGTTTACAATCCCTAACCAGCAATGGTTGATCCGGGACTGTAGAACCGGATCAACCTCAATAAATCCGAGACTGTAAATCCGGACAGAGGAGACCTACATACCGGTCACCCATGTCCGGGCTTATAGACCCGGATAGACGATCATTGATCCGGGTCTATAAATTCAGATCAACCATTGATGATCAGGGTCTATAAACCCGGACAGAGCAGACCAAAATGTTGGTCTCTACTCTGTCCGGGTTTATAGTTTAGGATCGGCGATGATTGATCTGGGTCTGTAAGCTCGGATCAAGCATCATCCATCCGGTCTGTTAACCAGGATCCCCTGATCTGAGTTTACAGTCCCCCACGAAGGATGGTTGATCCGGAGCTGTAAGTCCGGATCAGACATCGCTGATCCGGTACTTTAAATTCGGATCAAGGCAGAGACACATGTCTCTCTCCTATCCGGGTTTACAGTCCCGGATCAACAATGGTTGATCCGGGACTGTAAACCCGGACAGAAGAGAGAAACATGTCTCTTCCCTCATCCTGGTTTGACAGTCTTGATCAACTATTTTTCATCCGGGACTGTAAGACCGGATCAACCATTGTTGATCCGGGACTGTGAGGCCGGACAAAGCAGAGACTCACATGTCTAACGTTGATCCGGTATGTACACCCCGGATCAATGCTGAAAATAACGATTTATGAAACCCGTTATATTGCGTTACGTAATCTAACGGAAACTCAATGCTACGTAACAACTGAAAATAACTCAGTACACTATAACAGTACATTTTTTTATGTTATTTTACGTTATATTACATAACGTTACGTTAAATTACGTTTTGTTACGTATTTACAATTATTTTTTAGTAATTTTTATATTGTTATTGATTATTATTTTGATTATTAGCGAATTACTGTAATTTTCTTATTTGACTAGTTGTTGGATTGATTGATTACTTGTGGAATTGCTAACTTGTTAATTTGCGATTATTAACTTATTCGCTTGTTGTAATTCCTCTCCGGTTGCTGAAATATTTTACTTATTGATTCCCGTAATTTTTGAATTGAACTAAAATCAACTATAATAAATAAGATAAATTGAACATTATAAAATATAATTACAACAATGATAATAACTAGAATTGAAATAAAAAATTAAAATCTTATTTTCTTGTTTAAATAATGACTGGAATATTGGTTGCAGACTTAATATAATTTATGAAGATAAATATGAAAATTATTGTAAAACTTAATATAAATTAGAATAGCTTATGTATTATAAAATAATTTTATATTCTTTTTTAGATATTTTATTTTTATTTTTATTTTTCAATTTATAAAAAATATTTTATATAGTTTTTATTTATTTTTAATTAAATAAATAGAAAATTGCATAACCTACGTTATGCATTACGTTATATACGACATAACCTAACAGAGATAAAACGTTACGTTATCGTTATCGCTATTTTAAACATTGCTCCGGATACCAATAATCTTATCCGGCACTATTGACTCGGACAGTATGTTGAGGCCCAAGATCAATTCTAGCACAAAAAATATATAACATAACCAAAGCAAACATAATTACTTGTAAAAAAATGTTTAGGAAGTTAAAACGTTCTGGATCAACATAATTAGAGTCGTAAACAAAATACAACAAAATATAATGTCATCGTGGTTTCAAAGGTTACAACTTAACATACATGTTAACAAGAACAAATATCGAAAGTCAACTAAATATTTTGTCTCCTTTGCTTCCTAACAAGTTGACGGTGTCTAGTAGAACTTGGACCTTTGGTGAGGGTCTGCGATATAGGCAGGGCCTCAGGTTGTGATGCAGCCATATACTCAGGTTGTGTGCACCTGGTCAAAACTGATTTGATTTTCACGAGTGCATTATATAGTAAGCCCAGACGCTTCTTTCTTGCGGTCTCGCCTTGCACCAGAAAGGGATCAATAATTGCTATAACTTGGTTAATTCTCTGTTTATATTATGAAAAATCAAATATAATTATCAATATATTTGATAAAATCACATAACAGAAAGCCTAAAAACAAACACCTACCTCTTCAGTATTTGCTTGCGGGACATCATGCACCCCCTCTCAATTTGAGGCTTGAGTGGATGGACTAATAAAGTATCAAAATACCTTATCAAACTACGGCATGTAATCAGGCGTACACTCTCCTGGGTTACCTGCCTATACGCCTCGATTCTCCTGTGTGAGTATATGATCCAACCAACTCAGCCACATTTCCTCAGCATGTCCATATATCACCAAATAGGTTTTGCTCATAAGTCCACGTTTTTCACTTATTAGAGCGAATGGTGGAGGTGGAATGTATTAACGACGCCCAAACTGCCTTAACACCCGAACATGGTGATAAGGCTCGACAATGTTCTTCATATTCAATGTACCCATATAAAAGAAAACCTCCTGAAGTGGATGGGTATCCCTAAAAGACCGATGTGGGTCTCATGTGACCTGCAATGTCATGATATTTCAAAAACAATACATAAAAATGATATTATTATTGGCTGTAAATAAATACCAAATAAATTTTAGTATTGCCTAATCTCGTTGGCCGTGAGCGTATTAAGCCTTTCCCTAATAGCTCTGACATGTTCCAAAGTCACATTGTTGTCACGTCTGTTCAACCATCGGCATGCTTATGGCTGGTCAGATCTGTATTCACTATTTAAAACGGACATTAATGATGAGAAGCGTACGAAAATCCAGGTCTGCAGCATTGTAAATATCCGGATAACTGTGCCACATGGGCTCGTGAGGCAAGACCGAGCTGTCTGTACAAATACGCTAAAGCTCCTGCACCCCAGGCATATGTATGCACGTTCTCGATATCATGTAGAAGTGCAAGGTAGTCAATAGAAACCCTTATGCCGCTCTTGTTCCCGAATAGTGTGCACCCGAGAAGATAAAGCAAGTATGCTCGTGTAGCACATAATATTCTCTTATCTGAATCTGCATCTATCACACCGCTAAACCATTCTCTTAGCCAATCAAGGCACACTGAAGCTCCACCTTTCATATTCAACTCCTTAAAAACTTCATTATACTCGACACCCAATGAGTGAGTTAGTTGCTCAACCGCAATGAGCACATCCATTCCGTCTAAAAGGCTAATGGATTTTCCTGTGACCAGCAGACCAAGGAGACATGCTACATCATCAAGGGAGATTGTAATTTCTCCATAAGGCAAGTGAAAGGTATTAGTTTCTGGATGCCAATGCTCGACAAATGCGGTTAACTCAATGCTACTAATATACTGATAAGAACATATTATGAGCGAATACAAAGAGGAATTACGGACGTGCTGCACGAAACGGGTATTTGGTTGTCGAGATTTTAAAGACTATGTGTTTATTTTTTTTATGTGATTAATGCACCGCAATAGATCTCGTTTCTGAAACAGTAACAAAGTAAGATATTTTAGATAAACAACTATGCATTTAAAATTTAAATCCAAGTTGTTATGTTTTACCTCATTTTTAGATATAAGGAAAGCAATGTGTATTCTAAAACTCTTCAAAAGAAACAAATCAATTAGTCCTCCACTTATCGGCTACACTTTCTCTTCTTCTGAATCTGACTCATCAATACTCGTTTTTTCTTACGATACACCTTGATGAATGTGTAACGGAAGGGCCTCCATGACAGTATCAACCTGCGAATCTGATTCATTATGGATTTTAGGAATGCTAAGATCGACGGCTGAACAGATCCTCATTTTCTTCCTCATATTCGACGTTGTCGGTCGAATGCGGGATGGTTGCACCGGATCCACCTGTAAATCACCAAATATTATATTTACACAATGAAATTTTAAATTGTCAACCATCACATATCTCCATATGCTAATTATATTTGCCTAGCTAAATCCATTAAATATCATAACACATACACAATATCTAGATTTTAATTTTTTTCCCAATTCGAACATCAAAACTTACCAATTTAATCCAAATACAAAAACCTACCAATTAATATTCACATTATAAATTTTGCACTTCACTATTACAAAATCCAACTATCATTTATTAATAACAACAATAAAATAAAATACTAAAATAAACATAAATTTTACCCAATGAACATTTATCGATAACAACAATCCAACTATCATTTATCGATAAATTTTACAAAATGAACATAAATTTCACAAAATCCAACTATCATTTATCGGTAACAACAATGAACATAAATTTTCATATTTTACAAAATCCAATGAACAATGCTAAAATGAACGTAAATTTTACAAAATCCAACTATCATTTATCGATAACAACAATAAGCATTTTTACCCATGAAGCATTTAATTTCACCATAATAAAATGTAAAGAAATAAATTTTTTTCAATTTATTCACCCCTTAACTAAATCTACCCTATCAACACTCATTTTCATATTTTTTTTTTCCTAAATCAAAATACTAAAATGAACACAAAAAATTAGGGTTTTATTTTATTTTATTTTTTTTCTCAAAAACCTAGATTTTCCTCTCACGACCGACTGAAGACGGGTGACTACCGGCAGCGGTGGTCGAGAACCAAGCGACGACGGCCTGAGGAGTGATGGCGACGACCGGGGATCTAGCAGTGGTGGGAGAGAGGGCTTAGGAGAGAGAGAGAGAGAGTGAGAGAGAGAGAGAGAGAGGAGGAAGAACATTGGTATTTTGAGATTTTGGGAAAGAGAGAGGAAGAGAAGGATCAGTTTAAGAAACGTGGGAGAGAGGAATTGGAGATGATATTTTGGGAATTATTGGTATACTCATTAGGAAAAATACTTTCTTTTCAAAAAAGAGAATGTGATCACTAGGAAAAGTGGGCTCACTATGAAAAAAATAGTGCGCACCTTTAGAAATTCCCGGAACTTGGAAGTACATTACTCTGTTGCGACTCTGCGAAGGTGAGTAAATGCGCACCACATTTTATCATAGTGAGCCCCACATCCAATAGCAAAGTGCTTTACAATATAGAGGGAAATGGTGCTCACTAAGTCGACGGCGGTGTGCATTTAGAATTTCCCGAAAGTGAGGCGAGGGTGAGAACAGGTTGATTAAAAAAGAAATAATCTAGTTGAAACCGATATAAAATCAAGCCCGATCAAAATAATTCGATTAGTTTTTAATTTTGAAATTCTAATTTCTTAAATTTGGTAAAAACAGAGCGAAATCGATTAATGCTCACTTAGAGAGAAATTTTGTGACGTCACACTATTCGGCAATATGGATAAATTAATAATTCGGTAACATATGATAACACTATTCGGTCATAGCATAAGTAAATATAACAAATTTTAATTAACAAAAAATAATCTTATTCAAAATAAGATAATTTTATTTAAATAAAGACTAAAAAAAATAACAATAAATAGTAACATCAAAATTATTGATGATTGTCTCAATCAAAACAACTAAGTATGTCAAATACACTTATTACAATTACAAAATCGATAATAGTTTAATTATTGATCACTTCTCGCAACTCCGCATGCTCCTTAGAGGAGGCTAGATCATGCTCCTCCTTTTATGGGTCCGATCAAGGTATGCATATTCAGGATCCTCAGTAAGTGACAAATGAAATAGTAAAATAATACGAAATCTTGTAATATAATTAGTACAACAAATCATTTATAAATAAAACAATAGTACCTCATTCATTCATTTATGCATACGACTTAGTTTTTTTTTTTTTTTTTGTAAATTAGTCCTATTTGAAAACTTCGAAATTGAGGAGAGTTTGATATTCTGAATATACCTCGTTGCACAAGAAAAAACGGTAGAAATAGATATATCCCAAGTGACTCAGAAAAACGGTAACAGTTAATATTTCCTGTTATATTCAGGAAAACAGTAACAGAATCATTTCGTAGCCAAAGACCCATAATTAGATTAACTTCTAATAAACACAATTTAATTAGAGTATTTCTCTCCTCAGTTGGGAGCTATCACTTTATATTAAGGATTGGCTTGTTCACAGATCTTCAACTTTTTCTTTCCTTCCTAAATAATAATGAGGATATGTTGCCGGAGCATATAAATGAAGAATTTACATAAATTACGCATGATCGCAACATGATTAAATAAAATCGAGTTGATAAGAGTATTTAAAGATCAGCATTCATCAGGAACAATCTATTATCGCTCTATTATGAAAAAAAAAAAAAAAAGAAGAAGAAAAAAATGCACCAGATATTATACATCTCCACTTGAAAAATCAGTGAAAAAACTAGAATCTTTGATATTCTAAAGAGAATAGTACATGTACTTGAGCACATGCACTTGAGCAGAAATTGATCGATAATGTTACTTACTCAATGAACCCCATCCGACGCGTCTATGAATCAATTTTCGATCCACACTATACAAAATTTTAAATTAAAAATAAAATTTTATTTTTCTAATTTAAAATTTTATATAAAAAGATCAAAATTTGAATCATGTATACATCTATTTTCTTGGTAAATAATCCATTACCATTCCCGCCGCCGCCGCCACCCAAATATTTTCCTTGTAAATGATCCATTGCCATTCCCACCACCACCCAAATATTTTCCTGGTAAATGATCAGGATGGTCGTCCACAAAAGTAATTCAAAATTATCAATCCACAAAAGTTATTCAAAATTATCAATCCTCACCGGAGATGGACCCGAGATTGCCTGGCAGACCTAAAATTATCAATCCTTGTATCAGCCTCTACAACTTGAGAGGCAAAAATGAAAAAGGAAACAATCTTCAAAAGTCCACAATAAATCGAATGGCGCATTACTCTATTCATGTCGTCTGGAAATATTCACCATAGCACAACTCCTGCTGGCACAGAAATGTGCACGATAGCGCAGCTTGCAAGAAGACAGCTCCCTTATTCCTTCAAAAAGACGTTCTTGCTGTAACAATGGCTTTTACACACAATATCGCTCGTTTTATATCCTTCCCATTTCGTTTGCAATGTCAACTCATATAATTTTACAAACGTGCAATTGGACTCTAGAAACATATTCAACTGTGAACAGAGACAAGCAAAAGCTATATTCAAGGTTTCCAAACAATATCAAATTATACCATAAAAATATACTGAAAATCGTAACTAGGACACAGTATGGACGCTCGATGCCTCCAAAAGGGAGTCCCTACACTTCTTCCTCAATGTCTTCCCCAAAATCACAGGTGGAGATACCTATTATTGTTCTGGTTTGAATTGACATTCACATACAAAACCTTGCAAAATTTATGTTACCATGCAAAACAAAAAATTAATTAATGTACATAAAGCAACTCCATTGTGCATAAATTTTTACATTCCTCTAAAACATTACAACTTTAACAAAAGCTCAAAATTATAAATAAAGCTGAAGCAATATGAAGGAAAACGGACCTAACTGCCAATCAATTGCGTGCACAAAAACAATGATTCTAAGCCTGAAAATTGAATATGAAACCATAAAAACACTCAATACAGTTTCTACTAAGGCTCTCTTGATATTAAATATAGAAACTGAAAGAACTCGAAGAAGACATCACCTTCACAAGCAACAGATCGCAAAAAACACTTAATTTCTGAATCTCTCTTTTTCTTTTGGGTAAGAAAATCGAGAGCACAAGTCCAGAATCAAAAGAAAGTTTTTAATTTAGAAACTATGTTTTTCCATTAATTACAGTTTAAACATAAAACACTCCGCAGAGCAATTCAAAGAAATATGATCCTACGAGGGAAACCCCTAAAAGGCAGTAGATGTTAAAAAATAAATAACTGGCTGCCAGAGTCTTGTAATAGGACAGATAAAAGAAGATTACAATTGCTTTTGAAAAGAACTGGCAACGTGAAAATATCAAAAAAGACTGAAGCTTTTTCCTCCTGTACCTGCTGCTTACTAGTATTATACAAATCAACAACAGCATAACATACCAAGGCAAAATGGAAACTGAAGCAGCATTTCCCCAGTTGATCAAGAGAACAATCGGAGGAAGTTATTTGCATACGCCATCGGCTTTACATCAGGGTGGGGCTGCAAGTTTTAAAGTAACAAAAAAAAAAAAAATCATGCATCAGTATCAATCAAACAGGAAAGCAAGATTAAGGTTTATGAAAAATAATTAGAGAAAACCAATAACCATCACCAAAACTTGCTATAGAAGTTTGATTTCGCAATTTCAAAGATGAAGTTCATTCCGAAGTATAAATAACATGACAACAACATCAGCAACCTTATAATTAAAGATGATACTAACCACTGCTGAGAAGGAAATGATGTCTGGCTTCAGTTCAGGGGCTTTAAACCGTATAAATGCACCCTTGTTACCCATCTGCAAAGTTGTACATCCATATTAGGAAATATATGATACTGTCAATATAGTAACAAGATGCAGGGGGCGGAAGACCAATGAATGAGTACATGGAACAGGCAGCACTAACTTGTACTAAAAACTATAATAAGTAAGGAACTTTCTCAAGTCCCGACAAATAGCGAAGGAAAAGGAAAAATATTGCCTAATGCAATGTCTGCAAGTTTCTACCAAACTGTACAGCAGGAAAATGATCATTATTATTATGCTAAGAAGTAAATACCTTGCAGAGCATAAAGAAAGTTGCAGATCAAAAAAGATCAGGTGCTCAGTAGGCTGTGAAAGTTTCATCATCTAGGGTTTTGATATGGCGCCTCCAAGATCCTCTCTACCATGGGGTTAGGTTTCAATCCAACCCCACCTTCAGATCCTCTCCCAAAAATTGCAACCATTCTCATATATGATGCTTCTTCTCACTGTCCACTGCCTTCAAATACTCCTACAACCTCATTTAAAGCAAAACTGGCCAGATCCTGTTCCCGTTTCAGCCGATTACATCAAAGAAGACAGTAACACTGTGGGTAGGCAAATTTCTTGTCCGAACTACGTCACCTGAAGGACTATAGGTCTTTCAACTTTATGGATGCCCAACAAGAGTCGAAATCAAGTTTCACCTAGCATGGGAATTTTAAAATTATCCGTACCTATACCGGATGCATAACGAACATGTGTCCAACATAGACAATTGTTACACTCTTTGGACATGCGTTGAACACTTCTAATATTGCCATCAATTTTTTAATATTATTTTATTAAGACACTTCCAGGACTTTTTGGACACATGCATATTTGTCCAATATTTTTTATCTACTTCACAAGTTTGAGTTATATGTATGGTTTAATTTATAGATAAGTTATTTAGTATAGTGGAATGTCCTTGATGCTAGCGGCTTAAATGGTAATAATGATCCCATAGAGATCGCGTATTTTGAAGTTGTAATAGATGCAAATTGTAATAGATGCCCTTCTTTAGTTGTGTGCACAAATAGTTGTCTTCCTGGATCTCCTACATGTTTACAAATTTTAAGTGTTCCATACCGATATCTGTATCTATGCTTCATGGATTCCCATGAACCATGGTTCCCTTCTGTTTCAATTTCTTTGCCATAGACTGCAACAAGGTTCTTCTCAAGGCCTTGGATTCTCGATGATGATACTCCGCACTCAAGCCCAGGACCCATGACTTTCGAGTATTGCCCAACCGTCTCCTTTAGGTTATGCTCTGGCTTCACCATTCTGATCTTCCACTATCAATGTGGACTTAGGTCAACTCTAGAATTAATTGCATTCCGTACAAATTGTTTTGTCAAACACAAAGATGCAAGCAGTTACTCTCAAGCCCATCTGCTCGAGTTGTTGAGCTTGACCTTTCAAATTTATTGGTGTCAAAAACCACCAGACATTGCTATTTAAGACTCAAACAAACCTCATTTCAGGCAATCATTGAGTACGAACATGTTCACTTATATTGTTGCAGTTGTGGTTAGTTCAGCCACAGATTGCTATGGTGTTGCTTTTCTCCCAACCCGAATCATCACCAGATTCACAACTCCATCCAAGCCCTCATGGAAACTCGTATGCAACTAATCAACTCCTCATTTCTCAATTTGATAACATTGAGAGAACAGTCAGCACCAAGTCAAGTCACTCTCAATCTCATCTTAATGATGACATTGTCTACCAATCCCGTCACTTAGATACATGTCATCTTAACAAAAATTTTAATTTTGAACTAAATATCATAGAATTCATCACTAACCCAGTCGATATGAACGGCTTGTTATAGTTTCTTTTTGTGAAGAATCAAGATTTCTTCATTGCACGCACATTGACACATGATTTAGCCACCAACAATTTAGGCACGGGCCACAGCCCTTTTGGCCCTTTGAGCCTAATTGATAAACCTACTCAAGCAAACTTCGAGGGTGAGATAGGTAGTAAACAGCTCTAAAGCACTCTCCAACATGTCAAATATCGCAACACATACTCCATTGTCCAGAACGCCGTCGTCCATTCAAAAGGAAAGGATATCGGCTCTTCTACTGCAAGCTCCCCCCCCCCCACCCCCGCCACTCTCACGGATGGTAATATCACCTTTCAAGGAAAAGAAAGTAGATTTTGTCGGTCGAATGATGAAACTTAATCTACTTTCAGTTTCCCTTCATTTTGATTTTCTTATATTTTTCTTTTCATTTATTTGATAGTTAAGATATTTACCTCTAGTCCTATGTTACACTCATATTTTGCAAACTGTAAGGGGTCACACAAAGATTTTGTTCTTTCCTTCAAGAATTTAAATATCTGAATTAAGAGTCTGTTTGAAAGCTTTGAAATTGATTCAGGATCCAACTCAATGCAGGAACTGAGTCCGAGGACTTGAAGCAGATTTAGAGTATATTTCAAAGAAGAATTTCAAGCTAAGTAGATATAGCGCCTTCAAGAAATTCTTGAGTAATTTGTCCTTTTCCTGCATGTGATTGTCAGGAATCGTATTTAAACCCTACAATATCGGTTCTGATTTTGCCAATATTGCCAATCTTTCTGATATTGCTAATACAGAATGTCTTATCTTGCCGATTCCTGATACTATAAACTATTGGCCAGTACTAAGATCTTAAACGTTGCTTTAAAGCCAATCTATTGAATTCATAAATATTCCATTAAAATATATTGCATGACATCTCCATTACCTAGGGGTATGTCCTGCCTAAAAGGTCTAATTTCAATTTGTTGGATATACGACTTTCCTCTCTGAGCCATTTTTTGGCAATGCGTATATATTATACCATGGTCACATTTTTAAAAAATGACTATAAAACTCCATTTCCTTCCCCAACACTGGCTGCTGACCAGGCAGCACCAAAATAGATTTGCTGTGTTACTGCTAAATCCCAATTAAATTTGGTCAAAAGCGACTTTCAAGCTTCATAATCCGTGCAAGGGAATTTCCATTAAAAAAAAAAAATCTTATTCCTAGTTAAAGGTCGAAATTAAGAAGAAGAGCAACCAACAAGTTTTAGAGCATTCACGTCAGGATTATAAATGTAAACAAAAACCAGGTAATCCTCAAAGAAGTATGATGTGTCTACCATCATGCTTCTACTTTGAGACTCATACACATCCCAGCAGTATCATCTTGTTAGCAAAATATTACGGGGCATTTCCACTGTTAAGAGATCAACTAACACCACTCGAAAAGGAGACGAAAAAGAAAAAATTCTATAGGCATGTTACACATCATGCGTAATCACTGAAAATCGTGAGAAATGTTGTCTGGTGAATTTCAAGGTTTGAGATGTCCAGCTGACCGGACAGCATTTTACACCGGAATATGTGAAAATCCCTTCATAAAAGGCAATATTGTTTAATGATGCAATTACAACTTCACCTCAATTAGAGGAATAACAAACATTTGACAACATTATTGGAAAACATCAAATAGGATTAATATTTCTGGAATACTTGCTACCAAAATTCTTTAGATCACAGTTTATCCAAATATGCACCAGAAGAAATAATACAAGAAACAAAAATAATCAGCATAACAGGTTTAGAAATCCATCTTTTGATCTGACTTAATAAGATCCACTTTCAACTCTGAACAAGCAAAGAAACTTGACTTACAAGTGATTGCAATAAACAAAGGGATAGGAAAAATTCTTTGCCTCGGAACAAAAAAAAAATTGGCTTTAAACACTCACACATGTTTCCACTATAATAAGGGTGATAGGAGATTTATATGTAAGCAAAGTCTGTTTCGTTAAAATCTATTTAATGAAACGTCAAGACAATTACCCACTGTTTTGCTAAAAAAAAAACACACACACATGTTACATAAGACTGGAATTAGCGAAGGACTTGTTCGGTTTTACTTTCTGTGTATAAGAAATGGTTCATTTTTTTCAACATTATATCAGTCTTAACAATACGAACCTAAATTTCAGTCAACACCTAGCCAACGCGATGCAGGACAAGGGGCCCTTCTACTCAGTTGAAGGATGCAACATGTAGGAAAACCATTAACCAATGTATAATACAAGAAATAATAGCACAATCTATGCTAAAGGAGTAAAGAAACTTTGGCTAATAGGTATTATATTAAAATATAACATGGAAATAGCACATATAAATAGGTCAGGAGCAGTATCAAATATCTAAATACATGTGGGAAGACAAGTTACCAGAAGGTTGATTGACACCTTAACCAGCATAGATATGTTTGTTACTCAATTATGAACATGAGGAAATCAAATGATGCTTCTTAAGAGTTTGTAATAGTTCGGTGATATATCTTATCCAGATAATTTATTGTGAGTCGAGACAACACTTGGAGTCCGACTTTCAGATTGAGCATTATGGATGGCCCTCAATGAGCTAAGATAAACAAGTTACTATGAAGTACACATGAGAACCCTTAATTGAGCACAAATGTCACAAGATGGCTAGTTGAGAATTTATGTTCTCGAGTTGCCGGTGGTTGTAGACACTAAAAAAAAAAAAAAAAAATCAAACAGCACCCTTAAAAGGGCGTTGCGTACGTACCCCGAAGACATTGGTGTTTCGTGCGTTACGTGAGTTTTGCCCACGATCTTCTGAGGATAGAGAGATTTTGAAGGAACAGTTACGTTCCCTTAATTCATAAAAAAAAAAAACGAGAAAAAAAGGAAGGGGAGTTCAAAAAAAGAAAAGAGAGACAGAAAGAGGCAGGGAAGAGAGATCTCTCTCTCAACAGAGAGAGGAAGAGAAAATCCTCCATCGGAGGAGAGATCTACAGAGATCCAGAGATCCAAAAAGAAGAGATCCAGAGATCCAAATAAGCAAAAATTACTGCTCTTCAAAACTTCTTCTCTTTCTCCAACCAGAGCTTGGTGCTAGAGAAATCAATTGAAGCAATGTTCGGATCGTTAACGGAATACATCAACGACATCCATCGCTACCAAAGATCCCACAAAAATTAAAAGGAAAAATAGAGTCTATCTCTTTTCCGTACCCCTATAATCCAAATTTACAGTTGTAATTTTCTTTTATTTTGCTGTAATTTCAATAGAATGGCAATGAAAGAAAGTTCTCCGATTTCGAGCGTAAAATGATGCTTGCTATATTGGATTCAGTGAAATCATCCAAAGTACGAACATAGTAAATGCACTGACCCATTTTACATGCCAGATATCACAAAATTAATATAGGATTGAAGACCATAATCACCCATAATAAATAAAGAAATTCTATTTCATAAGTAACAATATGTAGGACATTTCCCAATCCAAAAATAGGCTTGTCCGGCCATGCCGAAGTTAGTCAGCCATGACACCCGTGCTCATCCATGTCCGACATTCATGAATGTTTAAATCTTTGTTTAACTAAAAATATGTACAACATGGAGTATGTTATGCTAGCGCAATCCTTTTGACAAAAACTAAATGTTTATGTTTTATTTTACTTTTTCTGCTTCATTCATGTCTAACTAATAATCTAATACATATATTATACGAGTTAAATATACAAACATTTTTTAAAAAGCTAATATATAACTGTGTCACTGTGTCTAGATATTGGAGGGTTGTCATGTTCGGCACCCCAATTCCGTGTTCCAGTATGAAGCTCATGTCCGCATCTAATTATAAGTATAAACAAAGAGATTATCCGGATCTAACTTTCCATTGGTTTGAGTGGCAAAATCTAGGTGCAGCTTAAGAATATGAAATCTACAGCATGTTTTCACCATACAGGTTCTTTCCTTTCCATGTCATTTCAGTGGACATATATGTGAGAAGAACTGAGCTAGTCGCATTACATTACCTGATCACAATAGTTTGGAGCAGAAAACACGGTTATAAGCTTCCCATCGTGTTCAATTTCATAGCCCTCATCCTTTACCTCGTGTGACCGGACAACAAGATCTGCAGTAGGAATTTAACAAGCATAAGCATAAACAACAAGATATAAAAGGACAAAAAGGCAAGAGCTTACCCAGATTATTTTCTTGTAAAAACCTTTTCGTCACATCTTCACCAAAAGAAAGACCTACACCTCGCTTACTGGGGCCCCTGCCCAGTTGAGGTTGTGGGTCGCTCCAAAGTAATTCACACATTAAACCTAAAAAGATTTAAGTTGTATGCAAAAGATATTACAGACTATCCAAAAGGAAAAATAGTCAAACATAAAATCTATTTCAAAAGAATAATGCTGCAATAATATAGTCAACATCTCATCTCTTGAGAAATATATACATCAATCTGCATTTGTCAATGTGGTTTAGAGCCACATATGACATGGAATTCACATGCGTAAGCACCATTCTAAATGAATAACTGTGACTTTTGGCACGTCTTGCATGTACCCAGATGTCATAACTGTAAATTAAGCAAATCACAATCTCTTAAGCAAAAGTATCAATTATCAAATCAAAATTTTAAGCAAAGATATTAATCACACAATCCAAACGAACAGATAGTTTTTACAGAAATTTAGTAATTTGATAGAACTTCATTGTCATTTTTACGATATGAGATGGCGAGGAAAGTGGGACACAGTTCAATTCAATCACAAATTGCAAACACCTCAGGATTTCCACTATAACGGTAATAGAGATAAGTTCCAAACAGAACATTCAAACCCAGAAAATTGAGATTAAATAAAATTTACTATGAGTCCAGTGTTTTAAATACCGACCGGTATACCGGTATACCGGCCGGTATATCAGAATTTACGAAGAAACGAGACGGGGTAGTGTATTTCTTTCCGTTTCTCGTTTTGGGCCGGTATGTGCCAATATATCGGCTACGTGCCAATATATTGGCCGATAACGATATGAAAAATACCGGCCCGTATTAAGCAATATCGGTTTATTTTTTAATTGGTTTTGTTTGCGGGTTAAACCCGTTAACCCGTTAAAATATCCGTCCCGTTAGGAAATTAAACTCCCCGCCCAACGGGTTGGGAGGGGAAAAAAACCCATTTTCTCTCGCTCTCTCTCTCTCCCCCCGATTGCGAGACGAGACGATCAACCCTAACCCTAACCCTAATTCCAAAATCCACCTCCAAATCACTCGCCGATCAACCTCCGATCAGTCTCTGACCCTCCGATCCGTCACCGAGCAACCAACGAAGCTTCCGAACCCAGGTCAGCGCAGAGTCGGCGGCTATTTTTGGATCTCCCGAAGCTTCCGAACACAGTCGTCGTTTTTTATCAACACCGGCAATCTTGCTTCACCTCTCTCAACTTTGCCAGCCGTTTCGAGGCTTTGGTAAGCCAATTTTTTTATTTCATGATAAATTTAAATTAGGGTTACAATTTATTCAATTTCTCTTAAAATTGTGCTTGATTGCTAGCAATTTTTTATTTTTTGTGTTTAAATCTTTTATTTTTGTGCATATTTGGTTTAATTAGAGAAGGATTCTACGATTTGGCCCACTGATCAGTGAATTAGCGGGTCGAACACTGATCCATTGAAGTGAATCAGTGTTCGACCCACTGATTCACTGAATCAATGGGCCGATCACTAATTAGTTTACTAAATCGGTGAACGACCCACTGATTCAGTTGAATCAGTAACTGAATCAGTAGGCTGATCGAATCAGTGATCCATCTATTGAGAATTGGCTATATTGGGAGTGTGTTTGAGAAGAGTGTTTAATTTGTTGACTAATTTGGATATATAATGTGTTTGAGGAGAGTGTTTGATTTGTTGACTAGTGAATCAGTGATTTGTTAACTAATGAGATGGTTTGAGAGTGTTCACTGATTTGTTAACTATTCACTTGGGTTATGATTATATATCACTCGGTACACATGTAGACGTTCTAAACGGTATCTACAAATTCGTAAGTAGAGTGCAAATAGGCTAAGGTAATATCCTAAACTTGTTTTATGTGTTTTAATATGTTCTATATAGGCAATTATAGGATTATTCTTTAATTGGTATGACACCGATATGAAACTCCGATATTTAGAGTCATATCGCGATATCCCGCCCAGTATCCTATATCCGATATGTAATTTGGCGAACCGACATATCACCGGTATCCGATATTTAGAACAATGACTATGACTATATGATCCATAGCAACAGACATAAGCCAACAACATTTTTGATAAATATATGACTTGTACAAGTAGTGGATGATAACTATTCTAAAAAATCTAAGTGAATTACAAGTGACGAGCTAACAAACTCCTAAGTTACTAATAAAAAAATTAACAAGAGGACAATAATGAGTAAATGAATAGTGCAGCTATATGAAAGACCATCACTGTCTCCATAACCCATATATACTGCATATGCAGCAACAAATTGTGGATACAGCCTCATACTTCCATGACTTCATAACTGGCTGCATACGACCATATTATCAGACCAGGGGCTGTATACGAATATATGGACACATGTACTATCGCATTTCCATGGCTTACAAGTTGCAACACATTATATAGTTTAAACCAATGTTATAACACGTTACGAAATCCGTTATATTGCGTTATGTAACCAAACGGAACCCCAACACTATGTAACAACTGGAAATAACTCAGTGCTACATAACAATACTTTTTTTATGTTATTTTACGTTATATTACTTAACGTTACGTTAAATTACGTTATGTAAAGTAATTTACAATTATTTTTTTTAGTAATTTCTATATTATTGTTGATTATTATTTTGATTATTAACGAATTGTTTGAATTTTCATACTTGATTAGTTGCTGGCTTATGGAGTTGCTAACTTATTAATTTGCACTTGTTTCCTTATTCGCTTATTGTAAATCCTCTTCGGTTGCTAAAATATCTTACTTGTTGATTCTATTGAATTTTTAACTGAACTTAAATCAATAATTACGAATAATATAAATTGAACATTACAAAATATAAATTATAACAATGACAATAACTGGAATTAAAATAAAAAATTAGAATCTTGTTTTCTTATTTCAATGATGACTGGAATTACGGTTGCAGACTTAATATAATTTATGAAGATAAATATAAAAATTATTGTAAAACTTAATATAAAATTGGAATAAATTATGTATTATAAAATTGTTTTATATTCTTTTCTTAGATATTTAAAATTTATTTTATTTACAAAAATTATTTCATATAGTTTTATACTTATTTTTATTAAATAAATAGAAAATTGCATAACCTACGTTCTGTGTCACGCTATATGCGACATAACCTAACAGAGCCAAAACATTATGTTACCATTATCGCTAGTTTAAACATTGATTTAAACATAGTGAAAACTATCATTTCTAAGAATCAAGAAAGTGGCTGAGAAATTACTTAGGAGTATAAACATGACAAACTCGGATGCTATGAAGCTTAAATAATTAATAAAGACTTAAAAAAGAATAAATAGCTCAAGATGCTATGAAGCTTAACAATATTACAATATTCATAGTATATTTTGATTCATGGTAGGGGATGGAAACAGGGATCGATACTTTTACTGGAATGCAGTAAGAAGGATATATGCTTAACCGGACAGGTGTTTGGTATCATAGTACATTTGGGACAGTATATCTTGTGTGTGTGTGTGTAAAAGACAATTCTAAAATTATGATTGTGATAACAGCAGCTTACATGCTTTAAAGAAAATGCATGCCAATTTAGAATAATTTAGTAGATAAAAATTTAGACTTCCAAGGTAACTTTTATTAATGAAAAGGTTATATATCCCAAGGTGATCGGATGCCCCACTAACTAATTGTTTACTAATTTCAATCGATTCAATTTTTGATGGAATGCCACATTAAATTCCCTCGTCAGTATTTTTTTTCCTCAACCCCCAATCCATCTTTCCTCCTAGTTAGACCATTATTCACCTGCCTTGCACGTACAAAGCTGAAGCTCAGTATGTGCCAACTCCCACTATATACAGATAAACTTTAGCTCAGGGTCAAAGTAAAGACAATAGACACATCAAAACTACAAAGGTGACTCTAATGAGAAAATACTAAATGCTAACATTGCAAGAGCAAATGAATTAGTTATTACTCCCATTCCTCTAATTCTTGAGCCGCTTGGATTGAGAACACACCATAAATTAGATCATAGGAACTGGATCAAAATTCAATGAGGCTTGGCGGTAATTAGGCAACATTAGGCTGAACATGAACATATATAAAATGGTCATGCTCCACAGACTCCATAAAGAAAATCAAACCTGTAGCACCTGACAGAAATAATACAAGAAATTATTTAACAATGAGATTATTTCGTGTTTGCTGACAGAGCATAAAAATTTCCTGTACTGTCAGCGAAAATCTACTTTTTTCCTTAAAAACATGATCCAACCTAACATAATCATCTATACAACCCTACATCATTAGTACTTTATGAACAACACATGTTATAAGTTGCAAATTCCACTTAATTTGCCTCCCTCCCTCCCTCCCTCTGTGTGCCTCGAAGGAGGGAAGGAGGGAGGGAGAGATGGAGGAGGGAGGGGGATGCGGGGGATGGGGGGTTTTTTAGAGTAATAATATCTGCTGTCAGAAGCTCCTTCCTTTCTGAATAACTCAAGGAAACAAATTTTATACTCATTTAGTTCCCATCTTTAAAAACTTGTAATGTAGGAAAATCCATTCATTATTTATTTCTTTCTTTCATACTTTATTAACAAAACATAGACCATAAGTGAAAGCTCCTTTCTACGAATTGAATTGATATCCAGACTTTCTTTATAAGTAACGGGTATACATGAACAAGTAAGCCAAAAGGAGAAAAGGCAGACAAATTAAGGGTTAAAAGAAAGAAAAAAGTACTCCTACACGGAAATGACCCAACCTTAAGCATTGTTTAATGACAATGAACGATCAGAAGCTACAGAAAAGTTGGCAACTCCAAGGTAATCCAATCCTCCATGTTAAACTATTATATACTTATACTATTATATACTTATTTTCACATAGGCTGATAGCCTGATAGTAACTCTATAAGTATATATTAGCAGCCCCTTTTTAATAAAGTTCCACCAAATTTATTAAAGAAATTACTAATGAACTATCATCAAGGTAGATCCAATAATACTGCCAAAACAGCAAGTTTTAAAAGCAATCTTATTACACAGTAATATCACTTGGGATGACCAAGAAAGCACTAACTGAGTTCAACTCTATGCTACAATTTAAATTCACTGAGGCATAAATATTATAATATTTATAACAAAGGGCCACATCCGACCTACCCACTGTCGAATGTTGAGATCCAAGTTAAGAGAATAAATTATAGGAGTACCAACCTTTTTATTCAAAATCAAGCAGAACCACACCCACAACCACCCCCCTCCGCCCAACAAAAAAAAAGTAAAAAGCAAAAAAATGCAGAGGAAAAAACAAACTCCCATGATTATCAAAATATCAAAGAGGAAGAACTTTGCATAGCAATAACAGTAAAAACTTAAAACAGAGGCACATCAGTCCTAATTATCCACTGTCCAAGCTAATGTTGAGATCCAAATTTAAGAGAATAAAACAGAAGTAGGAACTCCTTCACTGGAAATCAAGTGTCATCGTTTCGTAGACTATAAGCAAAGAAACTTACACAGTTCTTTCATTCTCTTCAGAAAGAAGAATATAAGACAACTATATGTAAACAGAATGTTTTCCCCACACACAAAATTAATGCTAGTAATAAGCAATTTTTACGAACATGAAGGTTAAATAAAAGAAAACAACTCACCATTAAAAGTAATGTAACATAGAAACTGTTGTTAAAACTATAGTTAAAAAAAAAAAGATAAAGTTAACAGATAACTAGGAAGAGATTAAAGAATTTGTCTCCTCAAAAGGTTTCATGAAGAATAAACAGCAACTTTGGCAACTAAATAATTAATATCAACAGTACCTTCCTCTGGAGGCTCACAGAAACGATCAATCGCTTGAATATCAGATAGCTTAACTCCATCAACACTGAATAGACCACCATGAACTACGAAGACCTTATCGTTTATGACATGAGCCAAAGGTAAACAGCAAAAAACTTCCGCAAAGAGCTCAACAAATGTGTCACTCAATTTAGACCTGACCTCTCCCTCGAACCCATAGATTTTGTTCATACTCTTACTTTCGTGGTTTCCTCTGGCGAGATACATTGCTGGAAAAAAGTTCCCAAAATCAATTAGTACAACCACAGAAATAGCAAAACCTTCCTGATTCAAGACTATACTAATAGCCAATATATAAAACTTGGTTGAAAACAGTGTCATTGATTGAGAGCTTAAGCAAGTCTATTAACTAGAAAAAGAAAATTCCCAGATGTGATCATGTGTTAGCTTGCTTGAGATACATTTAGCCCAGAGAACATCAGCTAACGCTTTTGGTAGTGTGGTTTTCTAACATGAAATTATAGAACCAGGTTTTAGTTCAATCATTGACATTTTAAGTGGGTCACTTGCCCCCCTTTATTCTGCACTTCCAAGCAAGTCATGTTTAAATTAAGCAGGTTGCTCTTCCAAGTCGACTCAAGGTTTTAAGTATATGTCCCCTGAAAAGATTGAGAGTATGTCATGAAAATAGAAAGATGTATGTGTTGCACTTGGAAGAAACTAAAATTTTTGGGTGTCCAAAAAAATACAAATTGGATGCTAGATGCATTAAGCATATATATACACACATAGACACACACCATGCATATATATCTATCTGTGTGTGTGAGTGCATATGCGTGTGTGTGTCTATATATATATATATATATAGAGAGAGAGAGAGAAGTGAAAATGTCGACTCATGTAAGATACCTGAGTTGCGCTCCATTTCCACTAAATCTAATAATTTTTTCTTTAAAAAAATCATTTGGGTTATAACCTCGACCCCCTACGGTTCGCTCATACCCAATTTTTTGGGTTTTAATTCTGATTTGCTACTCCATCACTTAGACACAAAATTAACAGTTTTTAATGAATACAACATTTTATATTCACTTGATGAAAGAACAAATGAACTTCAAAACCCATGAAATTTAATCCTAATGTAGCTAAAGAGGTATAGATGAGGATCCAAAAAAGAATTTTGTAAAAAATAATGGAGATATTACTTTTTTGTTGCTGATTCAAGTAACTTATCTAAACTGCCGACTCATATAAAGTAATCTCGTGCGTGCGTGTGTGCGTGGGATTACTGAGCCATCAACTCACGCAAGTTATGTGAATTAATAACGAAAAAAAATAATGATCTCATTATTCTTTTCAATTTTTTTTGAAATCATCATATCCACCTATTAGCTTATTTAGGATCAACTTTCAAGCATTTTGGAATTCGTTTGTCCTTCCATCAAATGGATACAAGATATATTTACCGAAAACTGTCAGCTTTGTGTCTACTTGATGGAAGGCAAAAATTAAAATCCAAGAAATTGAGTACGAGCAAATCCTTGAGAACTGAGATTGTAATTCGAAAACAACTGGAAAAAATAATGGGATCACTATTTTTTTTCTAGCTCATGTATCTTACTTACGTAAGTTGTTGGTTCATTTTCATTATATATATATATATATATATATATATATATATATATGAATTTTCTAAAGAGTTGATATCAAAACCTTCATTATGTTCAAAGTTCCAATTTATGATATGATTAGTTATATAAGGAAGGGGGTTAAAATATTCAAAGGGCATATGCAAGTTTCCAACAAAGAACAACTCACTTTCTTGTACAATTTGGAAATTGGTAATATGATAAACTTCAATGTGTTCTCCAAAACATGAGGTGGTGAGACAAAAGGACACAAAATTGCAAATCCGTCCATAGGATCAACATTACAACAGTAAAGAAAAAAGCATCTACTACTTAAAAATTTAACATTGAATCTTCAAGATTTTTCTAAATACAATAATTAGTGACATCTAGCTGAAATGGTGAAGTGAGAAGCTCAAGCTACAAGCACATTGATATTCATCATGTAGCCAACCCCAGACTTTGGAGATAAGGCTTTGCTATTATTGCTGTTTGTGATGTTCTCTTCAGCAATTGCTTTCTGGTATAAACTGACCAATATGTATTCAGGAGATGCAAGGCTTCCCTAATAGAGGCTTGTTGAGGGGCACTAAAATAGAGGGTTGTGCAGTATAATTCATGATTTGTAGCTTTTAAGTTGTTTGTTGAATGAATAGCTCAAAGCCTCAATCGTCCGACTAGAATCTACTTCAGCAAGTCAGTTTTTCAAAGGTCTAATATTATACAACAATGTTGTACCAAAATTCTATTCATAAATATTGCAAGTTTACAGTGCAAGAATGCCAAGAATGAGTTCTGAGAAAGGTATTTGAGATGTGACTTAGAATATCTTCCATCAGAAATTCCTCAATTCTAAGCCGGCAATTCAACCCGCAACAAGGATGGGTTTTCTGTAGCTGGGTGGGCATGTCTGTCACTGTATGTGTCGATAAAATATAGAGTGTACTGGAAAACAGTACAAACTGTCCAACTGCAGATGAAAGATCGAGTGAACCCACACAAAAACAAACAAAAAAAGGGTATAGTCCGCAAATGAATATGCAAATGCATATACTAAACTGGGTTGTATGTATATGCAACAGTGCAAGATTCCTAAGGTTATACGACTTAAACTTTCATGTCAATCTTAAGTTCATAACCAAAAGATAAATTATCAGACAAGACAATAAGTAATAACTGCTCCAACATGCAATAAAATTAAAATTAATCACAATATTGTGAAAGAGCTATACCTGATGGAGACATGCACTTGAATGCAAAAAGAGTGAGAATGACTTCAAGTGAGAAAGATCCTCGGTCCACAAAGTCCCCATTGAAGAGATATGGATTATCTTCTGAGGGAAGTCCGTTGAGTTCAAAAATATTTAACAGATCATAATACTGCACACATGCAAACGTAGATAAACTCAGTTACAAACTCGTTGTGAATAGAACACTAAGTTAGAACAGAAACAGACATACTTGCATATATGTACTTATGCATGAAATTATCAACGGATTGCAAGTCTCAGACTTAAATTGGAGCAACAAAGCCAGAAGAAAGAAAAAGGAACAACAAAACTTAAACATGTTGAACGTAGGCTAGGCAAGCATCAAACTATTGCATACAAAACAGGAATCCATGTGTGATGTATGCTACAAATAAATACTTGGCATAGTAATAAATAATTTCATTAAAACAAAGAAACTACAACATATTATTTTTATACTATGGCAAGACCAGGGGTTCCGTTTTATAATGCAATAATCATAGAATCACTTGATCCCTAAAAGGTTTCCTGTAGTGACCTCAGCTCCCTGATATTCTTACCCTTAAAACAATAGAGTTAAATGGAGAAAAGGGGCCCAGAGATAATATTAGAATGGCGAAAAAAGGTTTTACATTTATACTAGCACCCAGCTAACTAATATTTTACTTCAAGGAAACAACACATTTGTCAGTTATGTACACCAGCATCTAGCTAGTATTTTGATTCAAGGTAACCATACTCATATTAATAACAACAAGCTAACATGTTTCATGGAATATAATTGATATATTTCGTTATGAAGGTCCTGAACTGAGTCACATCAATATAATCTGCAAGTAAATATAAAAAACTTGCATGTCCATGACCGAAACTAGGAATATCTAATAGACAGATTCATAACAAGTTCACTATTACACCAGTGATCCTGGTGTATTAGCAATAGGTTAGAGTTGAAGAGATAGTGACAGGGATGCCCCCACCATTTGATCTAAAGATTCAAGACTATTAAAGAGAAACTCATGTACTCACTGCATCTGAGTGCTTAGTTTAGAGCTTGACTGATAGCACTTCAATAGCATCAGTTAAAGTACCTGCAAATAAAATTATTCTAATTTACTCGAGACATGGACATACCGCACACATGGACATACCGCACATTTATGCCTGGACTGCTACTATAACATCATTATCTAAGCCCTCATACATCACATTAAGGTCAGCTAAGGGGCACAATTGTTGAGAGGCCCAATGAGAAAGGCGCCAACCTTAATACTGGTTGTAAATCCCTTCGGTTATTGACAAATTCCAAACCAAGAAGAGTACTTGCAATGAACATTAGACAAGATTATTTGCTAAGCAAGTAAAAACTACCATATCTGGTTACCTAGGTTGATTCATGCAATGGAGGAGCAAACCTTCAAATCTCCTACACTAAGGTGGAGACTGAAGAAGGAAAGATGGTAGGATAGCTATAGGTAGCTACAATAATCTCTCTGACACTATAATAAGTCTAAAAGCGATTAAAAACATTGTCATTTAGTTGCAACCTATGATGCCGCATAAGGTTTGTTGAATGTAACAAGATTTAAGATTGTGTTTCATTGGGTAAATTAGAGTCTGCTTTTCCCATTCACTAAAGTCGATGTCTACTTTATATCCTTTAATATGAGAGCAGTCCTTAATTTTCCAAAAGCTAAAAATATTTTTTGAGGGCACCAAAAGCTACAAAGATAAGGACCATAAGAAAAATACTCCCTCTGTCCAGTTTTAGTAGTTGTATTTTGACGAATCACACACTTCAAGAAAAGTTGGATTTAATGAAGACAACCAATCACTAATAACTAGAAGTATCAACTTTGTCCATATTTAAACTGCTGAAAACTAAAAAATGCCGTGATATTTTGAAAATAAAATGAAAATATATGGGTACTACTCACATACATCTAGGAATAATATAAGTTGCTGGAGGTCCTAAAATTTGCATTAGGAATCAAAAGTGAATACTAATTTGAGACAATTTTTGTCAAGGGACTACTATTTCTAGACGTAGGGAATATATACAGTGAGGAAAAGCCGCACGTAAAGGAGCTCATGCTCCAACTTTACAAGATAAATTCATAGAAAATAGTTAAATAAATCATAAACTAAATGTTAAATGGAAACTAGTTTTGCCCAAAACCATTGGAATAATAATTGAAAATATTGATCTATCAATGTCATAATAAATATCTGACTCTAGAACAAAAATTTTCATTAATACACAAAAAACATCCTCCTAATATTTATTTTTAAAAACAGGTCTCTAGTAGAAGCAAAATATAGTTTAAGAAGGTAGTAGCAGATGTAGACTTAAACAAGCAAACAATTTGACGTAATATGCTAGAGTCTTAGCTGACATTCTTGCTGAGGGGCACAAAGAGAAGATAAAAATGTCAGTAGTAACTGAAATAAGTACCGTATCATGCAAATATGCAGCACAACTTTCGAATCCAAATACAAACTTTTGTCAACGTCAACAACGTCTTTATCCCAAAAGTTCGGGATCAGTCTCAAAAAATCTGTTTTTTTCCCTTTCAACTCGTTATGGGCATTACAATGGTTAACCACTTTTAGGTCCTTTTTAATTGCTTCCATCATGTTCATCCATGTTTTTATTATACATGGCCAAACCATCTTTAATCAATTCTCCCCTATTTTATCTAAAATAAGTGCATCCTCTAACTTATCACATATGCACACATTTCTTATATTATCTCTTAATGTATTACCACGCATTCATCTTAACATTCTCATCTTTATCAAATCAATTTTGAAATATATTTCTTAATTACCCAATATTATGAATCATAAAGCATTCTCGATCTTATAACCATCATATAAAATCTGCCCCCTCAACTATTGGTATGTTATAATTTAGGAAGCACTTTACCATTTTAACTATCAACCCTTTATCATACCGGTCACATTTTTCTCAATCTCATCATTTTTCATAAACATTTGGTCCTAATTGAAAACGACTAACTCAAGGTATATATTAACCCTCAATTTGAACAAGATGCATATATTTTTTCTTTATCCTGATCATTTAAACCCTCTAAATTCCACACCTCTCCACATCTACTTTGGATATTATACTTTCCTAGTCTCATCTACTAGTTGATAACAAATAATATGCATCATAGTATTTCCTCATGTATGTCTAGTAAGTTCATCCATAACTATAAAAAAAAATAGATAATGGCTTAAAGTCGATTCTTGAACTAAACCGATAGTGATAGGAAAAGTTATCATCTCACCTCCATTGCTCTCACCCAAGTAACTACTCCATCATACAGATCTTTAATCACATAAATATATCTACTAGATACACATTTATTTTCTAAAGTCCACTAATTATCCCCCTAGAAACCCCATCAAAAAGTTTTTTTTCCTTTTTTTTTTTAATTAATGAAAACAATATGGAAGTCTTATTCACTCTCCCTATATCCTTCATTAACCTTTTTATAAATAAATAGCTTCCATGGTAGACCTCCTCGGCATAGAACCAAATTGATTTGCCAATACAAGTGTTTTTTCTTTTAATTTTTACTCAATAACTCTCTCCCAAAATTTCATCGTGTGGCTCACGAGTTTAATTCTTTCATAGTTTAGAAAAGGGCAATTAATTCCATGATAGATTGACATACAAGCCTTTGTAGCTAACAAAAAAGATTACACCGAAAAGACGTGTGATACAAACAATATTTCTGGTGGACAAACAAGCCACTTGATTCGCTGACCATGTAATCTCATACACATATATACCTATGATTTATTGGTGGAAATGAAGAAAAGGATAAGAATCATTTTAGAAGAAGGTAACATCAGGAAATTACATGAGTGAAAGAACAACAAATAGAAAGAGCCATAGCTTCTCCAAGTACAAGTCTAGTTAATCATATTCCTAGTCTGCTGCTTCTGTCCCTTACCTGGCCATGTACATCGCCACAAACTGTAAAATGTTTCCCATCGGGAACAGTTATATCAACTAGGGAAGGCATAGCCCGCAACATTTCCCTTGCTTGTAAAGTAATTTGGTAGGCATACCTACAATCAAGCAGTTTATGGAATCAATTGGTAGCAAAAGGGGGAAACAGGGAAGCGGGATGGACACGGAGATTAATTTCCAGAAAGATGAGTTTTTTATATTAGAATCAATCGGCTATTGCTGTATTAAAATTAGCAGTACCTTTTGTGTATACATTTCTGGTTCCTAAAATCATCCATCATTTTCTTCACAAAGTCCAGCATCACGACTTCACCTTCTATTCTTGCACCGGTATACTGTGGCTCCACCTCTGTAAGATAATCAACCCTTCAGTGCTCTTGTAAATGACACATGTGAGTCACAAAAAAAAAAACTGTGGGAACCAGATCGGACAGAAAGCAACTTGAATCCTCATATAAAACATTAAAGCATGCAAAAGAGGTCCAAATAAAAAGAAGAAAATGAAAGGAAAAGTGATAAGGATGTGGACTTTCCTCTCCTGTTGTTAATGGACATGTCTTTCTGAAGGCAGAAGCAAGTTGTGACTAATGTTTCATAATCACTAATGGAAGCAAAACCAAGAAAGTGAAATGTGATTTTCCTAACACACCCAAGGGTTTAGTATCCGTTATCAATAATGTGGGTAAACTTCATAAGATCCTTCCTCTGAATAAGATCAAAATATCAATAGCGTATAAGAATTTTCATGATATCAAGTTAAAGATGGACCTCGACATAATAAAACGAGAGATTAGGCTCTAGCAGCAGGTTCATGACTTAAAACAAAGTGATACACTGATTTAAAGCTACCACTTGCATTTCCATCCTCTAATCATACTTTTCAAGCAACAGCTTTACTGTGAACACAGCATCATTGACTTATTCCATAAGAACCCTAAGATGACATCAACAAAGGCCAAAGTTAATTCAAATGGCCTGACTGGAGAAACATTTTAAGCTTCTACAATTCTACTAATTCCAAAATATAACCTTCTTCACGTATATTTATATCTAACCTCTAAATTTGCCACTTGGTCAACTGTAAACCTCTTGTGTGGTTCCACACTTGGGCCACATGTGTGACCACATATGGACCGACAATCAAATTGCTCTAGTATATATGTAGGATGTTTTCAGCTGCTGTAGCACAATTCATATTGGTTTTGCAAGAACAAAACTATATAAACCACAGCTAAGGTGATTTTTGTCTCATTTGGGTTGTAAGTGTAGGAAGCGTGATGACTAAGTCCTCTCCACTTTCTCATATAACCCAATATTAGTAGGAATTCATAACTTACCAAGTAAGAGCTGCAGATATTCTTGTATTGAGTTTATGTATATATCAACAAAATATACCTTCCAAAAAAACAATAGTTAAGGTATTTTTTACTCTCAATACTTGACTGTTTAGGAGTCCTATCATGCAACATATTACTGATGAACACGTCCTTATTGCCTTCAACAATTTTCCGTCATCTTATCATCACTGATGCCATAATGCCACCTCTCATCTCCTCATAATCAACACGCTTCTCATTTCAGCCACCTACATCTCATCCATAATCAGCCCGCTGCAGATACCATTTCCTATACTTCAGCATGGCTATTTGACATACTAAATAAAAAGGTTTTTTACATATTATCTCTCCAATTCTCCAATGGTTAAATTTTCCCCCTAAATCTTCCTCTTTTTTATTGTTTGCCCCTTCAATCATCAGGAAAGGATAAGTCTGCCCCTCCAGCTGATTTCAAACACCCGAAAGTATATCCTCATGTTCTTCCTTCATTTCCTGCTCTTTCTTTTGCAACCAACTACCCCATATTTTCATAAATAGAATTAAGAAACTAGAAATTAATTTAAAAAATTATCTCTTTCTTTCTCAATCTGGATACAAACTGGGTTGTGTGTGTGTGTGTGTGTGTGAGAGAGAGAGAGAGAGAATGAGAGGTTAAATGTTTGATTTGAAAGAGAGAGAAAAGGGGTTGGACTTGGAATGAGATGAAGAATAATCTTGTGCTAATTATGTTTGAATTCTCTATAAAAATTTAGAATAGAGTTCAATTATGTCAACTAGGGCCATTTTGGTCATAATTTAGAAAAATCAATCAAAATAAAAGAGAAAAAAGAATAGTCCACTTTAATTCCCTTTTTTACGATGGGAAGGGGCAAATTGATAACATTTTGAAGATTTGAAGGCTACATAAGAAAATATGAAGATTAGGGGTCCAATATGCAAATGCCAAAGATTTGAGGCGTACACATGTAAAAAACACTAAAACAAAAAGGACCACAATTTTGTATGGTATTGAAAGCACAGACTAATCATGCTTCCGGTAACAAAGAAAGATGGAACATGAGAAGAAGACTAAAACCTTTTAGAAAAAAAAAAAGTACTGATGAATGCGGAATATACCTATGCAATGAAAATCAATAGATTCAGAGACGGAGCGTTTTCCAGAATCATGCACAGCAATTGCTTCTTCAAATCTAATCTTTTGGACAGCTTTTTCACACTCCTTCAACTTTTTTGTAGCATCTGGATCATTTGGACAAATTTTTTTTACCTGTACCATGTTAAAACATATTAAAAACATATGAAATAACCTCACAAAAGCATTGTGCATCTTTGTAGAATCCAATGCCCACACACATATATCAGCAGAAAGCAGAATTGCCAGCTATCTTTAGACATTTGGAAATGTGTGATACATATATGTGAATGTGCTTCAAACCCAGAAAAGTAAGTAATATGGTGCATGGAATTTGAATGTGCTTCAAGTTTTAAAGGACCAAAAGGGTGATCACTACAGCAGGTTATACCTTACTATATGAGGTCACTATAGGCGGTCATGTAAATATCAACAGTTAATAAGTTGAAATTGATAAGAATGATAAGATATAGGAGTTGCAGTTTACTTAACCATGAAATTCTAAGAATTGTTGCTGCTATTGTTAAGATATTGATCCGTACAGATTAAATATAAGGGGAATCAATGATAATTAATTTAATATGTGTCATGGAGGTATTAAAATGTTGGGGCCCTTGTTCCCACGACCTCTGTGTGTGAATATGTATGATGTATGTAGCATGTTCAACCCCACAAGGCTTGGAATACTGGAATCTAGAAAATCAGCCCCCTTGTTCTCACATTCTCTACCTCTGTATGTGTTTGTGCATGTAGCATCTTCATTCTCAACAAGGGCAGCTATCCAAGAGGACAATTATACTTTCCCTTGATGTCTAGTTAGATTGGACCCCACTAGAGCGAGGTTCTAGATATCGGCCAATATCAATATGTATTGTGAATAATGAATATCATATCAAATTTTGGGGTATCATATATGATGTAGACCCTATAATATTGGTAAAGATATTACCGATATTTGCAATGTTAACAATATAATACATCTGATATTACAAAATTAATATAATACATCTGATATTACAAAATTTCTATAGCATAAACTATCAGCTGATTCCAAAACCAATTCCAAAATTAACCTTGAATTAAAGTACATCTACAATCTAGATAGTAGTCTAGTGGGTATTAATTTAAAAGTCCACATGTCAACAAATAAAGAGGAAAGAGAGGAGGGGGCAGGGCGTTAGAATTTATTCTTTTCTTTAAAGCCCACTAGGAGACTTCAATGGTGTTATTTTTGTAGTTTATGAACAAATAAGGTTTTAATGATGAATGATGAGAGTTCTCTCCTCAAGTTTTCATTCTCTTTCATCCCTCACCAGGTTCCATTAGCAGGTCTTGAATATAGAATTAGGACATTATAACTTCTATGCATGTCAAGTTCTGTTATGTTGCACTTGCCGATGCATCCGCATAGACGGCACCTTGCCAATGTCCTCCCTCAAATTATTTTATGCCCCAGTATAGATTGCTCCCCCCCAACAAAAAAAAAAAAAAACCAATGCTTGGCATCCCTACTACAACCATGGCTACTTCCAAATTTAGATCCACCGATTGATGTCTTCCCACTAACCTTACCAATGCATCTCTCGTCCCTAGAGCACGTCACAAAATCCACACTGCCATTTCTGCTGCTAAGGTTCCCAGTGGACCACTCAGACTTCTTAAATAGTAAAAGGATACTTTCACTGTGATTTTTGCATTCTCCATTATGTATTCCTGCATCGAATAGCTTCAACTTGCGAGTAGAATTACATCCAGAAATAAACCAATCTTTAGTGGTATTTATGCCACGAATTTGTGCATTAAGTGCTTTAGCATCATCAAAAAGATGAAAGAGTTATTTATTTCCCTTTGATAAAGAAAAGGCACAAGATACTTGAACAAGCTGTTTGCAACGTTAGCTTATAATGCAAAAGCACAAATTGTAATGTCCATTATTATTTACATAGGTTAGGTAAATTTTGACTAGACATGAGAATTGTTGAATTAAGGAGGAGTCTGATGATGCAATAAAGCAGGGTGAAGAGGTACGCATTGGTTCCAATAGTGATTGCTATTCTCATGAACAGTAAGTCCTACAGTTTGTACAGTAAGGTGTTGGAATTTATACTTCTTGTAGAGCCGATTATAATGAGAAAGTGGTAATTTTCTCTAGTTTAGGATGTTTAGAGGTTTTTCTCCTTTATTAATCTGTTGAATTTCTTCTGCTCATTGAATTCTGTTTATATTTCCATATCCATGTTTTAATATTAAAAACCAGGGAGCACCTTGGGTGTACTACATGTTACTCGTGTATGGGGGTATTGGATGGCTGACAACCTAATATAATCATTTTACCTACACCCTGTTTGACTTCTAGGTTCTATCAAAAGAAATCCCACTGATGCCAAAAGATATGTTAGTCAAGAATTTGTTGCATCTCAGTAAAGAGAATTGAATCAACCTAGCAGATTATGGTAACTTTTGGTGAACTTAAAACAGTACAAGGGTAGCATAAACATCTGTAATCTAACTCCCATGCAATGAAAGTCCATGTTAGGAACAGAAAACTAGCATACCATTAGTATTTATGACTGGACTGCAGCTGACATATTGTTCAGAAAACTACACCATATAAAACTACACCATATTATTAATAGAATAATCAGTAGTATCTCTTTACTCAATTTAAATTAACTAATATAAGAATATATCCATAGTTAAATTTAATCCTGTACAAAGGTAAAGATTGTGTCAATTAAATGTACCTGTTGAAAATCTTTTAGAGCTTCTTTGAACTTTCCCATGGCAAGATGTGCTGCACCTCGACGATAGTAACCCTACAAAAGAAGGAGAAGAAACTTAAAACAAGAAATAAATTTCATGGAAATGCAGAAAGCCAAGCACTCAAGCAGTTGAATATGCATATGAATACAGGTTAGAAAAAACCAGGAACTATTCACCTTTGAGTACTTGGGATCAATCTCAATAGCCTTAGTTGCATCTTGCACGGCACTACCATATTCCTCAAGTTTGGTGTGCGCAAATGCACGATTTGCCCAGTAAACGGCATTCTGGCTATTTAGTTCTATAGCTTGGGTATATAAATCAATGGCCTGAGAAAATTTGTTGGCTGCAAGGAGCACATATTCAGATAATCATAATTCAATAAATTTAAAAAATTAATAACAATTTAACAGAACATTTGTTACCAAATTCTATATAAATTGGCATGACGAAGATTTAGAGACACTGCTCGACAATAAAAAGAAAAAGCATACTGATCAAATACAATGCGACGGCAATCCAGATACCAATTCTTAGTATTTACCAGCAGAGAGAATTCCTTCTGTTCCACTTTACTTAACAGGCTAACAGTTAAGACCAAGAAAGCTATAAATTTGACCTTGAAAATTCTTGGTAATCAAGACTACAAATATACCGAAATCAAGAACATAAATTTGAGCAGTCTTTATTATGAAATAATAAGAGCCAACTAATATATTTATTATAAGTCAAGGGGATACATATATTTATAGGTGTCTCAATACCATACAAATAATCCAACAGGCAATGTGGAACTAAATCTAAACTAAATCTAAATACAAAATAGTTTTCTAATTTAATACTCCCCCTCAAGTTGGAGTATACATATCAATTATATCCAACTTATTACACAGATTAGAAAACATTGTCTCCCTCTTCAATAGTGCAGATTAACTTGAAGTGGATGAGCAACAGCAGTAACAGTAGACGGTAGTAGTAATAGTAGCTAATCTAACACTCTTGACTTATATTTATTATAAGTCAACGGGATACATATATTTATAGGTGTTTCAATACCATACAAATAATTCAACAGGTGATGTGGAACAAAACCTAAACTAAAACCAAATATAAATTAGTTTTCTAATCTAACATTCCCCCACAAGTTGGAGTATATATATCAATTATACCCAACTTGTTACACAGATTAGAAAACACTGTTTCTCTCTTCAAAAGTGCAGATTAACTCGAAGTAGATGAGCAGCAGCAGTAGCAATAGATGGTAGTAGTAATAGTAGTAATAAATGAATCACTTGAATCATCATAGCACACCGGTATTCGAGCAACAGCAGTAGCAACAGATAAACTTCTTTCTTAGAAACAGAAGTAGGTAACAGGTAAACTTCTTTTTTAGATGCAGTAGTAGGCAGAAAATAAACTTCTTTTTTAGAAGAAGTAATAGATAGCAGATAAATTTTTTTCTGAGAAGCAGTAGTAGGCAGCAAATAAACTTTTTTCTTAGAAGCAAAAATAGGCAACAAATAAAATTCTTTCTTAGAAGCAATAGTAGGTAACAGATAGACTTAATATTTAGAAGCAGTAGTAGGCAGCAGATAGATTTCTTTCTTAGTAGTAGTAGGCAGCAAATAGACTTTTTTCTTATAAGCAATAGTAGGCAGCATATAAGCTTATCTTTTAGAAGTAGTAATAGGCAAAAAAAAGGTACAAAGGATTGCATCAAACTTCAATTACACCCTTTCAGTCGAGGAGGGACTAGCCAAAATCACTGCAGTCACGAAGAAGAGAAGAAACTGAAACAAATACATAATTGAATTGGCATAGTATTGGTGACGCGATTGCGGAGTCGGAGTCAGAGTCAGAATCGAAGGTTCGACATCGAATTGCAAACACGATTTCGGAGTCGAAATCAGAGTTGGAATCAGAGCCGGAGTCAGAATCAGAATCGGCTATTGATTAGGATGGCTAAGATGGACGACTGAGATTTATTTCATAATCTAACTCTAATACCATGTTATGAAATAATCAGAGCCAACCAATATATTTATTATAAGTCAAAAGATACATATATTTATAGATGTCTCAACACCATACAAACAATCCAATAGGCGATGTGGAACTAAACCCAAATGTAAAATAGTTTTCTAATCTAACAATCTCTACAAAATCAAAAACAAGTTGTTAGGTTGCACATAAAAGCAATTGGTCAAGAAACGTGTTATGCGAAAAACATGATTAATCTCATTAGCCAGAGATCAAGTCAGCTTTATTAGTGTTCATCACCGGAAAGCCACAAGGCCATGTGACTAGGTAAAACTTTGGTGCGAGAACAGTTAGCAACTAGTGTGTGCGTAATGGAAGTATATTTTCATTTGGCTCTCAAACTTATAGACTTATTGATGGAGAACAAATCATAAGGAAAAAGACGAAGAAGAACTTCCGCTACACTATATTGAACAATACCAAATAGTGCCCTACTATAGTAACTGAGAAAAAATATCATGAAATATATTAGAATTTATTTGATACGGGATATAACAAATATTTACACACTTATCCTCTAATTTCTATATTTACACACATCCCAAGTCTCTATATTTCGACCCAATATGCCCTTTTACGTTGATGAATCAGAATACTAAGGGAATTATTCCTTTTTCTACTCTTTTTATACACTCATGTCATATTAAAACCTACTTACCCTAGAAATGTGCCTTATGGGTCTCCCAAAGGCTCCCTCTTCTATAAAAAAAAGGCTCTCCCTCACGCAAATCTTCCATTGGAGAAAATTAAAATATTAAAAGGGCTTTTTTGTCTTTTTATGATGGTTCCATCAAAAAATTAACACCTAATAACAAATAGGGAATGTTGGGTCCAACTGATATGATTTGACGGTTATATGCGTAAATATTAAGTTTTTGAAGGGCATATGTGTGCAAATATTTTGGAATTGATGGATATGTAGCTAAAAACCTTGGTTGTTGCAAGTTTTGTGACTTATATCAAGGGATTCCCTAATTCGTATATTATATTTGAAATCTTTGTACCTTAATTTATGAAGACAACAATTTTAATTTGCATATCTTCAGTGTGTATCTAGAAGAAAACTTTTCTTGGTTCTCAAGTTTTATATGTTTAAAAGCCACAAATCTTCTATTTTCTAGGGGAGCAAAAATATGGGATGAAAGGTAACTATTACAAATAGGTACACTTTTGGTCTTGGTGTGACTCCAAGTTTCTTTTTAATGTGGCTCTACGAAGAAACTTAAAGTGGCAGGGTGTGACAATTGGCGCAATCTAGTCCACAAATTTATGATTGGTATTCTAGTGTTATCATTATTACCTTTGCTATTTTGATCAAATTATTTCTTAGTATTTTTATTTAAAAAAAGGCTAACCTTTAATTGCTTATTTAGATCTATCCCCTATCATTTACATTGTACGTCAGAGAATGTAATTCCACGATGGAGGCTTAGAATCTTCCCTTTTCTTATGGACTATTTCCTGTTTCCTAGCTTTAGAAAGTTGCTTCTTGGTTGCATTGGCTCAAATTCTGGATATAACTAATAAGACATTTTCCTGTTGTTATTTTTTATCTTTTTTACCTTTAATATTTTGATAAAATTATTAAAGAAGGCTAACCTTTAATTGCTCATTTAGAACTACCCCCTTCATTTCCATTGTACCTCAAAGATGAATATAATCTGACAATACGAGGCTACAATTTTCCCTTTTCTTATAGACTACTTCATATTTCCTAGCTTAAAAAGTTGCTTCTTGGTTGCATCGGCTGAAATTGACAAATCAGTAAGACCATTTCCTTCTGTAACTGCTCACTTAATTTCATGCCATGGCCCTCACCCGCATGTAGTGTTTTTGGATTGGATACTAAGTCCCTAATTTAAAAGGTGGCCCTGCAGATAGCTGTCATTTTTTATTGTGGAGCATTCTCAATAGAGCTGTGCTCTAGATAAAAAGATGTCCTTATGAGGAATAGCTTAGGTTGCGGTGATAATAGAACATTCGTGGGGTAGTTTGGCTTTGAACTTTTCTAACTATAGTTATTAAGCTGTAGCGATTGGTACACAAACTGAGACTTTGCAAATCTATCATTGCAATTTTCTAAACAATAATTTTGTTAACTTCATAGCCTGTTCAGATACAAAAAGGACTCATCTTTTTTTCCTTTCTCTTACATCTTTGTACTATGTTAAGAAAATCCAGTTCGATTTGAGTCATGTAACCTGTAGTTAATTCTGAGATTAGATAACTGCACTTTACCAAAGTGCAAATGACAGCCAAACAAACTTGTTTTGGGATTTTGGACTAGGGCAATTTAACTGTAGAATACAGTTTGGAAAACTCCGAAACCAAAAAGGCCCTGAGTAGTCAGGGTCAGAATATCCCCAGGAGAAGGATCGACACGTCAATTCAAACTTGACGTATAATACTTACAGTTAAAATTATCTTCTTGAATTTGATAAGACTCACACAGTAGGCCGCAGACTACCTTGCTATAAAAATTACTATTCGCAGAAAATAAATTCAAGAACCATATTGAGATTGCTTTGTGTACAAAATTTAAGCATTTATGCTTCTTAGTCAATTAGTAATAGCTATAAAACCATTAAAAACCTTCTAAACATCATAAATTCGCATTCGAAAACCCAAAAAATTACCTTTAAACGCTTCATTCGCCAGGGTTTTGAGCTCTTCAGCTCGTTCAATGTCTGAACTTGCAGCATCAACCACTGTTGTCATCTGATCATGTGATTTTCGCAGCTTCTTGAGAGAAAACTGAGAGATTTTAGAGCGAATTACGATTTTAAAAATTGAAATTTGAACTTTTAAATGGAAAAAGTTTATAATAAATAGATTTGATTTGATTACCTAAAGATGAGATTTTTTCCGAGCTCGCCGAAGAAAACAATTATTTGCGGTGGTCGTCGATTGAAGCGGAAAAGGGGTTAACGAGAAGTGAATTGGAGTATGAGGCGTAAGAGATCGAAACCCTACTAATTTCCACCAGGGTTTTTAGTTGGGTGTTCATATCGGGTTACGGGTCGTACCCGTTTCTACAACTTGCCGGATCCACCATACAAGAGCCACGAAAGCATGGGACTCACGGGAAACAGATTTTCTGATTGCACTGCGATCAAACTCTCACGAGCTCCTTAATTTCTTATGCAGCTTTTATATAGCGGGTAGGATTTTGATGGCAAGTTTGATAATATGTAAATTTCTAATATTAATAATTCTTGAAAATGTTACCGTAGTAGCTGGGTGGTACATTTTTTGTAAGAATGAAAAAAAAAAATTTAAATTAAATCTCACTTCAATCAAGTAAACGCCTTACTAGTGGGAGGGTTAGGGATAGAAGTAGACACTACTTTTTGTTGGAAAAAGTATTTAGAAAAAATAATCATCAGAGAGATTTGATAATTCAGCTTATAATTAAATTCTCTTTAGCTAGTAATGAGCTTTTGTATGAAACTAGAAGGCAACATTCATGAAAAAATAGTCCACAACTTACTTCTTCATATAAAACATGACTTCAAATTCCTAATGTCTTAGCAATGATCTCATAATAAAGAGACATGTTGTGCGAAATGCACCCCTTCTATCTAAATACCTCTCAAAAATTTCACTTGTTGCCATTAAATTTTTATAATATTTTGTCCTCGTTTTCTATGCTATTTTATCTCTAAATCTCTTCCGAAATTATCTCTTTTTTAAAGAAAATAAAATAAATAATAAAGTCTTTTTCTCTTTTAATTGAAGCGAAATTCAAGAGATTCGAAAAAAATATCTCATTATTTAGGGGTATAATAAAAGTAAATTAAAAGTTATTTGAAAAAGAGAAACAATTTAACTTTTGCATAAAAATAAACCTTAAATATTAAATAAAAACATTAAAATTTGACATTTTCACCTTTTTTTTGTTCAAAAATAAATTAAGTACTTCTAATGGGTTTAGCATATTAAAATTTTTAGAAGGGAAAGAGAAAGTAGAGGGTGGGAGGGAAAAAAAAGAAGAAAGAAGAATGGTAGTTTAAAATTACATTAGAATGTACTTAGAAAAATCCATATTTTTGAATTTTGTGGAGGGTATACTTATTAGGGGATATTTACAAATTAAGTGGGTGCATTTAGAATTTTCCTAAAGAGAGAAAATCATACTAAAAAAAGGTAACAAAGTTTATGTTTATGACAAAGACACAATAAAAAGATAAAAATACATACAATATATATATATATATGAGAACAATGGAAATGAGTTAACACCTAACGCAAGTTAACTGAGCTGCAATTCATTTTCACTATCTCCAATATATAATCCGAAACTTTCGAATATACATTGAGTTGCAGAAAGTTTCGAATTAATTTTAAAACACAACAAATACTCATTTCGCGATAGTTTCGAATATACATTTTTTTTTAGTAAAATACACTAAATCAAGTACTGAGTATTAGAAATGTCAGGGAGTGGGTACCTATTACACTTTTAAACCGATTTATTAATCTTTCGATTGACATTTTGGGGTTTCTGAAATTTGAATCGTATTAAAAAATTTATAGTTGTTTCTGAAAAAACATGATACTTCATATGGGTTTCTTATATTTTAACCTTTATGTTTCTTAATGATATCTTTACTAATTCTCTGCAAATTACTTATGTAAAATTCTAATATTTGTTAATATCATATAAATTGGATGGCTTTATCAATTTCTGCCTTCGTCTCTTCTATAAAGTTCTTCCCTAATACCCAACCGCCTAAATCAAGGTTGCATTAGGATGTTATACTGCAGATAAAGTCATACTTTCTTAGTTTTTTCTTTTTTGCAAATTTAGAGGTTAAAAAATTCTAGAAAGGAATACCAGTTGAGTGTCTTGTTTGAAAGTTATAAAAATAGAATGGAAAATAAAACCATTCGTGCATGAGAATCATGAATTTGAAATTTATATTTAGAATAGAAATTTCTAACATCATCATTTTTGGAGATTATATTGTGAATTATCTTTTTTTCAAAATTTAACTAAAATAATCTAATTTTGAGATTTTGATGGACATGCATCCGAACATAATCACATATTGTGAAAAAAAAGGAAAAAAATTATTGTCCCTTGCGTTTTTATTTTCATTTTTACTTGATGGAAATTTTTCTTTCTCTATATACAGTATGGAAGTAATCTTACTATAATGGCAGACCGATTCCTTCACGAGGTGGCTTTTAAACTTTGAAGGTGCCGAAGTCTGGAACTTGAGAGTATCACTCTTACGGCCCAGTTCCTTGAGCATCTAAGTTAAATTATGTGAGCATTACCGGTGTTGGTGCAATCTGGTATTCGAAAATGATTTGGTTGGATAAATTTCCTCATCAAGTACAGTAGTCAGTAATGGGTGAAAATGGTTTCGGCAAATTCTATTTGAGCGCAACACTTTGCTCAATGCTCAGTGAGCCCAGCTTTCTAAATTGGGTTAGCCTCCCGAACTGTTCGGAGAGTAGTCAATCAATGATTTTAATATTGTTCGGATATAATTCCTGACAAGAAAAAATACATAATAAAAAAACATGAATTTTCTTTTAATTTTTTTACAACTATAGGAGGTGGGCTCCCGTCAAAGTGGTGTGCTCAAATAATGTCCCCCATTTCTATTGCGGGTTGATTTGGGCGGGCCGCTAAGAAAGTTGGGGCTTTGGTGCTCTCAGAGCTCTCTCTCGCAGCGACGAAGCTCGAAGGCGATCGGCGTCGGATTCAGGCAAGCTCCTTCTCCTCTCTCCGAAACCCTACATTTCTCTTTCTCGTCTCTTATAACTTCGATCTTTAGGGTTTCGAGCTACGAGTCTTGATTCTAAACCCTCTCCTTCTTTGTAATTTCTCGATCCCGAATTTGTTTGCAGTAGTTCGATTTGTTAGATTTGATGATATCGTCACTGTAATTTTGTGCTATGATTGAATTCCTAAGAAAAGCTTTCTCTTCTTTTTTTTTTGTAATGATTAGCGTTTGCTGCTAGAATAATATGAACAATTTTTGAGGAATGATACTCAAAAGTTTTGTTTTTAACGGAGATATAGAGCTGAGAGAACGAAATCTTTGATTAATTCCCGTAAGCATGTGGATTGGTGATCTCGTCATTGTAATTTTCTCTTCTGTGTTGTATACTTAGAAGAAGTTTGTTTTATTATTATTATTATTATTATTATTATTAGTGTCTGCTCTTGTAATTTTATGTCAAGGATTTTAGGGGATTTCATCTTTTTTTTTTTTTAATAACAGAAATGTTTCATATCGACATTGCAGCTATTTAATTTGAGAAGGTGCATTGTATTAGATTAATTTGAGTTTTAGAAGACAATAATATCTGTTGTGTGACTTCTGTTATGAGAATTTGAATTGCAAAATGCATTTTTTTTTTCAATTAGAATAGTGTAGATTTATCTGCATTCTTGGGTCCTAACAAGCCTCATCTGTTTTCTACTGTCATCACCACCTCCTCTATTCATAGTAAATCACAGGTTCACAAGCGAGTTCTCAAGTAAAAAAAATATTTTGTCTGTTGTAGTTAGAGTGAAACTCCTTGTAATGAAGGTTTTGAATATCATATATCAGGATCATATCAAATAGGGTGTTTTTCATATCAGATAGCAGATATTATCGAAGATATGATCTTATATTGGTTGTTTATATCAAACATTATATGTATATGTCAAATATATAACTGTGATGCCTTAGAGGTTGGTTGATGTCCTAATGCTATATAAGTACAAGTACGGGACAAAATTTATGTAGAGGCATTCAAGGGTATATACTTACAAGTTCTACTACTGTGAGAAAGATTCCTTTTCTTAAGTTTTTATTAAGAATATGGTTGATTTAAACAGAGGTGAAATATTAGGGTTTTTCTTATGCATGGGTATGACACACAAACTCATTTCTGAGTTAAAAACTTACTTTAAACAAGAACCACAGCAGCCAATATATAAGGCGATATTACAAATATTGGTCGTGTACAAAACATTATAACTTACTTTTTTAAACTTATCTTTGCAGCTGCCCCTAAAAAAGGACATACCAGGCAAAATAATAGCCATATATGGAGATGTTTAGACTGGTGGTTGCAATAACATGGATTGTTGGTTTCTAAGTATGGGCCATGGGGACCTATTTTTACATAATTGTGGTGGCAGTAGATGAAGTTTCTGGTAAGATATGAGCTCTTACTGGGAACTCTTTAAGGTTTTTTGTCGGTTGTAGAATTGGAGTAGGAATTTAGTTGGCAGTATAGTTGATAATAGAAATAATTATGAAGGCCTGAGGTTTTAGAGTACATTGTTTTGGGTTTAGTTTTGTTGGAAATCATCGTTTTATAAGTTAAAAGTGGTCCCCTCCTCTTTTTGTTTATCGATTTATTTTTGTAAGTCCATGCACATTAACCTGTTCTTCTTTGGGACGGTTATTGTAATTACTTCTATATCTAAAACTTTCTTGTTTTCTTTCGCAGATTGCAGAAATTGCTAACCGAGAAGACTGTCTTCTTGGAAATCTATTGGACGTGTGGAACTTTTACCTGTTATTTCAAGCTTTATAAGGTTAGTAGTTGTACTGCAATAAATTAGGCAAGCATGTCCTTTGATAGCACACAAGTAAATAAATGTATGTAATTCAAAATCCTCATTTGTTATTCCTTTCCTGAAAATGTGAGAAGTTGAATGCGGTTAATACCTCATTGTGCCTGTTTATTTTTAGTTTTGATTGTTCTACATAGATTTCCAAATTATGGTTTAAGCAAGGCATTGCATGTTTCCCATTCTTTTATCTCACTCGTAGATGCGAAAGAGTAGTCAAATATGAAAGTTAGTTTGCTGCATTTGGTTGCACATAAAGTAATCTGAAGGAAAATAATACAGGGAAGAGATATAATCAGTATTATGAATTGAATTTATATGGTTGCACTATTGCTTTGTTTAGAAAGTAATTTCAGATACCTGATTTGAAAATTACCTCAAGTTATTTGCTGGTAACATTCTCTATCATTTTCTTTCACAAACCAAAATGACGGCAACAATTTCAAGCCTTTTTCAAATTCCCATTCTCCTTGGAATCAATCCCAACATTATATGGAAAACATGTCGTATTATGTTCCTCTTCAGGCCATACAACTCTCTGCTCTGTGTACATGCGGCATCAAACTTATGCTGAGCTCTGACTCTGTTATTTTTTTCTATAAACCATTTCACAGTACAAACAGTTGTTGGTTTTTCTAAATTTCGAGAGTAATGGGTATAAAACTTCTGTGTGTGAATGTGCATGGCAGACATCATCAGCAACCTATTTTGATGGAAGCATTCCAAAGAGGGAAATGAGGTGCAATATGTGCTGGAGGGAATTGGAAGGACAAGCCATAACAACCACCTGTGGCCATCTCTTCTGTATCCTAATATTATCTTCTTATGCTAACTAGTTTGAAATTATCAGAGCTACATAACCTAGTAAACTTGCCATCCTTAACCTGAGCTAAAAAGGCAAAGAAGATGCCAGCAAGATACTCAGCAATGATGCAGCATGTCCAATTTGTGATCAAGCACTCTCCAAAAGGTGCATGTGTCCATGTTTTAGTAGAAATTTAGATGTGTTTAAATTCAATATCTCAAATTACTTCTGCTATGTATTAAGTTAATTTGTAATTTCCCACATCCCAAGGTACGGGTGACATTTAACAACGTATCATAAATGAATACGTCAAACCTAAAAGTACAATAAAACTAATACAAATTTACTGCTACATGACCACATACATGTAAAATCAAAAAATTATTGATATGAAACAAGGAGAAGAATTTATTGAAAGAGACACAAAATTCCAAGATTTGGTGATAAGATTCAAGTAAATAAAGAACTTATTACAACTCTAAACATAAAGTTTGAATCATGGAACAAAGTGAGACGACAACTACAAGTCCCAAAATAAAGTAATAAAGCAAGTCAATCTTCTTTTCTCAATGATTCTTCAAAAATCACCTATTGAGTTCCTTTCTCTTCCTCGACATATGTGTCCAAGTGTGGTGGGTTCTCGTTCTCGATCACCTGCAAAGCAATATCATTTGAGCATATGCCAAATAAGGATCGTTAGAATGGCTTAGTAAGTGTTGCAAAGCAATGAAAAGAGCATACACGCATGCTATGCAAATATAATAATAATATAAAAATGATGGACAGTTTACTCACTTAGGTATGTTATGGAAGAAAATGTCATGAATGAAAACATCACTTTAGTCTTTTTCATATTAGGGATAATAATATGAATCACATCAAAGTAAACATTCATGATTATATCATTATGAATTAATTTGGAACTGTTACAATTAGTAGGACACATATTTCAGGAGTATTCCGTGCATTAATTGTTAACTATGGACATCATATACGATTACGTCATTCGGAATGCTTTACATCACTCCATGATGACTTACTTGGGATGCCTGCAACCTTTTCACTCAATCAGAGTGCAATACCAAAAGAAACCTTTTTCATCTCCTAGTTCATTGTACGTACGTCTTTTGTTTAGTTTTTCTCTTAGTAATGTAATGACCTTTTGCTTGCAGCCATATGCGACTCTTTGATGTAAATCCGGCTGATGACTGGATAAATGTAAGATAATGCCCCTGTTATTTAAAATTCATTATTTGGCTCATATTTTTCTTTTTCTGAGTATAGTTTCTTTTGCAGATGGCAATGGCTGGAGTATCTCCTCAGATACGTATGTCAATTCATTTTAACCTTTTCTATATGCAAAAACTTTTATTTTTTTAGTTCTTGATTACAAAAACCATACAAACAAGAAATCGTTATTACTGTCAAAACTTAGTACTTGAGCCTTGTTTTGTCATTAGAAAATTTGAGGAGATTAGGGATGAATTGATCTCATTTCCCCCAATAACAGATATATATAGCAGTATGGAGAATCTGATCTCTTTGTATTCCTTTGACATGATAAACATCCAGTCATGAAGAGTGCATATCGGAGTGTCATGTTTTACCTTGGACAAAAGGAGCTGGAGATGCATTGCAAAATGAACAAGATTGTTGGACAGTGCCGGCAGAGGTGCGAGGCTATGCAAGGAAAATTTACAGAGAAATTGGAACAGGTGCACAGTGCATACCAGAAAATGGCTAAAAGGTGTCAGATCATGGAACAAGAGATTGAAAGCTTGTCAAAGGACAAACAAGAGTTACAAGAAAAATATGCTGAGAAATGCAGGTAAATCACTTGCCTCAATATACGCTTATCCTTATTAGTTCAAAAATTTAAGACTGCCTATTTCATTGTTCCCGGAAATTGAATTATAAGGAGATACACTTTCCACTAATCTCCTCTAAAATCAGGCAAAAGAGAAAACTTGACGAGATGTATGATCAGTTGAGAAGTGAATACGAGTCAATTAAGCGTTCAGCAATCCAGCCTGCAAGCAATTTTTTCTCCAGACCTGAGCGAGACTTATTCTCAAATATGCCAAATATGATGGATGGAACAGACCTCCATAGACAAGGTAATTGATAGCTTAACTATTTTAAGCATATCTCAAGGCTCATTTGAGACATAGTGGTCTCTTGCTATGAACAGCTCAGTCAATGGACCATGTCTTTCAGACAAATAGTAAAATAGGTCGCCACTAGTTTTTTTTCTTGAATAAATAAGAGAGCTACAGAATCTTTTCTTATGATCTTCCGAAGTGCGAGTTAATTTATCTGGTGCAGATCCGTCCGTTTACACTCCTGATACTCCAGGAAAGAGAGAGGAGATGTGGCCTGCACCAAGACAGAAGTCTAATTTAGGTCCCTTTGATCTTTCTACGGGCTCTCCACCAAAGGCACAACAAATCCCGGGTGATGCTGAAACCAGAAGGCCAACACACTCTGTCTTTGGAGCTGGTATCAGCAATCCATCTGCTACTTTGCGCAATCTTGTAATTTCGCCCATGAAGCGACCTCAGCTGTCACGTGGCCGACCCAACTTGTTCACGTAATATTCTTCCTCCTTTTCACATTCTTAGCTGTTGGGATCACGAGTTCAGAAAAACAGTATGCCTACCTAACAGGTTGAGCTATAATGAAGTGTGTACGGAAATGATTAGAAGAATCATTGTCAATATCGGCTCGAGTCTGGCAGGAAGTTTGAATGCTGCTGATTAATCCTTCATCTGTTTCAGGTTATAGGATGGAGGAAAGTTGGCCCCTGCTGTCTTATGAATCAGGAGCGACCTTTTCCTCTATGTTTGTTCTTTTGTTTTGTAATGATACATAAACTGTTCCAATAACTGCTGATTGATGTGATGAATGAATAGCTAGTGTTAGCTTATTGAGAAAACGGTAATTGTACAGGAATATTCTTGGCTTTCCTTGTAACAATTTGAGAACCGATCGAAAGTCACAGCTGTGATCAGGTTGTTTGACCATGATAATAAGAGTTTGGCAAATGCTTCCCATAAATCAAGGGGATGTGCGCTCTGAAAGAGGCTGCGCGCTTATCAGAGGAGAAAGCTCTTCTTCAACCTCCTCATGTGCTCCTCAAATGAGGCGAGTTGGTGACCACTAATCTAGAGGGCCGACATGGTTAGACCTGCTAGATCGACCGTAGTGGATCGATAAATCTATTCAGTTGCTAGAAGATAATAACTGTACCCAGAATCTGTGAATTTTGTGTAACTAACTTCACCCATATAATGTATTTTTTCTAAAATAATATAATACTATTTTATCTATTGTGATAATATTATGTTATTTTGAATAACTTAGTTTTTAAAAGAGAATAAAAATATAACTTATTTTAAAATAATCTTTTATTAAAAGGAAATTTTTTTATTTTCTAGAATTTATTCTATTTTTTTCCTAAATTCTAAGCCTATGTTTGTGAACCAATATTAAATAAAAGAAAAAGAAAATAAAGAAAATGTGACTTTGAGGGAATTATCTTTTAACATCTCACTAAGTTACAAGGCCAAACCAATGGGCTATGTTACTAAGTTAATAGATTAATTATCAACATGCTACTTGAATATATATATATATATATATATATATATATATATATATATATATATATATATATATATATATATATATATATATATATATGGGATTACTGTAGGTGAGCCGCCAGCTCAGAAAAAGTTACGTGAGCTAGCGGCAAAACTATAATCATTCAATGATTTTTCTTCAATTTTTTTAATAATTACTATCTCTACTTTCTTAACTTCTTTAGGATTAAATTTCATAAATTTTGGAGTTTTTTTACCCTTTTATTAAGTGCATACAAAATGTTTTATTCATTGAAAACCGTTAATTCTGTGTTAACTTGATGGAGGACCAAATCAAAACTAAAATCCAAAAAATTGGGTATGAGTGAACCCTAAGGGGTCGAGATCATAATCCAAAAGAAAATTTTAAAAAAAGATTATTGGAGATATTGGAAATGAACTGCAGCTCAGATAACTTGCGTGAGCTGTCAGCTCATTTCCATTTCTCTCTCTCTCTCTCTCTCTATATATATATATATAACTTATTCATCTTTTTCAACTTCCAAACTCTCAACTCATCATATTTTTCTTATTACAATCCATTTTTAAATCCATTCTTAAAATTGAAAATAAATTCTCATTATCCTTTTTAATTCTCTTAAACCATTCATCATTTTAATCTCCCAAATCCAAAACTATCTAAACCTAACAACTCTTTACAATTCAATCTTGACATACTCAAACTCTCTAAAGGTAATATCTCTTTCCTAGTCTTCCTGATTGTTTTGTCGGAACATCGCCTACCATTATGCTGATTATCAGAGTTCGTCAGAACCATCCACCATTATCACTATCTACCTTCTCTTCTTATTGGTTTTTTTATTGAGCTAGGTGCTCTTTTCTCTCTTACTTTTTATTGGATCTCAAGATTAGTTTACATACTATTTAACAACTTGATAATTTAAAAACAACATTCACCATCTTATAAATCCAATACGATTGATCCAAACTCATTTGTTGATTTCAGAGCCGTTGAGCCTATTTAACCTTCACATCAAATTTTGAGTGTTCTATAAACATTGGAAAAATCCCTAAATATATTCTAAATTCATGGTAAATTATTTGTAATATTTATATTATAGTTTTATGTGTAGATTACTTCATTGTAATTTCTAATTTATCATTATCGTGAAACGAATCGAAGTGAGTTCCTTTTGAACTCACTTAAATTGTGAGTTTTCTATAGAAATATCATTTTAATTATGTTGTTCAATTTCTACTAAGTAAATTTGTTATCTAAATTGATTCGTTGATATTACTGTTAATTTTTATGTTATTCGAAATTCAATTATTTTTGTTATGAATTTATATTTAGAATGTATAGTTGTTAAGTCACATAGTATATGTAGATTTTAGAAAGATCAAGATACACACACACTAACTATTTGGTAGAATTATATATAAGCTATAAGTGTAATACTCTTTGTGGTATCATTATGTGCTGGTATTCAGAAAACTTGTCTTATATACTGATTATATAATTAAGGAACCTGCATGGCATAAAAAACCTAACAACATTCATATACTTATATAATCGATTTCTTCTATAATATCTCAAAACAGTAAATATTTAATTTAGTCATATTGTGATCTGTTCACTAAAGTACAAATTAAATGAACTTTTTGAACTATATTGTTTACAAGCTAATAAAACTGAATTGAACTATTGTATTTGATATGAACCATATACAAAATATGAGAATAAGTTTTTGGACTTGACATGAGCTATACTTGAATAACATTGAATTGGAAGATAAATTGAATGATAGAAATATATTATGTTTTGATCGTAAATTTGTTAAGTTGTACAACTGAATATTTCACAGACTATGGGTATATGATGATTTGATGGATCATACCTGATTATTCCTATTTTCCTAATGGCTGATTCGACTTAGCATTGGATAATCCATGTAACTATTCCCTTAGTTTGTGTAGAGAAATCGAAACAATGATACTCTATCAGTTAGTTTTTCTAATTACATGATATCCTAAGTAAAAATCATCTTGTTATTATGTTTCAAATTACTGTACTAGATGACTGTAGGTTTAACCGTTACTATTGTTATTATAGATTAATATAATATTTTCTAAGACTTATTTTATTATCATGATTGGATATAACTGCTCTTAGTTTGCTACATATATTCTTTTCACTAGTTCTAGATATATTGTTTGGTCACTATCTGATGACTTAGATTTGTATGTCTCAATTTGAAGGTAGATATGATAGAGTAGAGTGAAGATCTGGATACTTTGATGAGCAAACCAAAATCCAGTAGAAAATATGCTTACTTTTGTTTTATCCATATAGGTTTAGTTATTTTCTGTATTGAAAGAACAATCTCAGTTGTTTGTTTTCATATTTTGACCACTTTTTCCACTCTATCCAAACTTCATTCCAATCAATGAAAAATAGAATTTCTATTGAATTTTATTTATTTTTATATTGAGTATTATTGTGATAAATTTATTAATATTGTATTAGAACTTAACATATTTCTATGAGAATATATTATCGGATAACAATGTGTTACACAAGTGTTACTAATAAAGATCCTAGATGCTATTGGCTTGTGAGCTGCTACCTAAGAGGATCATGCTCCTGACATGTGAGCTGTCTGGAAGAGAACTAGAGGAGGTCTAAGATACAAACGCACGTGCACCACTATTGAGGGTCATAGGTAATAAGTTACAATCAAATAAGGACTCTTCTAGGTTGCCAACACCTCAAATTCTCGTACCGACATAAATAAAGTTTCTATCTCCCTCGCATATGAAACCTATCATAAAGTGACCAAGATAACTCGGTCCAACTGTCATGATAAACTCCAAAAGAGATTTGAACTCTTAATCTTATACTCTAAAATAAAAACTTTTTTTTCGAAGGCAAATAGTTAACGACTATGCCAAGTTCTAATGGGGAACTGTAATTTGTTCCTAGGATACAACCTACTACTTAATCTTGACCTTTCAAGGTCATAAAACACGAGTACAAATACTCCATACTCATAAGGTTTAGGCATGATTTAATCCTAGATACCTAGGAATGATGAAACCCTAACTCTACCTCCTTCCATTTCTTGAGATATGACTTAAAGCATTGGAAGGGCAAAACAGGGCCATCGCTATGTGTTCTTTTTCTTTTACTTTTGCAAGTCACTTCAGCTATTAAATTTCTTTCACGAAAGAACAAATTATATTGAGTGCAAGTTTCAATCCGAACTTTTTTGAGATAAAACGATGGGTAGATAGTCCCCCCGGGTTCCATTAAAATTACTTAATAAAACATAATATCATAGTTTATACATACTCTGGCTCCTACCGCTAGAAGACTATATCATAGACAAAATAAAAAGCAAAATACAACATAGCCATATGAGCGTCACCATGATGATTTTGCAGTTGTCTCTCCGCCTGTGATTGATCCTCCTGTCAACCCTCCATGGTCTCTAGGACCTGTGAAGGCAGCTCTTCTGCAGTAGAGGCTTCAGCGTCCACCACGGTACTCAATTCTAGTCTTCTCCTTATATCTCTTATAGCTAGATGACTGTCCTATTGCTGTTGGAGCCCTATTGTCGCAGCGGGTTCAGTCCACCCAAACGGGTCCAAAACCGGCTCAAATTCAATTAAACCTAATCTCTATATATATTAGAAGGGGTGGCTGCTAATTGTGTGCTGTAGGGTTTGGCCAAAAGGAAAGAATTGGTGCGGTTGCTGCTATTGATTTCTGGCCGAAGGAAAAAATAGAAAGAGGTGGCTGCTAATTTTTGGCCCCAGGAAAGAAAGGGGCTGCTGCTATTTGTTTTCAACCAAAGGAAAGGAAAAATAGGATGACTTCTTTTGGGTTTTTATTTTTGCGGCTGAAGTAAAGGAGAAGGGCACCGGTTGTAGTACAGGTACAAAATCATTGTATTCCTCTTGAGGTGAGGGTTTGATATTATATTTTGTGTGATTTCATTGATTTCTCTCTTGTGGTTGAGAGGAAGAGAGCTGTAGTATTTTTTTGATATAGTGGAAGTTTTCAATCGTATCCCTGTAGATGTACGCATATTACCGAAACACGTAAATCTGTGTGTTCACTGTCTCTATTTTTTTCTCTTTCGGTTGGACAAGAGGGTTTCGGAGCAGATTTGATTGTGCTTGACAAAACATGTTGTGTTCAACGTCTCCAAGGAGAAAACCACTTCAGATTTGATGTCAGCATTGGCTAAATTTTATGAGAAGTCGTCTGCTTCAAATAGACTGTTTCTAATGAAAAAGTTGTTTAATTTGAGAATATCTGCTGATAGTTCAATTGTTAATAATTAGAATGAATTTAACACATTATGGGCACAACTTGAAACTTTAGAGTTTATCTTTGCTGATGACATTAAAACTTTGATGTTTATGTGTTCGTTACTGGATTGTTAGAGTAATGTTGTTATGTCTATTAGCAATGCTTCCAATGCGGCTTTTAAATTTGATGATATTGTGAGTACTATCATAAATGATAAATTGATGAAAAAGAGTATGGTTGAGGGCACAGTTTCTACAAGCACTGCTCTATCTATTGATAATGACAGAACGAAAAAAAGTGGTAGAAGTTTAAGCAGAGAGTCGAAACAAAGATCGAGATCAAAATCTAAGGGGAAGTTCAAGAAAAAATAGTGCGTTAGAAATATAAGACAGAAGGTCATATGAAGAGGGATTGTCCAAACAAAGATAAGGAGGGAGCGAACATGGTGAATCCAAGTAAGAAGTATGATTATTTGTGTTTGTCTGCTCATACGGAATCAAGCTCAGGTAATTTGTAGATTCAGGGGTTTCGTTCCATTGCACTGCTTGCAGAGAATGGTTTAATAATTATGTTCAAGGTAAATTTAGGCATGTGACTATTGGTAATGGACAGGAATACAAGATTGTCGGTAAGGGGACAATTCAGTTGAAGTTGCACAATAATATAATGTTGTTTTTACAAGAGGTCAGGCACATACCAAATTTGAAGAAGAATTTAATATCTGTTAGTAAGCTGGATGGTGAGGGTTATCATATCTCATTTGAGAAGAAACAGTGAAAGATTAGCAAATAAGTAATGGTAGTGATCAGGGGTGAGAGAGTGGGAATACTATATCTGAGAGAGTGAGAACACTATATCTACTCTCAAACTCGGTGATCACGTTATTTGTTTGGCCACCGTGAAAAATGAGAAGACTACCTTATGGCATCAGAGGCTCGGTCACTTGAGTGAGAGCGGCTTGTAAGTGTTGCAATCCAGAGAGATGTTGACAGATATGAAAGATGCTAACTTTGACTTCTGTGAGAACTGTGTGTTTGGGAAGCAGAAAAGAGTTAGTTTTATGAATATTGGTAAGGAGAAGAAAATCGAGATATTGGAGTTGGTGTATATAGATGTATGGCGGCCTTCTTCGGTGAAGTCTTTTAGAGTTAATTCTTATTTTATTACTTTCATAGATGATGCAAGTAGGAAAACATGAGCGTTTACATTTAAGCAGAAATCTGATGTCTTTAAAATCTTCAAGGTATGAAAAGTTCTTGTTGAAAATGAAATAGGCTTGAAGGTGAAATGTCTATTGTCAGACAATGGTGGAGAATTTTGCAATAAGGAGTTCGATGACTATTTCTCTATTCACAGATTCAGGAGAGTGAAAACTGTTCCGAGGACACCACAGCAAAATGGTGTGGCTGAGAGGATGAATAAAACTATTTTGGAGAGAGCTCAAAGTATGAGACTACATGTAAGTTTGCCTTTGCAATTTTGGAGTACCGCTATGGATACGACAGTCTATCTGATCAAAAGAAATCCAGCTAGTGTTTTAGATAGAGGAATTTCAAAGGAGGTGTGGTCTAGTAAGACTGTAATTTATTCATTCTTAAATGTATTTGGTTGTATAACATATGCACATGTGGATTATGAGATGAGAAATAATCTTGATTCTAAATCTTAGAAGTGTCCATTCATTGGATACGGTTGCGATGAATATGGTTATTGCTTGTGAGATTATGAGCATAATAAGGTGATTCATAGCAGAGATGTAGTATTCAATGAGGGTTGTATGTATAAAAACCGAATGGAAAGTAAGAGTGAGAAAATAGTTGAGAAAAAACACTTAGAGCTGGATGAGTTATAGGATGGGATGGATCTAATGGATGAAAGAAATGAAGAAATACCTATATTTGAAGAAGAAAAAATGTCTACACCTGAGAATATACAAGTTTCAGATGAGACCGAATAGGAGAGAGAGTCACTGACAGAAGTAGATAATTCCAGTTCTTCATTAGAGGAAGAGAGTGTTCCCAATTTGAGAATGAGCACTAGAATAAGGAAGCCAACTAAAAAACTTTGTCTTCCTTTATATCATGTTTTGTATACTGATACAAGTGAACTAGAGAGTTACCAAGATGTTATGCAGAATAAATTTCGTTTTAAGTGGGAGCAAGTCATGAGTGATGAGATGTCTTCTTTATAGGAGAATCACACATGAAAATTGGTGGAGCGACCGGCAAAGATGAGAGTATTGCATAACAATTGGTTATACATGGTGAAATATGAGGCAGGAGGGACACAAATATACAAGGCTAGATTTGTGGTGAATGAATTCGGTCAGAGCAAAGGTATTGAATTTAATGAGATATTTACACCAGTTGTTAAAATGACTTCTATCAGAACAATATTGAGTATTATGGCTGTGAAAAGATTGTATTTAGAGCAGCTCGATATGAAGACTACTTTCCTTCATGGTGATTTGGAGGAGGAAATATACATGGAACAGCTGGAGGGATATGAAGTTAAAGGAAAGAAGAATTGGGTATGTCGACTGAAAATGAGCTTGTATGGATTGAAACATGTATCGAGACAATGTTACTTGAAGTACGACAAGTTTATATTGAATTCGGGGTTTTCCAAATGCAATACAGATCATTGTGTATATTTACAAAAGTCTAAGAAAGGTAACTTTATAATTCTTCCTTTATATGTAGATGATATACTTGTGGCAGGTTCATGCATAAAGAAAAGCAATGATCTGAAAAGGAAGTTGGCAGGAAAATTCTCAATGAAGGACCTGGGTGAGGCAAAACAACTTCTTGGGATGCAAATTAGCCGAGATAAGAAAAAAAAGAAATTGTGGTTATTTCAAGAGGGGTACATCAAAAAGGTGTTTGAGAGATTCAATATGGAGAATGCAAAACTGGTAAGTATAGCTCTTGGTGGTCAGATTAAGCTATCAAAGAAGCAAGATGTTAAGACAGATGAGAAGATGAGATACATGAAGAATGTGGCTTATTCATCGGCCGTTGGGAGTCTCATGTATGCAATGGTGAGTACAAAACCAGATATTGCATATGCAGTGGGAGTTGTGAGTAGATTCATAAAGAACTCCAGGAAGGAACTTTTGCAAGCAGTGAAGAGAATTTTTCAGGTATTATAAAGGTAGTTCAAAATATTGTTTGTGTTGGGGGTGATAACATTGATGTGCAAGGTTTTGTGGACTCGGATCATGCAGGTGATAAAGTGATGAGTGCCATATATTGCATATTTATAGCTTTCATATTACCTATTTTTGTATATAAATAATACTACTCGGGTATTTTTAATGTGTTTTCAGGAATTTTATTTGTACAAGGAGACGACATGAAATCAGAGTTGGAGTAGGAAATCAAAATCCGAAAAGTTTCTAAAGTGGGCAAAACTATAAAATTAAAATACTGCAAAGAGTCAAAGTCAAATACAGTCAGGAAAATCAAGTGTACAAGACTAGATACTCCTGCAGCAGAAAACCCATTACCAATAGCCATTACTTAGCCGCCAAATGGCGGTTTTACCCACTAAATGGCGGTAAAAAGGTGGGTTCACGAGTTTATTTTTCTCCAAAGGCTTCGATATAATTTTTTAGTTTTTCAGTTCTATTATAATTAGGGTTTGATTTCCGAAATCTATATATTGGCCGTATCCTTGTATTCTAAAAAGAATCTTGTAAGTTTTATACTCGTTTTAAATTAACTTTATATATCCTTATACTAGAAATCTATACTAGAAATTTATTCGATTTCTAGATTAGATTTTATTGTGTTCATGAATAAAAATAGGATTTTGCTTACTAGAATTATGAATAGCTAATTTTCTTTAACCCTAGGATGTAGATGGAGTTAGTTTAATAGATCTAATATGGATTTATCTCATCTTCTTTCTAAAAAGAAATAAAATTATAATTTTCTATAAATAAATAAAAGATAGAGTTCATAAATCATAATTCTTTGATAGATTATGCTTAATTAATATTTTGATAATCTATACTTAGATGAAGTTTGGAATTCTTACTCTTTGTTTATTTTTAGAATTATCAATAAAGATTTTCTTATAAATAAATTGACTTGAATAAACTTGTAAATCTGATTTCTTTGATAAGTTATACTTAAGTTCGGTCTTTTGATAGTCTATACTTAGATTAGGGTTTGAAGTTTATTTCTTTTCGTTTGTTTATGAGATTTTCTACTTGATAAGATTTGTTTTTAAAAAACGTGTTATTTTTTATGATCTATACTTGCACATCACTTGATAGGTCATACTTAGGGGCACTTGATTAAAATCAAATTAAAAAGATCACCTTTTTAATATGTTACTTAACCGTGCATAATTAAAAAGATAAGAAGAAAGAGATAATTCATTATTAGGTTATTATTCTAATGGATTCGAAATCATAGGCTATTCTTTAGAACTTAAAACTCATCCTTTCAACTTAGATTTCTTAGTTAATCCACTAGAACTAAAGAAATAGTAAGAATCGCAAAACACCTGAAATCTCTGTGGGACGACCTATTAAGCGCTACAATCGACACTGTACACTTGCAGTAAATTATCACATCATAAAGATAATGGCAGGAGAACTACAAATTATGTCTTTAGTATATGAGGGACAAGGGTAAGCTGGATTTCAAAATTACAATCAATTGTTACTTTATTTTCGACAGAAACTGAGTATGTGGCACCTGTAGAAATAAGTAAAGAGTTTATTTGGGTGCAGCGATTGATGAGTGAATTGGGTTTTGATGGAGTGGATTGCAGGTTGTTCAGTGACAGTCAGAAGGCAATTCATCTTGCTAAGAACTCGGCATATTATTCACAGACTAAATATATCCACTTGAAATATCACTTCATTACATCCTTATTGGAGGATGACCAGTTGAAGTTGGAGAAGATTGAGGGCAGTAACAATCCTGCAGATGTATTGTCAAAACCGGTTGATAGGCAAAAGTTGAGCTATTGCTCAAATTTGGTGCATTTGTGTTAAATATTAGAATTGGGACTTTGAACGATCGAGATAAAAACTTGGGATGCTAAGATTATCATGTATAAAAATTACAATTTTTTCAATAGGTCTCCAAGTGAAAAATTATTGCTGTTGGAGCTCTATTGTAGCAGCGGGTTCAGTCCGTCCAAACGGGTCCAAAACTGACCCAAATTCAGTTTAACCTAATCTCTATATGTATTAGAAGGGGGCTACTGCTAATTAATTGTGTGCTGTAGGGTTCGGCCAAAAGGAAAGAATTGGTGTGGCTGCTGCTATTGATTTTTGCCCGAAGGAAAAAATAGAAAGAGGCGGCTGCTAATTTTTGGCCGCAGGAAAGAAAGGGGTTGCTGCTATTTGTTTTCGGCCAAAAGGAAAGGGAAAATAGGGCGGCTTCTTTTGGGTTTTTCATTTGCGGCTGAAGCAAAGGAGAAGGGCGGTGGCTGTAGCATAGATACAAGATCATTGTATTCCTTTTGAGCTAAGGGTTTGATCTTGTATTTTGTGTGATTTCATTGATTTCTCTCTTGTGGTTGAGAGGAAAAGAGTTGTAATCTTTTTTTGATATAGTGGAAGTTTTCGATCGTGTCTGTACGCCCGAAAATTGAATCTTTGATTCCATTGCAAAATTATTTGAATTACAACGGAATTGAGATTACAAAAAAATATCGAGAAATAACAAGAACGGGAATATTAATTTATTCCCTTTTTTAAGTGGGTTCGGGTGGCGGTGGAGTCTTATTGCTGCCTCCGTTGACCGTCCGACCAGGAGAAGATGGCTCTGATCCGCTTCCCAATTTTCCGAGCTCGCCCGAAATCTCCCCAAAGTCCAAGAATCCAAAAGTCCTCTCTCCGGTTAAATTCCTGTATTTTATAGACCGAAGAAGCTCCAAATCCGGCTCAATTCTCTCATGAAAAATCGGATCACGGATTATCAGTCCAAAAATAGGAAATAAAACAACGGAAAATAACCTGCGGGTGGCAACCCGCGGGATCGCCCCCACGGGTTGCACCCGCGGGTTGCATCCCGCCGGTGCAACCCGCGGGTGTGCTCACTTAGCAAATTTGGATTTTTTTTTTTTTTTGTATCTACATAACCCCCTCCAAAGTTTTTGAAGTTCTGTATTGAACCGTACTGAATTTTGAAATACTTTGGATTTTTTAATTTTGGTTATAGACCTTTTAAAAGATTTGGTCGATAGAGATAACTGTTAATATATTTATTTATTCCATAACAAGCAGAGGTATGATTTTAACGTACTCATTAGAGGATAAGCAGAGGTATAATATTAACGTACTTATTTTGGGTCAAGCAGAGGTATAATATTAACGTGCTTATTTTAATCTTGACCGTTCAGTGACATCTAGTATGACGAATCAGGAAAAGACAGAGGTGACATTAAACGTGTCTTGGAGCTTAACCTATTCAGAGGATCTGGTCGTGATAGGGACAAGCTGACTAAACAGAGATGATGGTTAATGTGTTTAGTTTTGGAATCGGACTATCAGAGGTAACTGTTAACTTGATAGGGAGATGATTTTCGTCAGAGGTGATTTTCAACTTAACGATATCAAAAGCACGTTCATCAGAGGTTGTAATGTTGGACTTGATGAAGTGTGAATTTTTTTTTCTGTCAGAGGTGAAATCTTAACGTGACAGGGGATCGATTTAATTAGGATTTTATCTCTTTTGATTTTGAATTATGATGTCAGATGTATGATTTTAACTTGACTAATATTTTGGAGTGTCGCTTGCTCTGTTGGAGCAAAATGACAAGAAAAGTTTTGCTGTCAGAGGTGAAATCTTAACGTGACAGGAGATTTATCTGATTAGGATTTTTAGCAAACCCCCAGCTATCAACGGATTTGATTAGTCTTTACCAACTACCGTTTGAGTTGGGCTAGCCATGCTATTCCCCTCAGCATGGTGAGTTGTCAAGGATTTCGTTTGGGCTTAAATGCCAAACTTTTCCTCTTCCCTTTGCCTTAGCAGCTTAGGGCAGTGATGTATTCTTATATTCGGATAAGAATACTGTTGTGACAGATTTGTCGTGGGATTTTTAGCAAATCCCTAGCTATCAACGGGTTTGATTTTGCCTTTACCAACTACCGTTTGAGTTTGGCTAGTCATACTATTATCCTCAGCATAGTGAGTTGTCGAGGATTTCATTTGGGCTTAAATGCCAAACTTTTCCTCTTCCCTTTGCCTTAGCGGCGTTGGGTGATTCATGCTTTTTACCCCCAGCATAGTGGGGTTGGCGAGAATTTTATTCTCTTCCCGTAGCCTTGTCGGCGTTGGGTAATTCATACTTATTACCCCCAGTATGGTGGGGTTGACGAGAAATTTATTCTCTTCCCGTAGCCTTATCGGCATTGGGCAATTCATACTTTTTACCCCCAGTATGGTGGGGTTGGCGAGAAATTTATTCTCTTCCCGTAGCCTTAGCGGCGTTGGGTAATTCATACTTTTTACCCCCGTATGATGGGGTTTGTGAGAAATTTATTCTCTTCCCGTAGCCTTGTCGGCGTTGGGCAATTCATACTTTTTACCCCCAGTATGGTAGGGTTGGCGAGAAATTTATTCTCTTCCCGTAACCTTAGCGGCGTTGGGTAATTCATACTTTTTACCCCCGTATGATGGGGTTGACGAGAAATTTATTCTCTCCCCGTAGCCTTGTCGGCGTTGGGTAATTCATACTTATTACCCCCAGTATGGTGGGGTTGACGAGAAATTTATTCTCTCCCCGTAGCCTTGTCGGCGTTGGGTAATTCATACTTATTACCCCCAGTATGGTGGGGTTGGCGAGAAATTTATTCTCTTCCCGTAGCCTTGTCGGCGTTGGGTGATTCATTTTTTTTTTTTTATATATATATATATAGGGGTTTAAATTAACCGCCCTGAGCCCATTTTTTTTGGAATTGTTGTGAGCCCAAGTGGTACCTTTAGACCACACACATTAGATGTGTCGGAGTTAGCTCTAACTCCTTTTTTGTTCAGCTTTGAGCTGAACTGCTCCAGTATAAATCAACGCTTGAATTTTATCTTTTAAGATAAAATAATTTTTTGTGGGGTGACCTACAATCCGATGGTACAGGCAGTAATTCGGATCGTTAGTCTTCCCTGCTTCTTCAGGCCTCTTGCTTTCCGGCAGCTTGAGCATCTTGCGCTTACTTAGCAGATTGAACATAGTAGCAGTATGTTCATCCTTGAACGAATACTGCTTTTGAAGCCTGGATGACTTTGCTGTGTTGCTTGTAGTTGGCCATGGTTTTTGCTTCGGTGTACTTTTTACCGCCATTGCCGTTATGTCTTTCCCTTATGAACGGGAAAAATGGAATGGAGATTCGTTTGTACCGTCTCCGGTTGCAGACTGTTGCATTTCGAGACGTCGAAGTATTTCTTCGGCCTGTTCACCCTGCTTAAGCAGATCCTTCCATGACTTGGATTCGACCGAACCCATCTTGTCTAGGATATTGGTCAACAAGTTATGTATGCAGGTTTCCACAAGCGTATCCTGCGTCATGCCACGTGGACATCGAACAGAAAGTCCTCGGAACCGCTCGACATAAGTTTTGACCGTTTCGCCTTCTTCTTGCTTCGCTGCTAGCAAAGATAATATGGAGACTTCTGTATCATCTTCAAAGAATCGGGCTAGGAACTCACGTTCTACATCAGCCCAAGATTTAATCGTTCCCTGGGGTAGCTGCATGAACCAAGTAAATGCGGGCCCCCGTAAAGTACTCGCAAATATCTTAGTCATGGTCGGATCATTCCCCATGAGATGTCTTGTCTGCGACAGAAAGTAGAATACGTGCTGTTGCGGCGAACTTTTACCGTCGAATGATTGAAGATTCAACGGTTTATATTTTGTAGGATAGGGTACGGTCTCCCATTCTATAGGATATGGACGGACTACCCCCACCTCTTGTAGCTTTTTGCGATGAAGAAGAGCTTATAATTAGTTCTCCATCTTCTCTATTTTCTCTGCGTGAGGATTGAGGATAACTTTCACTTCCTCTTCCTCTCTTGAATGAGGAGGCACTTCTTCATCTTCGTCTTCGCTGTCTTCATTTATTTGGACAGGCCGTTTTCCTTTCTGCCGACTAGAAATGGACGACGAAGATTGGTTCCTCCTAGTTTGAGCCAGCAACTCAATTAAAAGTTGTTTCATTTCTTCTATGGTCTCCTCTTGCTGTTCGAGACGTTTTTCTTGTCTCTCAAGCCTTTCAGAGACTTCTTCTAGAAGCGCGCCATCTGGTTCGATAGAAACTCCTTTTGATCCTGGAGTGATTTTCTTATCTGAAGGGTTGTTTCCGACCACCTTTTTGCCTTTATTAACCATATGTGATGAGGCGGCAGGTAGATCGGTTTCAGAGCACACCCACTTTACCGTCCGTATTCTTTTGGATTCGGTGATCCGCTAAAAAACGGACTGTCTCGGATGGCACTCGCAGTTTGATAGAACAGTTGAGATTAATTGTTCGCATTGGCATTGAGGAGTATTTTGTGCAGAGTTCTTCTTCCAATTGAGGTATTCTCTCAAGTCTTGAGATACTTCTTTATCTCTATTTGAAACCTGACGCCGCTTGCGTCGTAAACTTGGTTCATAATACTGGAGAGTTTGCAATATTTCAGGGCTGGGCTCTTTTCCTGAATCAGATTGTTCTCCAACCCTTCTGCGGATTCTTCTGGAGTGTGTGCTGGCCTGCGCAGTTGTACGGGCCTCGCACGCATCTGACTTGTTCTTCGGGATTTGGAGGATTCTATCATGAATATGTTCATCCGAAGAGAAATTTGAAGACCTATCCTCAGGTGAGTTCATGAGCACATCCTTATATTTGTTTGTAGAGGAACGGGATGGTACACCTGAGAGAGTAACCAAAAAGTTAGATGTGCGCTGTGTGCTCACTGCGCGTGTGCTCGAATAGACACCAGGACCAACCCTTGATTTTTTCTGCGGAGTGCAACCCGCAGTTGGAACCGCGGGTTTGCACCCGCGGTTGCAATCGCGGGGTTGCCTTCGTGCGGTGCAACCCGCAGTTCCGCCTGCGGATTTTCATTTTTGGAATTTTTTCTTTCCGATGTTTCCTGATCTGGATTTTCTGACCGCAATTTTCCAGAGGCACTATTGAGGCGGGCCCGCTGGGCCTTACGCCTCAGGTTTCTCTTCTGAGAGCGGGTCAGGGACCGGTTTGACTTTTGGCTTGACTTTGGAACGGGCGATAACGCCTCGTAAGTTTCAACGGGCGATGACGCCTCGTAAATTTTCATAAGCGATGACGCCTTTTGATTTCCGGTGGGCGATGACGCCTCACCTTTTTTCATCGTCACCCGGCGATGACGCCTAGGCTCCGAATCAGAGGAGGAAAGAAATTCCTCATATTTTTGCTGGTCAACTTCTATGACCAGCGTCTCAACCATTGAGCCAATCGGCACCCGGTCGGACTGCGCCATCAGATTCTCTGTGGTAAACAGAGGGGCTCCCACTGTGGTCGCCAGTTCTTGTACGCCCGAAAATTGAATCTTTGATTCTATTGCAAAATTATTTGAATTACAACGGAATTGAGATTACAAAAAAATATCGAGAAATAACAAGAACGGGAATATTAATTTATTCCCTTTTTTAAATGGGTTCGGGTGGCGGTGGAGTCTTGTTGCTGCCTCCGTTGACCGTCCGACCAGGAGAAGATGGCTCTGATCCGCTTCCCAATTTTCCGAGCTCGCCCGAAATCTCCCCAAAGTCCAAGAATCCAAAAGTCCTCTCTCCGGTTAAATTCCTGTATTTTGTAGACCGAAGAAGCTCCAAATCCGGCTCAATTCTCTCCTGAAAAATCGGATCACGGATTATCAGTCCAAAAATAGGAAATAAAACAACGGAAAACAACCCGCGGGTGGCAACCAGCGGGATTGCCCCCGCGGGTTGCCACCCGCGGGAATCCTCCCGCTGGTGGCAACCCGCGGGGGCTCCCGTGCAACCCGCGGGTTGCACCAGCGGGTGTGCCCACTTAGCAAATTTAGATTTTATTTTTATTTTTATTTTTTTATTATTATTATTATTATTATTTTGGTATCTACAGTGTCCCCGTGGATGTAGGCACATTGCCGAACCACGTAAATCTATGTATTCATTGTCTCTATTTTTTCTCTTTCGGTTAAATATTATATTCCGCCGGTTGTTACATTAGTATTATTATTTTTGCTAACATGTCCTGCCCTGCATCCACACCCTTCCCCACACCTGTCCACCAAGCACAATCATCCTCAATATAGCAAAGCATGTAATGGTATTAGCCGTTCGGTTTCTAAAAAATCTATTATTTTTTTCAAGTCACACATTCCACAAAATCGCCCCTATTTTTATTCTATCCCTCCCCCCTTCCTTCCTTTGTGATGTGTTGGTAGTTTTCCAGAGTGACTCTAGACAATTCGGTATGATGTTTTGCCATTTCGGCCTCTAACAAAAGAAATACTCCATATTTCTTTAGTGTAGATGCATTCAGAGAGAATGTGTTCCATCGTTTCTATGCTATTGGTGGGTCGATCCGAATGAATGTGTTCCATATTTCCTTGGTTTCAATACGAATTAGTGGGTCGATCCAGCAGGATGTGAGGAGGAAGGGCACTAATAAAACGCACAATTAGGTAATATTCGATTACTATTACAAGCCAAAACAAAATACTATGACAGCCGTAAGGGTCACTCTCACCTACCTACATGCACACTGATCTAAAAGAGGACTTTGAACGCAACAAGCAACCGAAGACAAAGAAGAAAGAAGCCATCCCATTTGATCTCTTGGAATTGTGTCTAATTTCACCTTAGTTTTAATTCCTTTGTTTATATTATCTTCATTGTACACGAGCAATGGTTTGTGGCTTAGATTGCTAGCATGCACAAATACACTTGGTGATGTCTCCGTAGCCCTTAGCACTATAAATTCTTTGATATGAGTGGAGTACCTTTTTTATGCTGAAATGTTGCATACAGTTGTTTGATTTTGTTGTCTTTAATTTACCGTGGCAATGTGTCCTTAAGTTTTGTAGGCAATATGATTATTTACAACACCAAGGAGGCTCATCTCTGTCAAATGAATTCCGATATTTGTTAAAACACTATAAAATTTAAATTTGTCTATTACTACTCTGAATCTATGGTTGCATGCTCATCTATCATTTATCTAATAACTACATGCCATAATATTTCTAGTTACTCATGCCATATATTTTGATAATTTCAAATTCCTTATTTATTGTTTTTAAATATTTTTCTTGCAACCATTTTCTACTTCTCTATATGTGATAAATACTTTAATATATCTTTTGCTTTAGAGAATAGGTTTTATATTATATTTTAACCCTAATAACGTAAGTGCACTTACATAAATGTTATAGTTTGTTTCATACAATTAACATTAATTGCTTATGTCTATTATGTTATGCGTGCATATTAGATTGGTTTTGTAATTAAATAATCTTAATGTTATCATAAGATTGCTATGAAAAATGCTCTCTCATTTACCTATTTCTGTTGTCTAAAAATTTATTTTTATTTTTATTTACCTATTTCAGTCGTGTTGTCGATTTCTTTTTTCTTTGATTATTTACTAATCTTGCATTTTATTTATCCTTTTTTTAGTTTCATATATGTTTAAGATTATCTAACATTGCAAGCTGCTTGTTATGATTAACCTCGATTTTACTGAAAAAATGGAAATTGCATTTCGAAGTGAGGGAGATCTGTTGCGTAGAACAGCAGACACCATGTGCCAAAAGTAAAGGCAATCTATAGAATGAACGAGGTCAACAATGATCACGATCATTTATGTCTAAAAAAAATAATTACAAGCATTTCATTTATGAGTTAATGGAAAAATATGCTACTAATTAAATATACAACACCTGAAACTGGAAGAATTAAGAACTAGCTTGAACCTGAATAAGATGAATTAGTTTGTGATTATTTTTTTCAAAAAAGGGGTAAAGAAAAAAGAAAAAGAAAAGAAAGTATTTATGCACGGAAATCTACAATCACGTGAAATTTTATGCAAGTAAAATGCAGTCTATTCATAATCTAGTCGTGAAAAATATTTTACTTTTATCTCTATCTTTTATTTGGAAACGGAAGTTTTGTAGGTGGAAATAGATGTTCTATTTTCACTTTCCAAATTCTAGGTGTGTGACTGACATGTTATTACTTTTAGCAATATCACTTTCTTTTTGACAAAAACATTTTATATTAAAACGAACTTTCTTCGTTCGATTAATTTAATTACTTCTAATGTAGTAAACCACCATAAAAAGAGATCATAGTTAACAATACATCTGCACAAAGACAGCATTCTTCATGTCTCTTTATGATTGAGAAAAATACCTATACTTTTATTCCCTTCTATATTTTCGATCTGTAGTTCATTATTTCTTCTGGGCTCTGACTCAAAAGCAAAAAATCATTGCGCTTTTCTCTTGCTAGTTATTTTAAATGTACCTTTCATTATTTTTCATAATGGATGACCTCAACCATCTTTTTTTTTGAGCAAAAACGACGGGTAGAAACCCTCTGCATTCCATTAACAAGCTGATAATAGAACTACAAAAGTTCAAAGCAAAAGTACATAGAAGAAAATATAAAAACTAAGTTAGGAGAAAATAGAGAAAGAGTACAGATAAGTGGTCAAATGAGAATAACAGAAACTAAACAGTATATCACAAGCTCCACATGACATGCTCTTCTGAATAATCACCATAAGGTTTGCAGAAGTCGATGATCAAGTCTGAACCGGAGATGGAGGAATATCACTGACTTTATCTCCAGACGTCCCACCTGAAAGCTGAATCCTCTCTTTGTCCGAAAATATATCTGCCCAAAAAAGAACATCATGAATAATTGTACGCATACATGAGTGTGATGGGCGTGCAGTAGACTTAAATATTCTACTATTTCTTTCACTCCAAACATTCCAACATAATGCCGCCACTAGGGATCTAGCCAAATGTGATTTCTTGCCTCTAACACATAATTTATCCTCAAAACTAGCACATACTCCTGTGTTGATACTAATCCCAAACTTTTGGGCACAGCTCAACCACAATTCGCTTGTAAAAGGACAATTCAAAAGAAGGTGTTCGGTGAATTCACCATTCTTATTACATAGGACGCAAAAGTTTGGTCAATTCCAACCTCTTTTCTGTAATGCTGGCCAAGTGAGCAAAACTTTTTTGATTGCCAACCAGAGGAATACCCTAATTTTTGATGGACAAGCTACCTTCCAAATCCAATTGG